>CM060951.1:111292184-111341973 GCA_030765055.1 Mantis religiosa | reverse complement strand
AATATTTTGGAGAGTCACTTTCCTCTAAATTTTTAATGAAATTGTCCAACTTATCAATTAATCCATTCCCCAGTACAACTTTTCTACCTCCTTCATTGATTTGTGCCCAAATTAGCTCGATAACATTCGTATCACAATGACACGAAGGTAAGGTATGTGAATTTAAATCAGGTATGGAGTCGATTGTATACTGTCTGAACTTATATTTGTTTTCTTAATTATCTGGTACAACAGCATATTTCCATTATTACCATATTTCACTGTCAATATAAAGCACTGTTTGGAAATAAGCAAGCTGGCTGCAGCATCTGTCGCTGTCTGACGGAGACCAGGCAGTCGTGGATAGCAGTGGCAATGTGTTTGCAAAACTTTTCACCCCCCCCCCCCCTTGTCACAGGGAGGGGTAGCGCTAAATAAGTCATGTTTCAAGTTAAACTGTACGAACCTTAGTGGTACAAGATTTTCTCTATTTTTCCTATCCACGGAGGTAGATTGGCCACGGCGGACCTATATCCTGGTCACCTAATTCACCGTATCTCACACCCTAGCTTTGGTTTTATGGAGACATATTCACTGCTTGCCCCTGTAATAAGGGATGCTTCAGCGGGTACACCGGTATACAAGCGGCATCTTCACTGCTGCATATACAGGGAAGCAATGTTAAGAAATCAAAGAATAAGTAATCATAGCATCAAGACCTATGTTACATGGAGTGCTACTCTATTGCTTAATAATTTTGTTTTCCATGTACACACAGTGAGAGACGATAAATGCAAAATTAACTGAATTAATTTACTAAAGAAATAAAACAAAGAAGCAAAGGAAGAAGAAAAGAACTAAAAATATGTTGTTTTAGTTTATTGTGTAACCCACCTTGAAGTTTCACGTTACAAACCAATTGCAATGTCTTAATTACCTTAGGAATTGAAATCAATGAAAATACTTTCATTCTCTTTTATGGGCATCACAACCTATTTTGACTAAAACACACTACTAAAATGTTATTTCTTTTAAAAATGGTTCTAAAGATTTTTCTTACGATATATTTTTAGGATAATTTCATGGTAAATAAAATGTGTATTTTAATTTTTCTGGTAATGTCCTTAGAAGGCCTTTTCATTCTGGGTGACATTTGCATTAACTGGTAAACCGTAAAATATAGACAAAATCATGCAGCACAAAAATGTATATCTCCTTAAAACATCCAGTTTTTATCAAAATCATGTTTTGGTGTGGAATGAACTATTTTCAAGATATTCCTTGTTATTTATTTGAATTTTCCTAAACTTTCCTCAAATGGAAGTAGTTACTTATTTTCTCTCTCTCTCTCTTGGTCACGCAAAGAGGACGGAATTTAAAGCGACCAGCTTCAAAATATTTGACTGCCGCAAAAAGATTACTGTAATCTGATATTGCCTTTTGTACTATTATAAAATGCATGATGAAACTATTATCTCGATTAACCTGAAGTAGAAAGAGGAATAAACGTCTGTAGGAATAGTTCGTACAGTAATAGAGAGTTATGTGAGTGCAACATATCTTTCTTCTTCTTTTCTTCTTCTTCTTCTTCTTCTTCTTCTTCTTCTTCTTCTTCTTCTTCTTCTTCTTCTTCTTCTTCTTCTTCTTCTTCTTCTTCTTCTTCTTCTTCTTCTTCTTCTTCTTCTTCTTCTTCTTCTTCTTCTTCTTCTTCTTCTTCTTCTTCTTCTTCTTCTTCTTCTTCTTCTTCTTCTTCTTCTTCTTCTTCTTCTTCTTCTTCTTCTTCTTCTTCTTCTTCTTCTTCTGCTTCTTCTTTAAATGTCCTCTTACACCACTATATGTTGTTAGGGCATTCTTGTTCCTCTTTACCCTTATGCCCGTGTCGGTGAGTTGAGAAATGGAATCTCTGTATCAGAGAGAGAGAGAGGGAGAGAGAGAGAGAGATAGAGAAACCAGGATGGGTGATCAGTCCGATACTTGATATGAGAGTGAGAGAAGTGGATGAGTGAATGAGGGCGATATGCAATGATAGGAAAGATCATGGAACAATTGGTGGAATGCTGGTGGGGGAAACCGGAGGACCTGGAGAACACCCACCCTAGCGCCGAGTTGTCCATCACAAATCTCACTTTGCGGTCACCTGGGAACGAACCTGGGCCGCCTTCGTGAGAGCCAAGCGGTATCTGTTTTATTTTGTGATTTAATTGAGCTTTAAACTCAATTATTTCTCAACTTTGCCTGGAAATAATTTTCATTATACAGTGCGATCCATATAAACCTGAACCATTTCAATAGTCTACAACGTTTGAACCAAAAATAGGACACACGTGCAACTTTGGGAGAATATAATACACAATTGGGAAATTACATCACATTATTTACATCTCAGAGAAAATGCTGGAAGTGTCCTTCACCAGCATCTATGGATCGTTGGTCCATTTTCTTTGATAAGGCTGTAGACACTGAAGTTTATATGGGTATCTTCAAGACATTTGTGGAGCAGCTGGATGATATCGAATTGAGAGAAGGTTATTTCCAGCAAGATGGAGTAACGTGTCATACATCTAATGACACCATGGAACTTTTAACCAGTTTCTTTAATAATCGAATAATCTCAAAAGGTCTGTGGCCCCCCAGAACCCCTGACCTAACCTCACCGGATTGTTTCTTGTGGGGGCATCTAAAATAGAGTGTACAAGAATAGGCCACGGAAAATTGGTGTTCTCAAGGAATCCATTCGAACCTAAATAAGTAACATTGGCGAGGATACTCTCCGTAAAACTTCAGAACATATGGTGAGACGAGTGCAAACGTGTATAGATGCTGGCGGAGGACATTTTCTCTGAGATATAAATAGTCTAATGTAATCTTCTAATTGTGTATTATATTCTCCCAAAGTTGCACATGTGTCCTATTATTGGTTAAAGAATTATGGCCTACTGAAATGGTTCAGGTTTATTTGGATCACACTATACAATACATTTCTCAATTAAACTATCGCAAAATATCACTAGTGTTATTACGAGGAGAACTTATTATAGGCTGACTGATGTCCGGTTTGATGAAAGTACGGACAAATCAATTTGAATCACCCTTATTTCTTTTATATAAGCTCTGAAAAACCTGTAAGTTGCAAGTGTGTTTTCAGAACAGCAGCTGTCACAAATACTTGTGAACAGGCTTGGGTCGAGTGTAAGCCATGACCTATTCCGTAGCTTCATCTCGGTTCAGATCGTGCAGCTCTTCAGCTTCTGTTTAACCAAGCCAATTAGATTTAATCTATGTGTAGCAATTGCTCCTTCACAGTAAGGTTGGGATGTTGAATCACGCTTTGTAAGTTCACTTTCTCTACTACCTGCAGCAAGTACGAGCGAGGTGGCGACACAATAATTTGTGCGCGTAATGTTCGGGGGGCTGCGAGTTCGATCCCCGTGTGTTTCCGCATGTCATTTAGACGAATTCTGGGATGTTTACTTTATTACCACGATTTCGTGCTCTTCATTTCTCTTCTTTATATTTCAGGTGCTTTTTATGCTCGAAGTGCATGACGGTTCCGGACAGGTGACGCAAAAGTTTGCGTATTGTATAGGCGGCTCAATGCATCTTGAACATTGTAATATTTAAATGAAAGCTTTGGTGTCAGTTTCTTACTTGTTTTCCCTGGCCTTCAATGGCAGTGATATCTCACTGCACTGACTTCACCTTCTCAAGTATCGCTGGATTATTTCATATGTCGCTCTACAGGGAAATCTTACATTCCCCAACAAATTAAATACTATAGTGTCAGAAAGATTTTCACTTACACACAACTTAGCATAGAGTTAAAAATTTTCGTCTTTAATCCTATTTTAATTCTTCTACGCTTGACATATCTACGTCTGTTTGCCCGCCTCGGTAGTGTGGTGGTAGCGTGTTTGCTTCACGTTCAAGAGCTCCCAAGTTCGAATCTCGACCAGTTTGAGTTACCTGGATAAGGGTTTTTCCGGGGTTTTGCCTTATCCTAAAAGACGAATGTCGGTAGCTCTAAGCTCTATAGATCCTGGAGCATCATTTCACCAATTTCATTCATCGTGCGATATGACTTAACGTTGGAGGTCGTAAATTAAAAAAAAAAATCTGAGTCATGATCACTCATCCTCGTCACTGTTTCTATCCCATTGTCTTCAATTATAATTCTTTCAACTTTTCTTTCGTTAGTACATCTCTTTCCTAATATATCTATTTTATTTCATTCACATTATGGCATACCTTTCTCCATTCCATTTGTCCAGTTTGCTCAAATCATTGGCGGCACATTTCGCTTTCATTTTAAAGGTTACATTTTTGCAAGGAAACGGGATATTGTGATTTCGTAATAGAGAAAACATACCTATATCTTCTTAAAGAACTTGATGTTGGAAGATTACTACTTGTGTGTTATGGTAGGGGGCATTTTCTGTTGCTAGCACCGAGCTAAGGGTTGGGATTAACATTGAGCTTAAGCATTTGTCATAATTTTCAGTATTCATTTCTTTATGGACACTTAATATTCGTATGACTGCTGTCACAGTACTTTACAGTCAACTGTACTCGGGGTGTGGTGGCAGACGATTCGCACGGTATATAGCATAAAGTAACAGCACTGAGGAGTTGCAAGGAAACAGAAGAGAAAGAAGGATAGACTTGGGCTGGCTGACTGTTCTATGGGTCAAGATCAGTGTTCTAGAACCATTGCGTGACCCGGCGCTGTTCTCGGCGCTGGGCGACGCTATCTGGTCGCTGTCCTCACTTGGGAGCACGATACTTATCGAAGCACTGGTAGCTGCGTAACGGGTTCTGGTGCCGGTATCAAAAACTCTCAGCTCTTATTATCATGCTGCCTAAAACGTTACCATAGCTTTATCTTTGTTAGTAAAACTCTCAGATAACACACTGATTTTTCTCGTAAGAGTGAGAGGGGAACTGCTGCGCTTCCTGGCCCTGTTCAATGAACAGATCACTTCAGCCAATGGAATGCACAGGAATCACAAACGACAGCTAGATGTTACTCGTATGTCCACGTGGAGTAACCTGTTCGTAATATGAGTTGTTTTTGTTAAAGATAATACCAGGGTAACCTTTCGAGCAACACAATAATACGTGCGCCTTTGTGGCCTGTCAGCCTGCAACCCCGGTTCCCCCTTTCATCCCTTTAACTTGGGGGAGTGTGTCAGCCGCAGTAGATCTATATAGAGATGGCAGTACGCGAGTTGTCAACCCATGTTGTTTAACCTCGACGGAGAAAAAGTAGTATGCGTTTTGAGATCTTCTGTAACCAACACAAATGAATATTTTTATAAAAACAATAACATCCCTATGTAACTGTATAAAGAGTATAATAATAAGCAAAAATGCAGCCATATACCAGAAATATCTGCCAACGTAGGTAAAGAAAATCATCAACTGCAAACTAAGCCTTATATGGCCAAAAATGTATCACAAAAATGGCTCAAACGATCTTGATTAATATGTCATATATTAAGATGTTACGTGATAAAATTAAATTTATCGTGAATATTTTGGGAATAGTATCTGAAGTTCTCTTAAGTTTGAATGACTTTTGCATAACTGACAAACTATAACAGATAAACTTATTATTATAGGAAACTTGTAAATCCCTTTAAGACACACTTTATGTCTACTACTACTTTTTGTGGATTTAACCATTTCCAAAATATTCCTTGTTATTGGTTTAAATTTTCAAGTATTATAACTTTCCTCGAATGGGAAATTATTATGCGTTTTTACCCCTGCTAGTTATATTATCAGATCAAAATTTTAAAGCTATTACATAGCAAGTCGCTCTTAACAGATTTGACAATCACTTAAGCCTACTGTGACCCTTTCTTACCATTGTACCTACAATGAATAATTTACAAGTTTTCGCCATTACCCTGTGGCTTTCAATGCATTTGAATCAATTGTGTTAATTGCTGTTCTTTACGGCATATTATGATTTGTAAACAAACTTTTTAGGAGTATCCCTGTGTCAGTTCTGGAGTGTTTAGATCACAATGGTATCTGTTTATAGTATGGTATAGTTCTCTTGTGAAGTATTCAATTAGTTTTGAGAAGTCATTTCCATATTATAAATTCATATTATGAATTAGCAATCATCAAGTCATAAAGTACTTCCAGCCTCATTAATTTGCTGGTTTTATGTTATAATTTTTAATGCGGTAATATAACTGAAGGCCATCTTTTAATAATCATCCTGGAAATTACTAGAGATTAGAAATCAGAGTTAGCCTATTATGTCCCATGAAGGGCAAGCGCCTCCTATACTTAGTGTAGCTGTGTTGTCTCCGACACGGTGAGCCATTCCGTATTCGGTTTGTGCCGGTGTTTGTCATTTTCTCTTGTCCTATTCGCACTTATTAACTTGCACTTGCACTCGCCTACTCCTACGCTTGCACTTGTATTTTGTCGCCCATGGATCTCCACTTCCTTCTGAGCTATTTTAGACCTATTTGTGCTGTGTGGAAGTCCACTCATTTATGTCGTGGTCTTCCTCTTTGGCGCTTTCCTGTTCGCGGGTCCCAAACCGTGATCTTGTAGGTCTATCTGTCGTCCTTCAACCTCGTGATGTAACCTCCTGATTTCCATCAGTACTTCTGACACCTAACGGCATTTGAGAGCCATCTGTGAGGTAGTTTCTCAGTAGTACGTTGACAGTGACAGTTCACTTAAGTGAAGTGGACAGTGCTTAGCGTAGTTCAGTTGTGAACTGTTATTCACCACTTCAGTTGTGAATCGATTCGATTCGACTGTGATCAGTTGTGTTTTGTTCTGAGTACAGCAGCGACACAAGTGTAACGTTTGCGATAAGGACCTAACAAATAAAGTGGTTTAACAGCAACTGACGTTCTCATTTGTTACAGTATTTAACATGTCTACAAAGCTGCAGTATGACATTTTGAATACATCTTGTAAACATGCCTTGCAAATGTGACTAAACTCTGTTTGACGTATGCATATGTTGCCTTCTCTCGAAGCAATGACGCATAACTGCCATAACAGTCATAGTGGTGTTTTATGTGACATTGTATTGGTTCCTCAGAGGGAAATCTGCCTCACAGAGAGCATCTGGACTAAATGATTATTGCCACATCTGCTATAGCAGCGTCGTCACTTACACATACGCTTTTGCAATTCATACAAAAACCTACTGTGATCGATTTCCCCCGTTATTGTGCTCTGTGGTTATATTTAGGACCTTCAATTCAATTGTTCCTTAACATCTATAAAGATATAGCCGCAGTTTATGTCAATTGTAGTCATGTACCGTTACAGGCATTGTCTGCAAATTCGTGAACTATTGGGTTTAAACCGTGGACCCGCCTCTGTAGCGTAGGTGGAAGCGTGTCTTTCTCACGTTCAAGAGGTCCCGAGTTGAAATCTCGGTCAGGGTGAGTAATCTGGATAAGGTATTTCCGGGGTTTTCCCTTATCCCGAAAAATGAATGTTAAGTCACTCTAAGCCCCAGGATGCTGGACTCATTTGAGCATCACTTCAGCTATTTCACTTTTCGTCTAATATGGCCTAAAGTTGGAGGACGTAAATTAAAGTAATAATAAAAAGCAAATCAATGAGTCCTGGCTTGTTTAGATAACATTGCGTCTCACATCTTCTAATTGTTACAACTCAGTTTCACATTACATAGAATACTTTTTCCTTCCTTGTTTCATTTTTCGTTGACAAATAATGCTTTGATGTGGAGTACTAAATTAAATTTAACAAGTATAATTCACTGACAGAATCGAATATGATACTGTCCTGCATCTATATCGATATCTGGTACATATATTATAAATACTACTTATGTAGCTTTAGTTAACTTTTATACATTTATTAGTAATTATATAATCCGTATTAAATTACACTTTTGTTAAAATGGGGTAGGACGTGAAAAAATGCATGAATATACCCAGTACGCTGGAAATATTGGTTATTAAATTATTTCCCCTATAACAACTACAGTATAATAAAACTGTTAACAAAAATGTTTAGTCTGACAACCACGACACTTCAAAAACAGTTATTCACTTCCTTCAAAGTATTAAGCAAGTATACTGGAGTGATGGAAGATTTGATTTTAATGGCTAGATTCACCTTAAATCCTTTTAGTAGATATTGCACCTAAGATTCGAGGTCAAGTGTGAACTCAAGGGTTGGAAACATTTTGAGAAGTATATTTGTGTGCGTGCGTGCGCCTGGGTGTGTGTATAACAACGTCAAAATGAATATAAACATTGAATACAGTACTAAGAACTGTAAGTGTTACTTTTCAAATGGAGAATATGTACTGGGAAGACGACGCCTGCAGGGCCTTACAGTTCGTCGTTAGTCACTGTTTACAATTCCTGAAAAAACCATAAAACTAAGAAAACTAAATCAAAATTGCTTTTCCACATTTGATTGGACATTAAGAAAACAGTAACGAATTGAAATATGAACAAATGAAAAGCTACATCTAAAATTATATGGACAAAGCCTTCTGATCTAAACTTTTGTTAATTAATCAATTGAGGTAACACACATCGTGGTTATTGGTTTGTTTATTTTGTAGCTGAACTGAATCTTTCGATTTTTGCTGGCTCCTATAAAACAGTACAATTTTACAATTTTATGAAAATGACTGACATTGCTATTCAAGAATCTGCGGATCCATTTTCAAAGAGATACTCTAATTGTAAAGTTTAAAAATATTGTTGGATATATTCCTGCGTAGTAGTTTTTCTAGAACATTTTGGTGCATTCAGTTGGTAAAACATCAATCACCTGTACTGCTTTATAAGACCCACGTGCATCACTTTTACCAGAGAAAACAAAGAAAAGTTGTGTTCAAGCTTTCCGAAAGTGTGCTTTGATAAAAACTTTTAAAGTTACACCAGTGAGACAATTTTACTGGCGTATTTTCATGGAAAAAGTAAAACATAATCTTCAGCGAACTTATGAGGTTCCATATCAAGATCTGCTGAAGAAATATGAAGAATTGAATCGCACTTTAATGAAAACAACATGTCTGATTGCACATTTAATATTTAAAGCAATAAACAATTGATACTTTGTACATGAAAAACACAGGATCCGACGTCAGTGGCAAAGGGAACGCCGACCTTGGCTGCGTAGGAAGCTTAATGGATTGAACCGGCTAGTAAAAGTCAAATTGGACCGTCATCGCCTTGAGACCTACAAACGACAACTGGCGAGCATCTCTCCGCATGACCACACGCTCTGGGATGCCACTCGACGACTTCTGCGAGAGCCAACTATTATACCAGCTCTGCGTACCACTGACACTCTCGTTACGGAGGTCAAAGCTAAATGTGAAGTTCTTGCAGACCACTTTGAAGGCACGTTCACACAAAACGCACCTCATGCCACCACCCCGAGTATAGAACAGCGGCTTGACGCTTTTCGACACCAACCAACTGTTCCCTGCAGAATCTCCTTCACTAGTCCTGCTGAATTTAGGCATTTAATTCGCTCTCTTCCTCTTAAGAAATCACCGGGACACGACTTGATTCCCAATATTGTGTTAAAAAAACTGACAAAGAAGGCCCTGGCACATTTGTCTTCAATCCTGAACGCTTGTCTTCGACTTGACTTTTTTCCTCACACCTGGAAATTGGCTCAAATCATTGTGTTTCACAAACCTAATAAACCTAAAAGTCTCCCCGACAGCTATCGTCCGATAAGTTTGCTGCCTACCTTGTCCAAACTCTTTGAAAAGGTTCTCCTTCGCCGTCTCCTTAAATATACCTCTGAAAACCATATCATTCCACCCTTCCAATTTGGATTTCGTTCTAGACATTCTACCTCTCACCAACTACTACGTTTAACACAAACAGTAATTCATGGTTTTGAGCAACGAAAGTACACAACCGCCCTGTTCCTCGACGTAGCACATGCCTTTGATAAAGTTTGGCATGAGGGGTTAATCTTCAAACTGTATAGCATTGGACTTCCACAGTATCTGCTCACTACCATTTGTAGTTTTCTATCAGATCGCACATTTACTGTTCGCATTGGTGGCATGGAGTCATCTCAGCGCCATATTACAGCAGGAGTTCCTCAGGGATCCATATTGGCGCCAATCTTATTTAGTATCTATACCTATGATCTTCCTGACTTGGCCCCTACCTCCATAGCCTTATACGCTGATGATACTGTTTTATATCATTCCGGCACAGATCTCCCTACAACTATTCACACGCTACAAACCTCTCTTGACTGCCCCGTTGAATGGTTTGATACTTGGCGCATACGTCTAAACGCTCAAAAGACCGCAGCTAAGATTTTTAGCTAACGTCGCATCTCCAACTCTCCCGAATTGCATATTAAGCATGAATCAATTCCCTGGCTACCTTCTACCACCTCCGTCAAATACCTTGGAGTAATGCTGGACACTAGACTTACTTGGCGAGCCCATATTGATCGACTCATCTCGTTGGCATCAGGACGACTTTCAAAACTTGGCCCGCTACTTCACAGACACACTCCTCTTGGGATTGAATGCTCTCTGCTTCTCTACAAATCTCTTATCCGGCCACTTATCACATATGCTTCCCAGGTATGGGGTTCGGCTAGCAACACTCATCTTCGAAGGCTACAGGTCCTGCAAAATCGATTTATGCGCATCGCCACGGATGCCCCTTGGTATGTAAGAAATCAACAACTGCATAAAGAACTTGGTCTCCTTCCTCTTCACCAGTACATACGTCAGATCGCCTCCCGCTTCTTTTCAAACCTGCCAGATGGTCCAGGAGCTGTGATGTACGACATCGGCGTACGAACCCGCCAGCCCACGCGCTTGAAGAGACGACTCCCACAGGATCTCCTCCTTAGTGACTCTGATTGAAAAAAAAAAAAATATGAATATTGTTTCATAAACAATTGTTGTTTATGTACTGTTGTTCTTATCTCTTTGATTACTTGTTTGTTTTAATTAACTTATTTTTCTCTTGTTTCACAGTGTTAAGAAGATAATAGGAGCCAACTTGGTTTTCCTTACATGTTATTATATAGTTCATAGAGATTCAATTAGCCAACAAGGATCTGTAAAGCATGTACTGCTGATCGATCATTGAATAAAACAAAAAAAATTGATACTTTGCATAATTTACTAAGGATTTATCAATAATCTATCTTTAGGCTATTATGCTGTTGGGTGTCATTTCCTATTGGTACCGCAAGTATTATGCTGTTGGTTGTTACGTCACTTACTGCTGGTACTGTAAGTATTGAAAACTAGTACCGTAAGTATTAATGACCTGTTTCTTCCTTGTTGCCATGACAATTGACAAATGAACTGTAAATTCAGCTTACACAAACAAATATATCACAATGATTAACTTACAGATCAAATCTTGCAAAAGATTTGTTAAATGCTAAGTCGTTTACATATATAGAGTTTGAATATTTTTCTTTTAACAAAAGTGGCTGTAAAATGTTGTTTAAAAATTGTATGTTTAAGATACGAGGGTTATTTGATAAATCTGGTACATTTTCATGAAGGGATGGGCATTTTTATCACAACTTTGATTTTTATCACAAGCTTGATTATTCAAAAGGTTGTACAGAAAATTTGAATGTGCTACAATATACAGTTCATAGTTGACAGCCATCTGAACCGGTGATAGCTGCGATTGAAAATGGAAAGAACTTCTTGCACTTATTAAACATTTTCATTTGAAAGGCTGGATTGCCACACAGGTCAAAGCTGAATAGGATGTAGTCCACGTGGACTCTGCCCCAACATTCAAGACCATTTGCTTTTAGACAATGAACTTAAACGTGGCCGTAGGAGCACTGAAGATGAATTGCGCTCTCGTCACTACACAGGATGCCATTGAAAAAATCCACGATATAGATATGCAAGACTGCCGAATCAAACTTCGTGAGATTACTGATGCTGTAGGCATTACAAGAACAAGTGCACAATACCCTGCATGAAGAATTGGCAATGAAAAAGCTGTGTGCAAGATGGGTGCTGCGATTGCTCACAGTCAACCAAAATCTCACCCGGAAGACACTTCTACCGAGTGTGTGGTGATGTTTAATCACAATCCGCAAACCTTCTTGCGCGGATTTGTGGCCGTGGATGAAACTTGAATCCATCATTACACAACAGAGTCAAAACATCAGTTAAAAAATGGGCAAGGACTGATGAAAGTGCACCAAAGAAGGCAAGGGCCACTTTGTCAGCTGGTAAGGTGATGCCTACTGTTTTTTGGGGGTTTTCAAGAAATAATCCTCATAGATTACTAGGAAAAAGGCAGAACCATAACCGAAGCCCATTATGCTTCATAGTTGGATCGTTTGCAACATGAGTTGACTGAAAAGAGACCGAGATTGAAATGCAAAAATATGTTCTTTCACCAGGATAATGCTCCATCCCACACATCAGCAATTGCAATGAAGAAAGTGCATGGGTTACTTGACTTAGCCCCAAGTGACTTATTCCCGTTCCCAATCTTGATAATTTGGCTTGGTGGTGAGAAATTTTCATCAAATGAAGAAGTGATAGTCACCGTCAACGCGTATTTTGCAGACCTAGACGGAACCTATTTTTCCTACGGGATGAAAAATCTGGAACATCGCTAGAACAAGTGTATAGCCTTCATTGGACACTGTCGAGAAGTATGTGAGATGTTTCTTTGTTTTTACCAGACTTATCGAACGACCTATTCCTATTCCAAAATGAAGCCTATGTATTAAAAGTTCTGGGAAAAGCTTCGATGTCTTCTTCATTCTGTATAACCGTTAAACCTTAAGAGATATACACAATCTTAGTACACAACGAATCTAAATCGCATTGAAGCACAAATCTTTGAAGCCATTTTTAGGAACAAAACTCTTTACATTTAAAAAGTTGTGTAGCATGAGAGATTTACATACATTCTAAAAATAATTCTTTTTCCCCATTCAGAGTTTGTGAAACCTTGTATTGAGGGTGAAATCTCGGTATCTAATTTTTGGATGGAATTAAATATTTGCTCTAGTAGTAGAGTAAGTGAAAAGAAAGGTAATTCTCAATTAAGTTCAGTTTGCAACCTTAATGTAAGCACTCTGAATGCATGCCTTAGAAATACAACAGAAGGTACTTTCAGAAGCGCTTAATTACTCGTATATCCGTATTCCTGCACTTAAAGTCACTTATATGGTAACTATTATTATTATTATTATTATTATTATTATTATTATTATTATTATTATTATTATTATTATTATTATTATTATTATTATTATTATTATTATTATTATTATTATTATTATTATTATTATTATTATTATTATTATTATTATTATTATTATTATTATTATTATTATTATTATTATTATTATTATTATTATTATTATTATTATTATTATTATTATTATTATTATTATTATTATTATTATTATTATTATTATTATTATTATTATTATTATTATTATTATTATTATTATTATTATTATTATTATTATTATTATTATTATTATTATTATTATTATTATTATTATTATTATTATTATTATTATTATTATTATTATTATTATTATTATTATTATTATTATTATATTTATTATTATTATTATTATTATTATTATTATTATTATTATTATTATTATTATTATTATTATTATTAGTATTATTATTATTATTATTATTATTATTATTACTATTAGTATCATTATTATTATTATTACTATTACTATTACTATTATTATTATTATTATTATTACTATTACTATTACTATTATTATTACTATTATTATTACTATTATTATTACTATTATTACTATTATTATTATTATTATTATTATTATTATTATTATTATTATTATTATTATTATTATTATTATTATTATTATTATTATTATTATTATTATTATTATTATTATTATTATTATTATTATTATTATTATTATTATTATTATTATTATTATTATTATTATTATTATTATTATTATTATTATTATTATTATTATTATTATTATTATTATTATTATTATTATTATTATTATTATTATTATTATTATTATTATTATTATTATTATTATTATTATTATTATTATTATTATTATTATTATTATTATTATTATTATTATTATTATTATTATTATTATTATTATTATTATTATTATTATTATTATTATTATTATTATTATTATTATTATTATTATTATTATTATTATTATTATTATTATTATTATTATTATTATTATTATTATTATTATTATTATTATTATTATTATTATTATTATTATTATTATTATTTATTCTTCCTATTATTATTCCTGACAGCAAGCACTACAAAAGCTCTGGCTTGCCGATTGTTGTGTCGTATATTCTTTAGGTAAAAAGTGACAACCAAAAGCTGAGAATACCGTCTCATTTTCTCGTGGAAGCAAATACCAGTCATTAACGTGGCTTGCAGGTCCTTGTGGGGAAGATTTAGTGACTACCTCGGCCCAAAGAACCACCAAGTCGACCCGCGGCAAGTAAATCGATTATGCAGAGCGCAAACATGAGTGAATACGCCCCCTTCTCCTCTCTTCTCACAGATTTCTTTTTTTTTCTTTCTTTTTTTGTGCTCCATCTTTCTCTTTCTTCTGCCCTCTGAACTTGATTCCCCTCCCCCGACATTAACTTAATTGCCCTCCTCTTCATTTCTCCCTCTTCTTTATTCATTTGCCCCTCCACGCGTTCCTCAGCTTTACATTACTTTCAGCGATTTTGAAATAACAAGCGCACAATCGATGGATGGGACGCGAGATCATTCAGAACCTTCATATCATACAAAACGGAGTAGACAAATTCAGCGCCTTTTATTTATGTCTTGGAAATGCAAATGCAGAAGGAAAAGGAGCTGTTTTAGAATATAATTACATTACTCCAGGATTGAAAAGGAATTTCATCGTCTTGACGAGCCAGAACTATCAATAAGAAATGTCAAATAATTTAGACACTTTCCGCAAATGATTCAAACTAAAACCGGAAAATCAAAAGAGAATTAAATATATAATTAGTAAATGTTTCTTTGCAACATACGTAATTAGCTGTGGGAATCAGAGAACAAGAGAAAGTAGAGTAAATGGGGCAGTTTTGGCCATCATAGTACGTTGTGGTTGGGAAAGCCTGTTACATAGTAGCAAGTGGAAACGATACTTGAAGTGGAATTTGTAAACCTTTAATGGAATTCGAAATGCTCTGTCATACCAATGTTAATATTTGTCCCATTATCTTAGCAATTATTTAATATAATGAGCTAAACCTTTTAAGGTATATTCAACAATACCTTTACAGTTGTTTGATGATAAACAAAATATTTCTATTCATTAGAAGGAATGTTATGATATTTTTTAAAACGAAGCTGGTAAAATTTTATCGAAAAGTGGAAAAATAGAGTAATCCATTTGCATAAAAACTTTTTCATTTAGATAACGCTACTGTAGATGCAAACTTGTGGTAAAATATCAGCACTTACTTTTAATTAGCTTCTGAGATAATGGGACATTTGTACAGAAAATTGTACTTTTCTAGAAATTTCTTTCAAACATACAATTTTAAAAAACTCACCACCTATGGTGTGCAGAATGTCTGAAAATCTTCCAGCTTCATAGTCATCTGTGTCATCTTTTCGCATATTGTTCCTTTTTCTTCTTGTTAGTGACTTAGCCTTCTGAGACATATGTTCTGTCACCACTTCTGCCTTAGGTACCCTGGCCGCGCCGTGGCTCAGTGGTAAGATCGCTTGGCTCTCACCAAGGCGGCCCGGGTTCGATCCCAGGCGACCGCAAAGTGAGATTTGTGGTGGACAACACGGCGCTGGGCGGGTTTTCTCCGGGATCTCCGGTTTCCCCCGCCATAACATTCTACCGGTGCTCCATCTTCATCTCATGTACCATCAGTGTCACCGCCTGCGGTGCTGTATGTAGGAAAAGCGGGCGTTAAACACTACACATTTCATTTCATTACGTACCCTTGTTTCATTGAGATCTTTTAGAGTATTTCTGGTGCTATACACAATAGTCCTACCCATTTCATTCAGAACACTTATTCTACCACCATTTCCATCACTGAATATGATAACTGCATCATTTGCACTAAGATGTAGAGGTTTTAGACCAACAAAAGCATCCTTAGAGACCAAGTTAAACTATTAAAAAATTCATTCATATTTTGAATATTCCGAAATAGCCAGATTACAGAAATAGGCTTCAGTGCTAAAATTACTGCCTTAGTTAAGGGATTCTTGTGATAAAATTCATCCAGTTTACCACCAGCTTCTCTTTTTTATATTTGTGCCAATACACAGAGCAGAATTTGTGTAGCGGTTTGATATCAGTGGAAACTTTGCGAATGTACGTAGCCTACATGCCGCAAGGTTGTTTGAATTCTCTCGATAACCTTCCCATAATATTTAGTTAGCTGATTGGCGGTTGGATCTCTCAGACGTCCTCTGATTGTTTTACTAAGTGTCTAAGTTTTCTCAATTTTGTACCCATTCCTTTTTATACATGACAGAAACATTCCAATTTGATTGGCAGTGGATCTCCATAAGCTTTAGCTGCAATCATTGATTTGAAGGAGCTGGAATCACCATCCCGATCAAAATAGAAGAAAGATCTTTTCTCTAACACTAGTACCACAATTTTCTTTTAAAAAACTACGCAGGAATATATCTAATTATATTTTAAACTGTTTGCAATTAGCGTACCTCTATGAAAGTTACACCAAAATCAGCAGGAGATTTGAAACATTCATATACAATTAAAACCTGGAAATGGAAAAAGTCACGAAAATCCGATTTTGACTCCCCTTAAACATAGTTTATTACTCTAGGCAGAATTTAATACAATTGTACTTCCAGGCAGTTCATTAAACTATTACTGAATAACAAGTGACATTCAAGTAAAAATGTGCGACATGTTCACGAGATTTGCTCTACCCATTTTATTTTCATATAACTTCTGCAAATTATTCTTATAAAAGCCTACGTTATAATAACCCAGGAAAAGCCTGCAGAAATACGTTTGTACGTTGTACGTAAGTGATACAGTAGACTGCTTTTAAAACGAGTTCCCATATATTAGACTTGAAACTGCAGATGTTCTTTATACACCGCGAGACAGCTTCAAAAATTGGTAAAGTATTGAAAAATTCTAACCAATAAATGTGCATACTTTCTGAAAACAGCCAGTGTATATCAGTACTAGGAACTGTAGCTGATATCTATGAGATCGAGAACACGTTTTGGGAATACGAGGCCCTCAGGCCGAAGATTCGAGATCCGAAAGGTAATTTACAGTTCGTAGTTGGCCAATTACTGGGGAGAAAAACCGTAAAAAGCAATAGTAAATCAAAATTTCTTTTCTATATTTTGTTGGAAATTAAAGAAAGATAATAGATTGAAAAGCAAGCAAATAAAAAGCTCTATCTAATTACAATTTCATATCCACAATTTTGTTAATGAATTAATTGAAGTAACACATGTCTTTGATTTTAGATTGTTTGTGTAGCCCAATTGAAACTTTCAATTCTTGATGGTTATTAAAAAGCAGTAAAATTTTATAAAAATCATAACTATTCAAGAGACTCCATCACTTTTACCAGCGAAGTCGAATGTTAACATTTCCAATTACACGTTTAATATTTCAATCAGTAAGAAATTCGTACAAGTATTGCCAAACAAATTGGCATTGGCATCTGGAGTTTACAAACAGCAAACTAAGCAGTGAGTCATCCACTCTTTTATGATGCTTCCAATCGACCTCACACCCTGACACTAATGATTTGTTTCCGGTGCTTAATGGTGGGTGAGAGGCTTGAGGTTCAATACAATATTTACATCCCTTACTGGTATAGGCTCGTTCACTAGTTCCAAAGAATTTTTTACGTGCCAACTTCTTTGGCGATGACTATACGTTTCTACATTTTGCTAAGGATTCATTAATAACCTATTTTCAGATTATTACGCTGTTGGGTATTACGTCAAACTAGAACTGTAAGTATTAATGACCCGTTCTAACCTTGTTGCCATGGCAACTAACAAACGAACTACAATTTTAGCTTACACAACCAAATACGTGTTAACAATGGTGAACTTAAAAATCAAGTATTGCAAAAAAAAATATTTCAAATAAGTTGTGTTTGTAAGGAGATGTGCACTTGGTACAAAATTATACAACCTCATAATTGAAACTAGAGACTTCTCGGTCTATTCCTTTAAAGTTCAAGACGTACTTTTATTTATAATAATAATAATAATAATAATAATAATAATAATAATAATAATAATAATAATAATAATAATAATAATAATAATAATAATAATAATAATAATAATAATAATAATAATAATAATAATAATAATAATAATAATAATAATAATAATAATAATAATAATAATAATAATAATAATAATAATAATAATAATAATAATAATAATAATAATAATAATAATAATAATAATAATAATAATAATAATAATAATAATAATAATAATAATAATAATAATAATAATAATAATAATAATAATAATAATAATAATAATAATAATAATAATAATAATAATAATAATAATAATAATAATAATAATAATAATAATAATAATAATAATAATAATAATAATAATAATAATAATAATAATAATAATAATAATAATAATAATAATAATAATAATAATAATAATAATAATAATAATAATAATAATAATAATAATAATAATAATAATAATAATAATAATAATAATAATAATAATAATAATAATAATAATAATAATAATAATAATAATAATAATAATAATAATAATAATAATAATAATAATAATAATAATAATAATAATAATAATAATAATAATAATAATAATAATAATAATAATAATAATAATAATAATAATAATAATAATAATAATAATAATAATAATAATAATAATAATAATAATAATAATAATAATATAAAAAGATTATTATAATAATAATAAATAATATTAATAATAGTAACTAATAATAATAAATAAATAAATAATAATGATAATAATATATAAAATAAAAAGATTATTATTATTATTATTATTATTATTATTATTATTATTATTATTATTATTATTATTATTATTATTATTATTATTATTATTATTATTATTATTATTATTATTATTATTATTATTATTATTATTATTATTATTATTATTATTATTATTATTATTATTATTATTATTATTATTATTATTATTATTATTATTATTATTATTATTATTATTATTATTATTATTATTATTATTATTATTATTATTATTATTATTATTATTATTATTATTATTATTATTATTATTATTATTATTATTATTATTATTATCATCATCATTATTATTATTTTGTATTTGTGTTTTTATTAAAATAGAACCATCTGTGAGAGAACGTAGAAAAATGCCTATATAAGGGATAGTTTGGGATGGAGATTCTGTCGAAACCCCTAACTGAACTTAAGTACCAAATTTGGAATCCATCCGACTTTTCGTTTTTCAGTTATGCTTTTACATTTGTTCTTAAACAAGTTTTATAAATTTAGAAGACTCCAAACACGGTTCTCCTTCCTCTAGTTACCAATTAAGAATCAAAAGACAATATATTTTTGCTAGGGTGACCATTGTATCATGAAAATTTCTTTATTAAAAGAAAAAGTACGCTTTTTGTTTCCATTTTACTATAAGCACAGAAGGTTTCCCCTTTGGTGATGTAACGACACAGTTGTAAGGTTTCATTTCTTATAACTGTTCTTATTTATTACAAACTTGTGGAGATGGAAGGACTCTTAGTCAAGAAACATTATACCACTTTAGATCGTTCTTTATATCTTTCACTAACTACTAAACATGTTACGCAAAACTGTGAAATGTAAATCCGTAAAAGTTAATGAACTTGGAGTGTGGAATGAAGCCGCAGTAATGTACTTCAGAGGAAAGGTTGTTTCTTGAAGAAGCGGCGAAGTTTATTCTGAAGCGAATTTCAGCATTTCCATACCAACAAATGCTTTCGCACTTTGTGTTGCATGTTTGATATGCTTACCATGTGCTCTGTAACAACAGAGTGACTAAATGAAATGGAGCTTTATTAATGATTTAGCAGGTTTGTACAGCAAGTGTGTTCTACCAAAAAATTATATAAGTACAAAGATTGCACCAAAAAATATGTACGTGTTCTGAGGTCCAAAGCTCATTTAAATAAAAAAGAGTCTGTTGTGTGAGAAAAACAAACTCAAATAGGTGTGCAGATTTGCTGTCAAAGTTATGTATCTTTGAGAGTTGTAACATTAAGATTCTGAAGAATATCTTCCAAACCTACATACCTTTTACATTGAATACTCTCCTTTATTTTTCATGTTATCAAAAAGTCTGTAAATTATTATTAAACTACCATATTTTGACGATATATTCATGATAAAGGTAATATTGCCGTCATCACATTCAGAACTCCGGAGTTCGAATCTTGGTCAGGTTAAATGGTAATGTCGGGTAATTAATTTATACGGACATCGAATCATTTGAGTACCCTTTCACCCATTTCATTCATCGTCCTGTTTGACTTTCTTTGGAGGATATTAAACTAAGAAAGTCATCATTATTATCATCAAAATCAGAAGCAGAAGCTTTAGGGATTAAACCTCAGAAGGTTTGATTCTGTCTTAATTTTTCTAATCACTGTTGAACTAATGTGGTCCTATATCTACCAACAGTTCTATTAATCTTTGCGTTGTTATTATTATCAGCTTTGGCATGCGGTCATCGTTTATTCTTTGAATGGGTTGTTTCCGATTATTTCTGGGCTTGCTTTATTCTGTCTCTTAATTTAAATGAAATATAGGAATGGCGCATTCTTCTTCTTTGGTGCATTTGAGGTTTCAAATACTTACAATTTTTTCAAGAAAAAAAATTCTCTTCTCTCTCTCTCTCTCTCTCTCTCTCTCTCTCTCTCTCTCTCTCTCTCTCTCTCTCTCTCTCTCTCTCTCTCTCTCTCGTAATCATACAAAGAAACTAATCTCAAAGCTATCAGTAGCAACCTGCTCTTTGAAGACTATTACTTAAGACTATTTATTCCCTTACTGCTACTGCACAATAAGTCTAAACTTATATAAACACAAAACATAATATAACATAAGGCAGAAGTGCAAGCTTTTGTAAGAATAATTTATTGAACAATAGATAAATAAAATCATACATGCCTATTATACGAGGGCTGTTCAATAAAGAATAATCACAATTTTTTTTTCTGACAATGTACCTTTACTCTACCTCATAATTTTGATGGTCCTTCTCAAAAAGTATCTTCTGAATGCGATGCACTTGTCCCAGCGGCTCTGTCTGTCTTCAAAGACATGCTGGAAACCATTTTTGAGAGATCCTTCAAAATCGCCCCGCAGCCATCACCACTGCTTCTGATGATGGATAATGCCTCCCACGAAGGATTTCTTCAAGTTAGGGAATAGAAGAAAGTCACATGGGGCTAAATCCGGACTATAGGGAGGGTGAGCGATGCACTTTACGTTGATTTTTGCAAGTTATTCAGCAACAACATTGGCAATATGCAGCCGCGCACTATCGTGGTGCAGCATCCCGCCTGCTTCACGGAAGTGTGGTCTTTTAAGCCTGATATGGACCTGCAATGTTTTCAGGACATCCCTGTAGTATTGTCCAGTTACTGATGTGTGTGCAGGTACAACTTGCTCTTAAACCATTCCATGAATATTTCCACACTGAGTTTTGTTGTTTGCTCTCAGGATCAAAGTGATGTAGCCAAGTTTCATCAGCGGTGATTACGTTTGAAAGAAACTCCGGATTTTATTCTAACATCAACTTTAACTGCATGTTACCTCAGTTGCAGCGGTAGGCGATACTGAACATGTCTGAACTTACCTGGTTCTCACAGGCGGGAACCAGGAGTACCAACAATGAAACTACTGCGGCGTGTTTGTTTCACATTAAGCTAACAGAATATAATAAGATTGAATTTTAGTGCGAAAAATTATGACCGTAAACAAATTATGATAATTCTTTATTGAACAGCCCTCGCAAATTCAGATTATTTTCTCTGATGTGGTTTTTATTAATTGTTTTATAAGAACAACTAATAAAAACTCATGCCTGGTTTTGTGTTGTAGCATTAACCTCTTCCTACCCAATCTCTTTTCGACTGAAATTGTTCCTGAAACCTTACAGTATGTGGAGGATACAAGATATACCTTAAAATGGGATCACTTGGTGTAATTAAGTTGGTGGATTATAAGGGTTAGATTGTGTCCAGTTCAAACTAATGGTATTTACACATGATGTTATAGGTATCGTGACTGAAACCATTCTTAATTTATAATAATAATAAAAAAAGAAGCACACGAAAGCACTTTTTATGTTAAGCTATTCTAATATCAGAATTGGTGAAGTACACATATAGCACTAAGATAATTGTTAAAAGTTAACGCTTGCAATTTAAGCTTTTTATGCAACTTCAAACAACCACTGTATGTAATATACTGTCGCGAGCCCATTATCTAAGATAACGCGGCTTGTCCACACAAAGAACCGGCAAATAAAGATAGCGAGGAGACAAAAGGTTGGGTGCCACAGATAAAGTTACGCATCTGGAAGGTTCGGGTTTCCTCTGGTGATAGAACATTCGATTTCTTGATTGTTACAGAACAGTCTCGAATTATCAATGAGGTATTTAATGATACGATGACTCGCCAAGAGTCAGTCGTATTCAGGAGTAAACAGATGTTGTAACGAGAGTTGATGCTGTAAACAGGTGTAATCAGAACGCTATCTGTAGTGGTCATCGACCTTGGGAGAATGTGATTGTTTATGTGACGTAATGCTGGTACTGTAGGATTGAACAGAGTGTATTTCTACGGAAATAAAGGACATTTTGAATTTCTACAAGTTGGCCTTTTAATTCCACGAACCCACAAAGTCACAATATGGCAAGCCTACCTCGGTAGCGTAGATGGTAGCGTGTCTGCCTCACGTTCAAGAGGCCCCGAGTTCGAATCTCGCTCATGGCGAGTTATCTGAATAAGGTTTTAACTGGGGGTTGCCATTATACCTAGAGACGAATGTCGGGTAGCTCTAAGCTCCATGGACCCTGAACACATCTGAGCTTCATTTTACCCATTTCAGCCACCGTCCGATATGACAACTTCGGAGAACATAACATTAAAAAAAATCATTTGACAGCGTTGGTTTAACTATGGACATTTATTTTCCATTCTCCCCCTCCTTCTCCACATCGCTCTCTCTCTCCCTCTCTCCTTTCATTTTTGTCACCTTTCTAAGCATTTCTCCATGCTGTATTTTGAAAATCGGTAATAAAACTGCTTTTTCTTCATCTTAATACAACCTAAAGCACAATGAAATGCAACTTATGTCAGATCCTTGTTTGTGACATAACCTGAACTAATAAAGAAAAGAAAATATTCCTAAACCGACTTAAATATTTTAGCAACGAAATATGTGGGGAAATAATCTTTTTTAGTTGATCTAACACTTTATATAGATACCTTTAGAAAGTAACAATGCACTTTTTGAACAAAAACCGGGTGTGTTAACGAAATTATAACGTAAATGGTTGTTGATTGTATAAATTTTGTAATGGAAGGTTACACAATCTAAACACATATGTGATTTTGTGGTCTGCCTCATTTGAGCGCTATTACACGCCAAACTGACGTTTTGAACTCGATTGCTTTCACTCCTCATGTGTGCGCTGTCACACAAAATTCGCGCCAAACGATTACACTGATGTGATCAGTCATGGAGAGGCAAGAGCGAATGGATTTGAAGTTTAGCATTTATAACAGTGTTCAGAAAAACTGAGACCGAGACTTGTGAGGTTTAATCCATTAAGCTGCTACTATTGTCATAATCGACAATAGAAGGTAACCAATACCAAAAATCTTCCAAAATTGAATGACGTCTGCGTATAATATCGTCAATTGGAAAAACTCTTCTAACGAGAGTCGCACTTGTGACATCTAGTGTTAGGAAGCTGTTCTGCCATACGTAACACGGCAGTTGCACAAGAAATAACCATTGGCCAATCTTCTTTGATATTGTACTGCGAACCAGTAAGTTCATTCATCTTATTTTCACCTACACCAATTCTGCACAGGACATTTCGAAGCTGCAGTGAACTTTGTGAATCGATGCTAGGTCAATGACAAATGAAATGGGTTTCGTCTGCAGGACTTTGTTTTTTCGGATAAATTAATATTCCACAAGATTAAGACCGTAAACCCCACAACATGCATTATTGGAGTGTTGATGATCATCACTGAATAATGGAGCAATGGAGAGTGAATGTCTGGTGCTGAATCTTAGGCGACCATCTTTTGGGCAATTTTTCATTGAGTAGCATTAACAGGAATGTGCTACCTGAAACTTCTACGTAATGAACTGCTTTGTTGATAATCCTCACTGAGTAAGACAGGCAGCTTTCTAAGAACAATGGAGAGTAACTGTCTGGTGTGGAATCTTAGTCGACCATGTTTTGGACAGGTTTTCTTTGATAGGTAGTTACAGGAACGTGCTACCTAAAACTTCTGCGTAATGAGATACTTTGCCATTGGAAGGGCAATTAATGATGTGGTTCCAACACAATGGTGCCCCATCACATAGGTCGATAATTGTCTGCAGTCATGTGAATACGACACGACACATCTTTGTCATTGGATAGGAAGACAAGGACTAGACTCCTGGCCAGCCTAACCGGACTCCTTTAGACTTCTTACCCTCAAGTTGCTTAAAGCAACAGGTTTAACCTGAGAGTCTTCACTAACGTTTTACGGTAGCATGTACATAGATCATTACACGGACCATGCTACACTGAGTCAATACTTCTACGCAACAGCGTGCGTTGTGCATGAGCCAATAAGGGCATAAGTTTGAGCATTTCTTCGTTAAGACAGTCCTGTACGAAAATGCTTATCACCAATAATTCCAAACAAGTCTGTTATAATTGAACCTTACAAGCTCGCCACCGCATGCCAACACGAGGTGATGTTTATTACAAAACACATTTCTTTGCACCTCAGCAAAGAACTCTACTTTTACAATTTCAACACTAAGAGTTATGTGATGCGATGTAATTATGTCTTAGATCAAATGTGAGTAGTCTTTATTCCTAGTACAATTAAAAGACACATAATTAGGACACGTTTAAACACTTGATCTACTATGGTTCATCAGAAAGAAACGCTGAACAATAATAAAGTATTAAATAAATAAAGCAAGATTATTTATGAATATACCACAACACATAAAAATAAATTCACCTACATGAATAACCTTTATTCCAAAGATGTGTTTTATGACTATGCACTTCTTCCAAATGTGCCATCTAGAAGAATGATTTATTAGGTTAAGTACTTCGCAGGATTTTCTAGCCACCATATTTTCAGTTTTCAAAATGCGTAAGCTATGTATTGTCAATGCACTAAAAACAATACTACAAACTTTGCAATATTCATCATCTCGCTAAGTGGGAAATCAAATAATATTACAGAATTTTCTTAGATACAATGGGGCCAGATGTTTTTCTGTGCAGATTACATAAAACTGGATAGGAAGGGGCTACTGACTCACGTGGCCTATAAATAAACGTCGACAATAGGTCATACGGATTTATCACAATAGTTTACCATATCGGATTTGTATGTACTGGTTTTATGAACAACTAGTGGTGATAGGTTACAATTTTGGAAAGTTACAAAGTTTGGGGTTTTATTAATGTTATGTATTTTTTTAAATTGGCTCATATTGTGTATATTTTTGTGTGCGGTATTTCCTATTATTTAGTAAATAAAATAAGCTTGTATAATCTATAAAACCAGAAATTTTTATCGAAGTAAAATTTTAGGTGACGGAGAAATAAATTCGTAAGATAGTGAATTTGTAACACGTTTATGACCCTCTACAACTGACATAGCGTTGATCTGAATTTAGGAGCACGATACTGATGCTGTCTTCTTGAGCGTCAACCCATCTGCAAGTTATGAAAGAAAATTGGTACGGAATTTATATTTCGGTTATTAACTCTTGATGATTACATACTATCAACTTTTGCGGGATTGTCGGACCACCTGGTAGAGGTCATTAAGTGCCACCAGCCTAGCTATTGCAAAACTTATTCTTCCTTTTACAAGTTGAGTTGAGTAGTCCCCGAAACCTGGTTGGGAAACACTTGTATCGCAGAGCGTGAAAATGAATAAAACGCCATTAATGCTATGAAGCCCACGCGTTTTGGGCTTCTGAATGAATTTAGGATACCAAACAGAAGCTAAAATGAATGACCTACCAGTTGGCTTAATACCAAAAAATATCCTGTCTGCTACCTGGCATGGTGGATGATTCTGGCGGCAATAAATTTGTTTTTCACTCGCTTTAACAAATAGCAGGTGGAGAGGAAACTGTGTGAGAGACAGGATGCAATTTATTAAATGGTTACTTGCAGCGAAACTGACGAACTGCCCTTCAAATCCATCAACTGCTCATTGTGTTCATTCATCAACATATGCGTGTTTACATTTGCTTTGATTGGGAAGTAAAGAACAATTTATCTATTCTATAAAGATCTTACGTAGTAACCGCTCATGAGTAACGATTTTGGATGTTCACGCAAGTTTAGATTAAAAAAAGACCTAAAAATATGAAATTGCATCTGTTGAATAATAATAATAATAATAATAATAATAATAATAATAATAATAATAATAATAATAATAATAATAATAATAATGATGATGATGATGATGATGATGATGATGATGATGATGATGATGATGATAATGATGATGATGATGATGATGATGATGATGATGATGATGATGATGATGATGATGATGATGATGATGATGATGATGATGATGATGATGTGGCTTTGTGGGTTCGTGAAATTAAAAGTCCAGGTTACAAGCACCAAAAATTGCTCTTTATTTTCCTAGAAACACTTAAGTCAACCTGACAATAGCAGAATTACGTCACATACACATACAACTTGCAAGGTCATCGACCACAAACAAAGTCCACTTTTACAGCTGTTCACGCGCACGCGTCCAATTATCGACTCTCTGTCAGTGGCAAGTGGGGCTCCTTTTATAGCTACTCACTATCCAGAAATTCGTAGAATGTGCTCAAACAATCAAGACGGCGTTAGAAGAAAGACGAAAGCTAGAAATTCGTCTCCTTCCCCCGCACTGTTTCCGCGAGCTTTTATCTCCGCACTGCACTGCCCGTCTCTTTGAGCTCGTCGCCCGCGCCGCCTCGAATCAACAATGTGTTCGCGACGTGTCATGACATTTCTGACGAAAGAAAAAGAATTGTTTTTGTGGATGCTTGTTATTATGTATATAAATGTGACGGTTTAGGGCAGGGTGGAAATAGATACGCCACTTACACACTTCATGTTGGGGTTATGTGCAATATGCCCAGTGAAGTGACACCGGTAACGTGTGCGATTCGCAGTTCGGAGATTTTGGGTTCGATTGCCCGGTCTATCTTCCTGGCCCATTTGTTTTCCTGGGGGTTTCTCGGGTCATTAGGCGAATGATGGGAATGATAATCATTTCCCCCGAATTTATTCCCTTCATTTCACTTCAACTTCATTTTGATTGACAGTTTCAGGGTTGTGAGTGCCGACGGGAATCTCGGCGTTGCATGGAAGGAGGAAAGGATTGCTCTGTGTAAACCTTCGTGTTCCGGACTGAGGGCGGTCTCCAAGTCCCGGGCTTCCAGTGTGAGATATAGATCTGGGTAGAATGGGAGGGGAGCTGCCACTGGGGGGCTTAAATTCAAAACTGTAGTGAACCTGCATCTGTTGTTATATCCCCTAGGTCCAGCCACATTCTTTCTCCCCTTATCTCTCGTGGTGAGGTATTAATACAATTAAATTGTTAAATTGCCATGTTACAGAATTAAAATTATCACTCAGTGGCGTTGTAATTACTGGGTTTCATTCTTAGGCTTACCGAAATAATGTGTCAACACTTACCTCTCTGCAATTCTTAAGGCTTTTCAGTTGTTTTGCTTCAAGAGATACGATTTTCTGATATAACCTGTTTCATTATACCATTTTCTTAAGGGAAATGTACAAATATAAATATAATTAGAGAAATATCTACGAATATCGCTCGTTTATATTTTGACAAGCATTAACTACATTTAGGCAATAAAATCTTTTATTTATTTGTGTAAAACACCGCAGTAAACAAGTAAATGGTAAAATTAGAGTTTTATAGGTATTAATGCTGTCAGTGTCTTAGAAAGGAAGGAAAATAAAGAAAAGAAGAGAATAGAGACCTTTAGGAAAGTTCAGCTTAGCTATGAATAATGGAGTAGGATAAGGCGAACAATTAGCAACTATAATATACCTTTGTGCCAGCTTTCAACACAAGGAGGTATAACACACGGTTTAAGTAAATAAATACGTTAAAATGTTAATTTAAAGCCCTTTTTACTGTCACCACAGCCTTCTTCCGCACTCTCGAGAGATTTTTTATTCGTTTCTGGTTGTCACTCTCGTGACGAACGAGCACGCATGGCAATTTAATTATCTGCGTAGAAAAGCGTGTACAAGACGCGGGGACAGCTGGGCTGTTTCTGACATGCGCGCTGAAAACAAAAGAACTGTCATATTGCGTTGGCAAAGGTATGCAGCTCTAAGGCGGCTTTAAAACCGGCCAGCGGCAAGTGTATTTCACTTTGTAGCACACACGAGATGGTTCATCCTTTTTAATAGTCTGGCCACTCTTTAAAAGATACACTTTGAGCTTTTAGAGCGTGTATTTTCATAACCAGTGCGACCTATATCAAACTGACTACTTTTGAAGACCTAATTTCCAGCTAGAAAGCAATTAAGATTAAAATTGTGTTTTACTGTCTTAGTGGCTCCGTGGGAATCGATATACATCATATATACAGGGTATTAGTGCGGATATTTGTATTGGTAATTTGCGAGAGAGTAATGGACATTACACAAATGTTTCCTTCATTTATAAACAATAATTATAATTGCTAAGAGGGGTGTGTTTAAGGCTGAAGTATTTTCAGGTTATTAGAGGCTCTAACTACGCGCAGTACACACAATGCATACATTTATTCCGCAAGAGCGCGGGGTAGGTTGGGAGGAGGCTAAAGCAGAGCGCGCAAAGCTCGCGGTAACGAATCTCGAGGTCACTCTAACGTAACTAAAAATTAAGGCAACAATCAGTCGCACAGTTTCATTATTTATCATCATCATCATCATCATCATGATCATCATCATCAACTCTTCATGGTTTAGGAAAGTTCTCCTGTTCCGGCCTCATACTTCTTCCCATCGTTTTAGTGGTCTTCCTGTTGTTCTATAACCCAAAGATTTGTGTTTGTAAGACTGTAATGGAATGCGAGAGTTATCCGTTCTTTGTAAACGGCTTTTCCATTTTTCTCTGTTTGTATTTCTTCTTGCAATGAGAATATACCTTTTCCTTCCTTACATCTTCGTTTTTAATACGATCTTGTCTGGTACATCCTCCAATCTTCTTTTTAAGTGCACATGTCTCCGAACCATATAGTACAACTGAAACAGCCATTGTCTTATTAAAATTGTAGGTTTGTGTCTTTTCGTTTTTTTCTTTTCAAGGTATCACGTATTAGTCCACAAATGTATTGAAACTTGGTTAATTTACTACTTCTTTCTTCAGTTTTCGTTTTATAGGTTACATTACAGCCCAAGTTTGAATGTTCCTACCTGTTCTAACACTTCATTATTTAACACTATCTTAGATCTGCTTATTTGTCTTCCTATAAATGCCATAAACTTTGATTTTTCTACGGATATACTTAAACCATATCCTTGGATCAATTTTTGTAGCTTGTACATACTTATTTGCAGCTTATCCTCTCTGTCTTGTATTAACATCATATCATCTGTAAAGAGTAGCATACTTATTGCATTATTTTTATTTATTTTTATTCCTAATGGTATTTTATCATTTAAATTTCTGAGAATATCGTCCATATAAATATTCATTATTTATGTTATTTACAACATAAACTTTCAAAGAGGAACAAATAAGAAAGGAAGTTTAACTAAGGATTACAAGCATATTGTTACACTCATTCATTCTTTATCTCAAAGTGTAGTCTAGTTCGATTGTGCAAGGATATTAACCGAAGAGTCCCAAAACCAGCAACTTCAACTAGATATTGAAGTTATAGAACGTGAAACAAAGAGGATGGTCTGTTCTGACAGGCAATGCGTATTTCGCGACTTAGTTACGACAGTGCAGAGGGAGATAGTTTGCCCAAAGGCTGTCAGGGCTGACGATATACTACAGGATATATTTTTATTGTTATCATATATTTCGGAAATGCCTTTTCAATATGAAACAGAAAACCTTTCACATAACCACAACATAACCACCATAAGCGATTTAAAATTCAGACCGCATTGTGGTACTGGCTTAATTTGAAAGAAAAAAAAACTGTTACTTAAAGCTGCGGTATTTATGCTTCCCATTGTGCCTTTAATATGACTATCATCTCCTCTTTTATGTAATTTCCTTCTCATCTAATATATCGGACATTTGTTTTCCACTCCCTCAAAGTGGACCGATTCTGAAACATCTACACTGCTATATTGACCTATTAGTTTCGTGAATTCCATTACTCTGCAAATCTACTTTTTCAATTACTTCCTGTGGTTTTTCCTCACTTTATGGAAACATTCAAGCTTCCATGGTGTAAGCGCCATTTATTATCTTCCTTATTTTTTATTCAAGAGATGACAAATGGTTTATTTCTCTTCCTAACACTTCTTTTTCAATTGTTATATATTTTTGGCTTCTTGATTACACTTCATGTGACAATTCTATCTCACTTTGTGTGAGATAGGTTCAGGGTTTTTAACTATCGTATTTTTTTTATCTTTGTTATTTAACTGGATTCTTATCGAAAAGGGAACAGAAAATACTGTTATATAAGATATATGTTACAAAATGAGCCAATTTACAGAAATTAAATGAAAATATTTGTTCATAAAGGAATGATCTATAATTAAGATAAATCTGTGATATTCTTATTACACAGATATGTAGATATCCTTTAAGTACGTTAATTTGTCAGATATAAAGGATGTAACACAAGGATATGTAAAACAATTGAGAAAATATTTCTTACGGATAGAGGATGAAAAAATGTTATATGAGCATAGGTCCAGAAAATATTTCCTTCTTAGAGCTACTCTTCTACATCTGAACCCCTTATAACAACACTCAATAAGAGAACAATGGGAAAACAGGAAATTATAGCACATGTTCAAAATTACCTCCATGAGCTTGAATGCATCCATCAACCCACCTTCGCATAATCTCCCTAATGCGCTGAGTTAGCCCTGGAGAATTTCAAATTTCTGGCAGCCTTTTACAATACGAGCACGAAGAGTTTCTACATCTGCAACTGGAAATGCATAAACAAGAAATTTCAAATGTACCCACAAATAAAAAATTAGTGGGTTTAAGTTAGATGAGCATGGAGGCCACGGAATTGGTCCACCTCTTCCTACCACCTACCAGGAAACCTGCTATTCAGAAATTGAAAGGAAAGTCTGAAACAAGGGAACTCCATCGTATATGAACTGAGTACGGGTACCTAACACGCGAACTACGTAGTGTACTGTAGCACAATGGCAACAACGGTGCATCATCTGCATCCAGAAGTAAAAGTGAATGTTTAATACTACACAATTAAACCACTGTTCTGCTATGGCCACAGGAGAGCTACGTATTAGAGATCTCACCGTGCAAGCAGAGTTGTGCAAATGACGTTCTAGCATGGAAATTAACAGTTTTGAAACTATATTTATATAATATATTTTTTTTATCCTCTATATGCGAGAAATGTGTTCCTAAAGTTTTGACGGCCGCGCCGTGGCTCAGTTGTTAGACCGCTTGGCTCTCACCAAGGCAGCCCAGGTTCGATCCCAGGCGACCGCAAAGTGAGATTTTCGGTGGACAACACGGCACTGTGGCGGGTTTTCTCCTGGATCTCCGGTTTCCCCCGCCATCTCATTCCACCGGTGCTCCATCTTCATCTCATGTATCATCAGTGCCATCGCCTGCGGTGCCGTATGTAGTAAAAGCGGGCGTTAAACACTACACGTTCTAAAGTTTTGACATACCTTTTAGTTACAAACTGAATTTATTTCCCGGAGTGAAATCATTTCCAGATATTCATTCCTTGTTATTTATTGTATTTTGAAATATTTAGGTAAACCTTTCTCAGATGCGAAATAGTTATTTCTCCTTATTGTTCATACAAAAAGTGGAATTAAAAAAGCTTCTGTGTTCCACTGTACCCATTGTACAATAGGTATTTAGAAATGATTTTGCAAGTGCTTACCTGCATTTTTAATTATACTTTACTGAAGAACGATAGAGTAACGAATATATGTAAATCATCAGGTTTTTAAAACATATTATAGTTGTTAACCGGCTACTTATTAATGATATGTAAGAAGAGGGGTGTTTCGGAATAATTAGTAGTCACATGATAAATTGAAACTACAAAGCTTGTGTAGAAAAACTACCTGCTACCCTTAAATTAATTAGCTGCTGAACACACAACAGCATGGTCAGAGCGCAAGGAAGCGGAGTATACAGGTGTCGTCAGTTGTCAAAACTACAGAACCGCTAGACTTAAAGGAAATACAGTTATCGCAGATACAAGATGTTAATGAACCACACCGAAATATTTTCAGAAAAAATGGAGGTATCTTAAGAAAGTAATTTGAGATAGGAGACTTATGGCCTGTTGGTTCAAATGTGGAAGTTACGGCTCTAAGTTTCTAAATTACCAGTACGCCACTGCTAATGATGATACTACTGAGTGTACAACAGACAAAAGATGAAGAGAATGCTCCCTTCTGGAGTAATGGTTATGACATTAGCTTTCAAGTGAAAGGTGAATGAGTTCGAGTCTCCTTTACTTTCTTGTCGTTTTTTGTTTATGTTTGATTTACTTGGCTTTTTTTTTTTTAAAAAAAATATTTTTTCTAAGCTTTTAATTCTTGTATAAATTCAGCTTTTTATAAAATAATTTCACCTGGTCATTTCAATTAATTACACTTATTTCTAAGGCTAAATACTAATTTTCGCATGCTGTACGTCTAAATGTGAAATGGTTTAAAGTGTGAACGAACTTACATAAAATAAAAAGTAAATAAGGTGCATATTTGCTAGTTTTGAAAAGCGGTGCACCTCCTGCATGTTGTCCAACAGGCAATCTTCAGCACACTAAATGCAGTATCCTGAATCAAGGAAATCACAGTACTGTCCATCAATGCAAAGTAAGTTCCTGAATTGAATGTGCCACCCAGTGCCACCCTTACTCAGTGGGACAAAGGCAGCGAATGTGTGCGACAGAGAACGCATGCTACACAAGGAGCAGAACCGTTAAAAAGAAACATGTGCCTTATTCACTCTGTACACTAAAAGCAAGAAGATTTATTTACAAAGAAGTCGTCAGAATGTTTTTGAATGGTCAGTATCTGAACTGGCATGAGGGGTCATAAATCTATCCAGGGAGGGTGTAGGAACCTTCTCCAACTCCCTTGCGTCTCACGCCCCCGAGATTATCTTTGCTGTGGTAAACTGTAGTGTTATTACAATGGCCAATCAGATTCAAGTTCTTAGTTAAGAATTACGCCATTTCTTCATATTAGAATTTACATATTAACAAAGGCGAAGGGGGAAAAATAACTACATGAGAGGAAACGAACCAGTGATCCTTGGAACAGCAGGTTTTGGCTCTACGGATTGAGCCACCAGAACATTTACAGAGTAGGCTATATGATGCAAGAAGGCAGGTAATTAGTTCGAGATTTGAGAGATCTTAGCGGCATTAAATCTTGAGAACGCCAATAACGAGCAATGAAGAATCGATATTTCTATACTCGTGAAGCAGTTTTAAAGACATTCTAATCCAAATAACTTCACCCATCTTACTTAAATATTAACATAATACCATGTGATGCCAAATATAACCCAATTGCGTTATGTTTAGTAAAAGACAATGCATTGCCTATCTCAAATTGCTTATATTAATCATGTCTAAAATCGCTGAAATTCTTTCACTATACTTCATTAGCATACTGTGTAACATAATTTCCCCTTAAGCAAAATATTTTGTTGCTCATTTCTTGCACTAAGTCATCTCGAATTCTGTATAATTTTTGTATTTGGTTCAGTAAGTACGACTGTGGACATTGTGGACGCACTGTATGCCGGATGTAATGAACGCAGTACATGTTGAGTTGGTGCCTGCAAGGACTACGTATTTAAATTTGAGCAGCTGGAGTAGGTATCCAGGCAATTGATGTGGGGAGGCGTGCAGGTTTTATTACCCCCTCTCTCAGTCCTATTAGTTACGCGGGCTCTGCCCCATTGCACGCTGTACTTTTCGTTTTACTTTTCCTCGCCGCGCGCGCAAGAAATATGTTACCGTACGTTGTAACGACTACCATATTTAAATGCACCCAGGCAGGAAATAAATTTCCCACGAGAGCACCAGCTTCGTGTACCAACCCTCACTTGCTAAATGACATTATGGGTAGCACCTCATTCCCTTCTTACATTCCCAATAAAGACGAATGCTCACACAAAGCCCAAACTATTTACCATTTTCCACTACTAAATGTTGGAGCGGACTATACTTTCTCTACCTTATAGCGGGCAGCAAGCTCGTTGTAATGTACATACTATACCGGGTGCTTTAAAACCCTAGCGGAAGTGGACAGAAGTTAGTTATACGCAATAAAGTACAAACCTAGGAGAGCTGATATGTATTTGTTTCCCTAATAACTTGTTTCCCTTAAATTTATATTTTTAATGATTTTATTTTTGCTTAAAGTACCTCTTTTTAAGGACTTTACAAAACAGCGCAATTGTGCTTAAATATAAGTTAGTTATTGTGACCGAAAATGTCAAGTAGAATCCGAAACAAAGATAATAGTCTCAAATGTCATTCAATTAAATACTATTTTGATTTATTTTCTCTTTCCTTAATGTTATGCTGACAAAAAACAGGGTAACCTTGTATACTTTTAAGCATTACATCTGTAACACACATACACCTATACACTTCCTTTTATCCACGAATCTTGGTTGTCACAAAACGTAAGCATATCTCAAAAAGGACTATGCTACGTTAGTGCATTCATGCATGACAGATTATCAAATTATGCTTTTTAAAGCTTCATCCGTCATTGTGAGAAAACAGAAAAATAATTGCAGAAATAAATCTCTAAGCAACAGTATACGAGGGCTGTTCAATAAAGAATGATCACTTTTTTTTTTTTTTTTTTTTTTTTTTTTTTTTTTTTTTTTTTTTTTTTTGCAACGTACCTATACTCATCCTCATAATTTTGATGGTGCTTCTCAAAATAGTCTTCCGTGAATGCGATGCAGTTTTCCCAGTGTTTCTGCCAGTCTTCAAAGACTTGCTGGAAAACATTTTTGAGACATCCTTCAATATCGCCTCCGCAGCCTTTACCACTGCTTCTGATGATGGATAATGCCTCCCAAGAAGGCATTTCTTCAAATGAGGGAATAGAAATATGTCACATGGGGCTAAATCCGGACTATAAGGAGGGTGAGGGATGCACTTCACGTTGATTTTTGCAAGATATTCAGCAACAACATTGGCAAAATGCGGCCGCGCATTATCGTGGTGCAGCATCTAGCCTGCTTCATGGAAATGTGGTCTTTTGCGCCTGATATGGAGTTGCAATGTTTTCAGGACATCCCTGTACTATTTTCCAATTACTGATGTGTGTGCAGGTACTACATTCTGATAAACCATTCCATGAATATCAAAGAATGAGATGACGATAACTTTCCCAGCAGAAGCAACCACTTTTGCTTTTTTGGGGGATTGGTGATGAAGGAGATTTCCACACTGAGCTTTGCTGTTTGCTCTCAGCATCAAAATGATGTAGTCAAGTTTCATCAGCAGTGATTACGTTTGATAGAAGCTCCGGATCTTCCTCTAACATCAACTTTAACTGCATGTTACCTCCATTGAAGCGGTAGGTGATACTGAACATGTCTGAACTTACTTGGTTCTCACGGGCGGGAACCAGGAGTACCAACAATGAAACTACTGTGGCGTGTTTGTTTCACATTAAGCTAACAGAATATAATAAGATTGAATTTTAGTGCGAAAAATTATGTCCGTAAACAATATAATCATTCTTTATTGAACAGCCCTCGTATCTCCCACTATCTCTGCAAATATATAGCGCGACTGGAGTTTATACTCAGGAGCCTTTTCGGGGGCCAAAAGGGAATTTAAATTATAGTCTCCTTGCTTTCAAAGGAACTTAACATTTTAATTCAATGTCATTTTTTGTCAATTTGAGGATAAAGCTCTCATTATAATCAGTTTTCATCAGTTTCACTTTACTAAATCCCTATGTCACTACATTAACTGGCCTAGTTCAAAGTAACTTCACTTTTGTTCGTGACGTAGTCGCATAATGAAATATCTCCGTTTCCGAACGTTTCACTTATTGGATAATCCAACTCAGGACGTCTCTAATCTCCTCCCGTAACAACTTTCACTGCAAGTTACAACAGTCACCTCAAACTCGCCAATAGCACTTTTTTGTCACAACACAAGTGCACTCACTAGCTCACTTTCTGTCCAAGTCGCGAAAGTACTCACTTATATTGACGTTGGAATTTTGCACAGAAAATTCTACAGTTTTCTGGAAGCGGGAGGAAGAAAGCTTCCAGAAGATTTTGGTTACCTGATGATAGCGCTTCTGGACAAAGCTCTATTCATGTCTATTTCTCAATGCGCGGCACGAATCCCCCGAAACTTGGCCACAGCCGCTTTGTCACAATATGATTTGTTTTACCTCGCTACCGCATGTTTTTAACTCAGACCAACTTTTAGCTGTGACAAATTAGGAAACACAGTTTCCTTTGTAATATTTAAGAGCCTTTAGGTATTATGCAGTTTAAACAAAAGGCAGAGTTTTATTGAAACGGCAATGTGTGAAGTATTTCTCAGTATCAGGTTTCCTTTGAGTTTATTTATATTAAAAATAAAATAAGTTACAATAACATAAGGTTAAACATGTGTGCTTGTGCTGTGTCAGCGAAAGTGAAATCGGGATTGCCTCCAATTCAATAATCCCTATTATGAGGAATGAATGCGTTTTAGAGCCAATTCTAACCGGTGACGGTGTAGTAATCTCGACCATATAGACCTGTTTGTACGCAGTTATTGAACTACCATTATGGCACATGTTCTCGACCTGAAACCCTTGAACTGCAGAATCTCCAAACGCGGAAATTACCAGCGCTTCAAAAGGGTGTCCCCTTAAATAAACATGAACATTTTCATTACAAAGTCGATTGTACGCGACATGTAAAATTCGAAATTATGTATGTATAATAACATCACAGAGATCATTTATTTGTGCACATACGGTAATCTCAATAACTATCCAATCGATCTTTATAATTTTTTCACACAATTTATTTTCTAACAGATATGAGGCTATGAAGCAGTGGCGTGGCGTTAATGTCGCCTCTGTTACCACTGGCAACAGCTATAAATTGAAGAAACTGTATCCAATTTTATATGACTATTGTGCAAAGAATAATGGAAAGTCCAATAGATTTGACTTTCAGATTTCAGTTGCGTTAATTTGTGACCGACCCACCGGGTCCGGTCTGTGATAGATACCCAGAGACCTTCAGTTCTAAATAGCTGGTTATTCTTCTATAATGCACGAGATTTAAAATTGGCCCCTGGTTTGTAGAAAGAGAAAGAAATACGTACTCACCATCTCTTTCTAACCCGTCCCTCTGCCCCTCTGCCAGGCAGGGCAGACACATCAGTGGTGGATGATTCATCCTCGTCCTCCAAATTTGGTTCCTGTTCCCCCTCTTTTCTGTCAGAAATTTCATGTTGCCAACACATTAACAGCCGATACTTCACTTGCAACATCACTGATGCCAGCTTGTGCTTACCCTCATACCACAGCAGGTAATTAGGGAATACACCAAAGCTTTAAAAGGGACTGACCATTTCAAGGAAAGAAACCCAGCGCCCGTGCTAGACAAGGATAGTGCAAAAAGTGACACGTTAAATCTCGAGCATTATAGTGGCGCTTACCGGCAAACTGGAAGCGTAGGATGTCAGTGACCTTGCGAGGCAACCAAAGCTTTACTTATTTGTTTATAGAACGATTGTTGCCAGTGCAATGAAACGGCAAACTTTGCGTTTTAGTGTTAATTCTTCGCGTGTAACAGGGATATGTTGAATGGTTTAATGGTTAAAGTACAATAAGAAGAACGGCATGACAGTTTGCGGATAAAAGTGACTGTGTTTACTTAATTGAAACCTTTTAAATGGATCCTTAATTTCGCATTCTTTTGGTGAAAAATGCCATATAACTTCAACAGGAAGACCAACTCCGGATCTTAAACCTTTATAAACTAACATCACACGATCACACATTTAATTTTGATTATTCCTGCCACCAGTGCATCAGCAGAACGATATTTTTCAGCGCTCCGCAGAATATATACTTATCTAAGAATCTCCCTCCCCCACACTGTCTTTTTTTCCTTATATGTCCTTAATGATCTTTTCTCCCTTATACTTGGCTATCTAAATCTTCCAGCCTTAATTCTACCTCTTTCCAAAAGCCCCTATAATAATACTCCTCGTTTCTAATATGTCCCATACCTATCTGTTCCATCAGTTCCCTTACTTTATGCGCCCAAGAATCTCCCCATTTACTTCTCATCTGCAAAAGAAAACATTACTTGATAATATTGCTTTCCTCCAAATTGGCAACTGTGTATAGATATTTCAATACCCTCGAGACAATTTTAACCCTTGTTGAATGTCTTCCCAACTCTAATTGTGCTGCCCCATTGGGTGAAGCTACCGGTAAGCCCAAAATATATTTACAGAAAGATCTGTTAATAACATCCACCTCTTCCCATGCTTCATCCACTACCCATATCTCTACCCCATGCAACATCTTATTTTCTACTATGACAGTATAGATCCTTTCCAGCTATTTGACATTAATGTCAGGTAATTTCCTTAAACATGCTCTTACAATACTCATGGTCATTTTACCTTTTGCTAGAGTAAATTTTTTCTGTTCAGTCCATTTACCATCACAGCTCAATCTTATCTCCAAATAATCAAATCTCTTTACGACCTCTATTTCTCTTCGCTTTATCTATATTAAATTTTTATTATCTGTATAATAAAACTATTGCATAAAAGATTTATCTGGATGAACAGGAAGTAGAAGACTAAGCTTTTGAAGTAATCGTTTGTTGAGAACGGGCAGAAAAGCTTATGTGTTTGTAACACATTATTTTTGCTTACCATTGGGTATTTTCTTATGACCCATAGAAAGAGTATCGGGTTTCTAGGCCATTATATAGATGTTCACGTTTTAAAGAATTGACTATCTCTTTAGTCGTCTTGTATTCCCCTTATGGTACAACGAAACATGAAATAAAACTCTTTTTACATACATATATCACACTTAACATTTTATAATTATATTTTATAAGAAATTTGTATAACTGCCACGAAAATAAACGATAGAAGAGAACATTTGTATATAACATGTAAAGTTTAAGTGCCTAATTCCTTTTGATAGGCCAGGCACAGTGAATGCAAACATAGTTTATGTCACGTAATTCCCAAATTCAAAATCCCGAATGCCTTTCCTGCTCATAGGGAGAGGCACATTACAAGCCTCAGATTCCAGAAAGAAGAAAATTAGGAATCTCTCAAAGTTGTAACAACTCGTCTGAATTATAAGAGAGATATGCAGGATCGTAACATTGGAATGTTGGCCTCTGACCAGAAGGACTCTATATTTACATGTCTTCATCTCGGTTGAAGTAATCTACATGGTCCACACGAAATAAACTCCTTCCACACTCTGATGTTTAGTGAAGTGCCTAAAACCTGGCAACAGTCTACAAATACGCTTTTGCTAATCTTAACGCACATCGCAGCATTTTCTTCTAGGGATGTGCAGAGTTTTTCCTTAACTGGTGGTTTCTGGAGAGAACAAAAGTATAATTTCTTAATTTGGAAAACATTATTAATTTTTACACAGTTACATTAGTACTGTAATTTACCAATAGTTTTGAGTTCCTGAGTGACTGGTATACTATTTGTTAAACAGATGACTTCAGTACAATAATTCTGTATCAATATTTACCTAATATTTTTTTTATGGAATTCCAGAATTCATCAAGTCAAGAAAAATATGTTTATGCTCAAAATGCTTAAAAGCGAACAGGTTGTACATACATTTGATATTTAAGTTACTACTTGTCCTCAGAATGCCAGGTAAAGATTTTCTTAAAATTTTTCCAAGTCCTTTACTGCTGAAAATTGACTTATTTTAAATAAAAATTATACATTTGACCCGGGTTTAAGGTTTCTATGTATTCTCAGAGTATGGTACGAATCGGACGACTACCTCTTTATTTTGCAACATTTTAAACTTATGTAGTTAATAGTATTTATTTGGTACTACCTTGTATCTACCATATAATTAAGTGCTGCACAAGAGCTCTCTATTGGAACATAGAAGCTCCAAAACATGTACGACTCCAAGGTTCCAAAGCAATTAAGTGCTTGTAATTGTTAAGCTATGACGTATAATCCAAATATCTTGAGGTGCAGCTGAATAAAGATGAACATTAAATGACATAGTCTATTACCAATTCTGAAAAGAAATTTTGAGGTTCATTTATACATGTGAAGCCATTGATGATACATGCATCAACTACTCTGCATGTACAAATCATCTCTAATGTGCTTTCACGATTGGTAACAGATAAATTCATTTAGTGTGGATCTTTACTCAGCTGCCACCTCAAGAAAATTTGACTGTAACGGACTTTACCCTCACATTTGGAAGTTATGCTAATACTATAAAGAGAAAAAGGTTGTATGTAGAATGTTTTCACATCCTTGGATTCCTTTGTTCCAAACTAATCATATTCTGGTACCCAACTGTCCAGTAGCTGTTTGTCCGCCTCAGTAGCATGGTGGTAGCGTGTCTGCCTCAAGTTCAAGAGGCCCCAAGTTCGAATCTCGGTCAGGGTGAGTCACCTGGATAAGGTTTTTCCGGCGTTTTTCCTTCTCCTGAAACACGAGTGTCGGATAACCCTAAGCTCTATGGACCCTGGGATCATTTGAGCATCATTTCACACCTTCCATTCATCATTCAATATGACTTAACGTTGGAGGACGTAAATTACATAAAAAGTAGCCGCTTATTTCGCAACATTCATTCAATAAAATCCTTTAAATGCTGTAGATTTGATGGTTCTTTAGCGACAAAATCCTTCTTAAACTTCTGCCAGAAAACTGACAATTTATTTTGAAGCAGAACACTCCTAGTTAAGGCAGACAGGAAGAGGTGCCGTTAGGCATAAGGGTAATTCATAGAGAAGCTGAACTAAACAGACAGGTAAGAAAGGGTTGGTCACTACCCTCAAGAGAGAAGGGGTAGTGCTAACTGGAAAACCAAGAGACAAATCATTCCTCTGCCTGGGGGCACTCTTGTTCTGGACATCGATGGAAGCAGTGGTGTTAGGAAGTTGATGTAAAACTAAGCAATGTGTGGAGTCAAACGCGCGTGTATGTGAAACCCCGAACAAGAAGAGAAAGCAGTATCGAATATAAAGGAGAGGGAAAACGAAGCAGTCTGGTGTGTACCACTCATAAGATAAGACATCCCTGCAAAGATCCTGAGCTAATTACGAACCCAGAACCCTTCCTAATAAGGTTCGTAAAACTAAGTCCACGCTTATCCCCTTTTAACCATGTGTACCCTCTCAATTTGAAGATCATCTTGTAGATTTATTGTGTCACAATGGATGCAACGAGCTGCAAATATTCTTCAGTACTTCATAATTTTGGGCGACGAATGCATGCTAAGTGAGCTACAGAACCTTTGATTTAATTTGTAAATAACTTTCTTGCATGGTAGCTGTGTATGCATGAACTTTGCAATCAAACATCGTCTTACATCTTAGTAATTTCAAATGTAAAGCGCACACACACACACTGCTCTGTAGGCAAACATATCTATCCAAAATGTACAATTTACACGCTAAGATTGAATGAAGAAATGACGTCAAGATTGAGATTGTCATTTGTAAATGCCAAAGCCACCACTCTATAGGCAAAATTCAGTGCACCCATGTTTCACGACTTTTAAATGCGGCGGACATTAAGTAAAATTTGACCATTGACAGATAATCTGAAGCGATTAACTGACTTATGCCGCACTCTGTAAATGAAGATAGTCGCAGTTTACGTAGTAACTAAGATATATTGAAACATACGAGTATCGAATATACCAATGCCAACCTGTTTTAATACCTAACTCTCAGTATTGTTGGTACATTATGTTAAAATAGTTATTTAAAGAGGGAAATTATGTTCAGTGAACATTAGAAATAATTTGACTGATATTTCATACTAACAATTGAAAATATTATTTTTCTCGACGGTCGCGGTGTAAGCGTCTTTTCGAAAGAGGTTAAGTTAATGACCTGGGAGTGGGAAATCTTCATATTCACTATTTCTTTTGTTTCTTATAGTAAGGTACTTCCTTCACTCCACATGCTTTTCGTTTTAAATTTTATAAGTATTCAATATTCACAAACCTAAAGGACAATGGCAGGAATTATACATCAATAAGTGGCTAGAAGAAATTAATTTCTACTTTTTAGTTTCTTTTAAAGACTGATATATTAACATTTAAAATTTTTCTTTATCTAAGTATTTGAAACTAAAAACTGTTTCTCATCCAGTTTAACTTTCAAAGGACTTCATAGGCTATTGCCAGAAAATACAAAATATACATTTTGTATCTCAAAAATTTCTTGAACTTACAATAATTTAATCAAAATCATTAGATTTTTTTTGATAACATAAAAATTTTGGACAATTTTGGCATTCAAAGTGTAACTTGAGATGAAGAGATTTTCATGAAAGAAAGTTAATGTATTGTCATTCATTTCTGAGCTACATTTTATGCATTCAGTTCATTGTGTAGTTTAACATCTTTTCCATGAAAAGTATAATTTGACGGAGGCCAGATTTTCTTGAAGGCGAGTTAATATTCCATTGGTATCCATTTGTGAGCTAAGCTGAAAATTTCAAATCTGCAGGTCATCTTGAAGTTAGTTTAAGCGTTTTAAATAAAGTTATAGTTTGAAGTGGGGATTTTCTTTAAATAAGAGCTAATATTGGTTTGTTATTCAGTTCTGAGCTATGTTCAAAATTTCAAAATTTCTACAAAAAAAAAGGAAAGAAAGAAAGAAAGAAGGAAGAAAGAAAGAAAGAAAGAAAGAAAGAAAGAAAGAAAGAAAGAAAGAAAGAAAGAAAAACGAACAGACAGAGAAGGAGCGAGTTAGTAAAAAAACTGTTAATAATAATGATGATAATACTCTTTCATATTGCGTCCTATACATGGCTAATGTGAAAGAACAATTAATTTCAATAAATGTACCTAATAGTGGTCCGAACTATAAAGCCCGGGGCTTAAATTACTTACAGCATAGTAAGTCGCCATTAAGGTAGTTGTCACATGTGTTTATGAGAACTCCTAGTGGTTGACCGGGGAAAACACGAGTCAGTTGGAGAATTTAATGTCATATTGGCACGTTGGCCATACTAGCTCAATGGGTTAGAGCGGCTGGACGGAGACCAGAAGATCCGTGGTTCAAATCCCGGCTATGGCATTGAAGTTTTCAGTCTGGCTGTACTCTTTCATAGTGCGTCCTATACACGGTTAATGTGAAAGAACAATTAATTTCCATTAATTATACCTAACACTGGTCCGAACTATAAAACCCGGGCCTTAAAGTACTTACAACGTAGTAAGTCGCCGTTAAGTTAGTTGTCTCATGTGTTTATGAGAACGCCTAGTGATTTACCGCGGAAAACACGAGTCAGTTGGAGAATTTAATGTCATGTTGGCACGTTGGCCATAGTAGCTCAATGGATTAGAGCGGCTGGACGGAGACCAGAAGATCCGTGGTTCAAATCCCGGCTATGGCAATGAAGTTTTCAGTCTGGCTGTACTCTTTCATAGTGCGTCCTATACGGTTAGTGTGAAAGAACAATTAATTTCCATTAATTATACCTAACACTGGTCCGAACTATAAAGCCCTGGCCTTAAAGTACTTACAGCATAGTAAGTCGCCGTTAAGTTAGTTGTCTCAAGTATTTATGAGAACTCCTAGTGGTTTACCGCGGAAAACACGAGTCAGTTGGAAAATTTAATGTCATGTTGGCACGTTGGCCATAGTAGCTCAATGGGTTAGAACGGCTGGACGGAGAAAATCCCGGCCATGGCATTGAAGTTTTCAGTCTGGCTCTGCTCTTTCTTAGTGCGTCCTACACAAGGCTAGTGTGAAAGCACAGTTAATTTCCATTAATTGACCTAATAGTGGTTAACTATAAAGCCCGGGACTTAAATTACTTACAGCATAGTATGTCGCCGTTAAGGTATTTGTCTCATGTATTTATGAGAACTCCTAGTGGTTGACCGGGGAAAACACGAGTCAGTTGGAGAATTTAATGTCATATTGGCACGTTGGCCATAGTAGCTCAATGGGTTAGAGCGGCTGGACGGAGACCAGAAGATCCGTGGTTCAAATCCCGGCTATGGCATTGAAGTTTTCAGTCTGGCTGTACTCTTTCATAGTGCGTCCTATACGGTTAGTGTGAAAGAACAATTAATTTCCATTAATTATACCTAACATTGGTCCGAACTATAAAGCCCGGGCCTTAAAGTACTTACAACATAGTAAGTCGCCGTTAAGTTAGTTGTCTCATGTGTTTATGAGAACTCCTAGTGGTTGACCGGGGAAAACACGAGTCAGTTGGAGAATTTCATGTCATGTTGGCACGTTGGCCATAGTAGCTCAATGGATTAGAGCGGCTGGACGGAGACCAGAAGATCCGTGGTTCAAATCCCGGCTATGGCAATGAATTTTTCAGCTTGGCTTTACTCTTTCAATAATGATAATAACAATAATTTATTATTCATATAAAACATTGACATTTTTAATTATTAGCACAAAGTTAAACAGTGTTTTTTTTTTTTTTTTTTTTGGAACAATGTGTACTTCTTGGAAGGGTTTTATTCTAGGAACCTTAAAACGCTTACTTATTTCTTCCCTATCTTTGCCTTGCCTCACGCTAATTCATCATAGAGTCATCGCTTGAAATTTCAAGGATATCCGGGAATGGCGTTTAGCTCGTTAACAGCGCACGTGTGTAAATACACGACCAGTTTGTGTTTGCATTCACAGATCATTCTGGTTCGAAATATCGAAACACTGAGGTACTCTTCACAAAATTCTGTTAGGAATGTGAACTCCAGATTGTGAGGTATTTCCTTCTGTATCCACATTTGAATATTCAAAAAGGATGCTTTGGTAATAATTATTCTTTTCATTTTACATTCCATTATAGTTGCCTTTTTCCGAAAGGCCCTTGTGTGCGTTTGAAACTATTTGGCTTTTTATTTTGAATGCTGTGTTATTATCATTATCCTTGTCAGCTCTATCGTTGCTGCGTACACAGAAATGCGCTGTTGTCATTTTTACTTTTATTAACGTGCGGCGCGCGCACATGTGTGTATTTTGTGTTTGTGTGTATGTGCCTTTTAAGTCCTACAACCCGATGTCCAGTATTGAACAATACCTTTTATTGGTCCGATAATGGTTTAGTAAATCTTCCTGTATCATCATTTCCCATCCCGGTTAGCGTGCTACCTAAACTGTCAGCCTAGATTTGTTTTCTGGTTAAAGCAAGTACGCGAATAGGGTATTTTAGGGAGTTCGGAATTTCGAAGTAAAAGAGTTTTATTTCTAACACTTAATTTATTAAATAATTTGAATATTTGTCCACCTCGGTAGCGTGGATGGCTGCGTGTCTGCCTCACGTTCAAGAGGTCCCGAGTTCGAATCTCGGTCAGGAAGAGTTACCTGGATAAGCCCTCTAAGCTCTATGGATCCTGGGCTCATTTCAGCATCATTTCATCCAGTATACTCATTGTTTGATATGACTTAACGTTGGAGGATGTAAATTAAAAAAAATACAGAAAAGTGACTTTAAATTATCTCTTTTGACACTGTTTTTTACTTTAATTTCTACGACACAGAGCACGATAAGATGTGGACATTCATGGTACATGAGAAGGTAATTCGGAAAGAAAATTCGGAAACTACACTTAAGGGAAAAAGTACATAACTCAGGGAGATATTTTATCCAAATCTCGAGTGATGCAGAAAGGGCTCGGCCACCCTGTTTATAATTGGTCCATATTTATATGCCTAGTAACCTCGACATTATGGATTTTCATAAATAAGTAATTTGTTTCTTTTAACAACTGTTATAAGAAAATTAAATGTGAATTACATAAGCAATTACAGTTCGTCTGGTTTACCTTGAAACACGGGAATTAGAGAGATTGCCCGCGCTGTTGTAGGTATCACATGACTGCCTAATCCCACATCGCATCACTTCTATGTACAGTTTGTCTGGTTAATCTTGAAACACGGGAATTACAGATTGCCCGCGTTGTTGTAAGTAACTCATGACTGCTTAATCCCACATCGCATCACTTCTATGTACAGTTTGTCTGGTTTATCTTGAAACACGGGAATTAGAGAGATTGCCCGCGCTGTTGTAGGTAACTCATGACTACTTAATCCCACATTGCATCACTTCTATGTACAGTTTGTCTGGTTTATCTTGAAACACGGGAATTACAGATTGCCCGCGCTGTTGTAAGTAACTCATGACTGCTTAATCCCACATCGCATCACTTCTATGTACAGTTTGTCTGGTTTATCTTGAAAAACGGGAATTAGAGAGATTGCCCGCGCTGTTGTAGGTAACTCATGACTACTTAATCCCACATTGCATCACTTCTATGTACAGTTTGTCTGGTTTATCTTGAAACACGGGAATTACAGATTGCCCGCGCTGTTGTAGGTAACTCATGGCTGCTTAATCCCACATCGCATCACTTCTATGTACAGTTTGTCTGGTTTATCTTGAAACACGGGAATTAGAGATTGCCCGCGCTGTTGTAGGTAACTCATGACTGCTTAATCCCACATCGCATCACTTCTATGTACAGTTTGGTTTATCTTGAAACACGGGAATTAGAGAGAATGCCCGCGCTGTTGTAGGTAACGCATGACTGCCTAATCCCACATCGCATCACTTTTATGTACAGTTTGTCTGGTTTATCTTGAAACACGGGAAATACAGATTGCCCGCGCTGTTGTAGGTAACTCATGACTGCCTTATACCACATCGCATCACTTTTATGTACAGTTTGTCTGGTTGATCTTGAAACACGGGAATCAGAGAGATTGCCCGCGCTGTTGTAGGTAACTCATGGCTGCCTAATCCCACATCGCATCACTTCTATGTACAATTTGTCTGGTTTATCTCGAAACATGAGAATTACAGAGAGAGAAGGGGGAGAGAATGAATTAGTGGCTGCGTAGGTAACCCATGACTGCTTAATACCACGTCGCATTACTTCCATGCAATATTTCGAATGATTCCGGTGATTAGATATATTGTAGCTACTCCTTTAATACTTTCAAGCGCAGCGCTTTAAAGACTAGTGGTAGATGGTGGTAGTATAGATATACCGTCCATTACGGATTTTTGGAGAGTAACTTTCTTCTAAATTTATGATGAAATTTTCCAATATATCAATTAATCCCTCTTTTTCCCAGTACTTCATTTCTATCTCCTTCATTGATTTGTGCCCATATTAGCTCGATAGCATTGGTGTCACAGTGACATGACGGTATGGTATATCCATTTAATTCAGCTATGGAGTCGATTGTATACAGTTTGAACTTATCTTTGTTTCACTTAATTATCTCGTACATCGGTGTTGATACCATATTTCACTGTCAGTATAAAGCTCTGTTTATAAATAAGCAATCCCTGCACTGGTTGCAGCATCTGTCGCTGTCTGACGGAGACTAGACAGTCGCGGATAGCAGCACCAATGTGTATACAGAACGTTTCACCCCTCCCTTGTCACAGGGAGTGGTAGCGCTAAGTAGGTCATGTTTCAAGTTAATCCAGACGAACTTTTAATTGATATAAGCAGTTAATTACATTAAGTTCAGGTAGTGCTGATAATTCTGCAAACATGTTAAGCAGGTTAATTGCAGGTTAAAGCAGTACGTGTCATTTAAGGATTAGAAAATTGAATTTCTTCTTTGTACTATATTTTTTTAATTTACGTTTAGTCATATTGGACGATGAATGAAATGGGTGAAATGATGCTCAAATGACCCCAGGTTCCATAGAGCTTAGAGTTACCAGACATTCATCTTTCAGGATAAGAGAAAACTCTGGAAAAAGAATCCTTATCTGGATAATTCACCCTGACCGAGATTCGAACTCGGAACCTCTTGAACGGAAGACAGAGAGGCTACCATGTACGCTATAGAGCAGCTGATTAAATTTTGAATATGTATGAGAGGATGTAGTAACTATTTTTTGTTTTTTGTTTCAGAACTTACGCAGCAACAATGCTTGGAATCCTGCTGAAGGAGAATGAGAGGGTCAATACGCCACTAAGCAAACGCCATTAGGACAAGGTGTTGGGCATCGTGCCGGTGTCTAGAATATAAGGCAGTAGAACATCTTGCATTCGCGAGTACTCTATGCGCGTTGATATGTCCCAAACTGTAACAGCATGATCTAGACAGTAATATGTAAGTACCCGGATGATGGTACAAAATGACCAGTCAACCAGTCGTTTGACAGCGTTATAAAAGGATTATCATACGTGACTTTCGCAGAAATCTAGCGACGTTTGCATTTCAAACAAATTTACTGGTTCAAATATTCGCATAACAGAAAGTTTAAACAAATAAAATCCGCATTAGGTATAACCTGTTTACATTCTAGGTATATCTTCGGATACACATAGTTTGAAATTAACGTATCATTTTCATTCAGAGTGAAGTTATTTGTCGTGCAGTGCGACGTGTATTAAATTGATCCTAACAATCTTAACGTTTCTTTAGGCTGCACTATTTAATATTTTAAGTTGTAATAATTTTAGAACATCCGCCCCAATTTACCTCGAGTTATAATCCAGATAGCTAAGACAGACAGAGAGAGAGAGAGAGAGAGAGAGAGAGAGAGAGAGAGAGAGAGAGAGAGAGAGAGAGAGAGAGAGAGAGAGAGAGAGAGAGAGAGAGAGAGAGAGAGAGAGAGATCTGAATGCAATTATTTATAAGAGATGTATTAAGGCTGTTGACAGTAATATACACGGTGTTCATTTTTATTAGTTATTTCCCGCCCTCCGATTAAGCAATAATGACGTCATAGTTGACCGTTGAGTCTATCTTAAAATCATAGTGCCCTCTACGGAGAAGAAGCGGTAATTTCTGCGGAACAGTAAGCAAATTACGAGTACAGCGCTCTGAGTGTGGTTGTGCTTGTAACTAATCCAACCAGCTTCTCCTAGATAAGAACACATAGCCCCGGGTCTTCATGGTTGAATGCTAGTTTCGTACCGGCATTAAATTTGGTGTGACAAATAAATATAATTTAAACCGCTGCATAGAGCAGTTTATGCAACGCTATCCGGCATTCAGATAACTCCTCGTTGCGACTGTTGTCAAAAGTGTCCAGAT
>CM060951.1:111267184-111287184 GCA_030765055.1 Mantis religiosa | reverse complement strand
TAAAACTACACTTGCATTACTTCTTGACTACCAAAATTCCAACAGATGCATTCAGTAGTAACCGTGTTGCCAGAATAATATACATATATTCGTTCTTATACGGAATAGCAACGTATGTGCTACAGATCGATACGATTCTTGGAGTGTGAAATATATTCAAGATCACGACTTCCCTCTGAGATTCGACAGCCGTTGGCCCTTTGCCATGAGTTACACTGAAAGGCTCTTAGGGTGAAATGTTATACTTCGAGGGTTGAGATATAATTTAGTGTCATCTTTCATACCTGGACTTTATAACTTGATTTCCGAAATGGTTAAATTTGCGGCGTACCTTCCCATTATTTTAACCTGTGCCATCATCATCGACTTCACTTATGCGTTTACAAAAGTTCATGCGACACTAGCCTATCAAGGTTCGTCTTGACCGATCTATTTAGCTAATAGTCGGTCTGGCTATGTCAATTGGTTAGACACTGATTCCTAAGTCATGGGTTTAAATCCAACCAGATCAATACTTTCTAAGTGTGCTTAAAAGCTACAGCCTTATGGCCGAAAATTTACTTAGCATGCAAAGAAAGTCCTGCGAAACAAAATTCCTGGACACCCGCGGCTTTGATATTCTCTTGGCGTCGGTAACAGAACACATAGAGGAAGTGGAGGAAGTTCTGTATTTCACTCAAAAATTGGATAAAAGGGTTTAATTGGAAATACATCTTTGGAAACTGTCCTCCTCACAAAAATATTTTTAGAGAAAATTCCTTGCTTGTGTATGTCGGTTTAGAATAACTCAAATATGAAAGCTAAATGCCAAACCTGTTGCTGTCACTGCGGCGCCGGCCAATAGGATGAGCGCGTGGCCACTCGTTTCCTGAGACTAGACACGGCTAATGCTCAGTCTCCCACAGAACAAGTCATTGTGTATCTAACAGCCCCAGAAGATTTTCTTTGTTTTAGCAGGTTCACTTATCAGAATGTTCGGAGTTAAGTATTGTCCAGCAATCAGTCGGAGTTGACAGTGAACTCAGTTTTTTAGCAGATACTTAACAGTGAGATTTCACTTCATTTGTGAGTTATGACTCAGCAGTTCAGTTCTGATTTGATTAGATGGATCATTTATGTTCTGCTCTTAATGCGTGCAACAGTGCCATACTAAGTGCCAAAGTAACTGACTGGTGTTGTCATTTATTACAATATTTAAATTCATATCTTACAGGGTTGCAATACAGAGGGTTCAAGAAAATTCCCTATAACAGACTACCCTTTATTACTTAAAAAAAATTTAAAAGAAAATCTTTAAACCTAAATAAAAAAATACACCAGTACATATTCAACCTGAATGATATTTCATTTTTGCTTATGCTATTTTACGATCTATTCCTAATAAATTAGGAGGAGTAATTGTCCTTTGAAGGGAAAATTTTAGGAAACTTAGATTTTATAAAAAGTGACTCAAACCGTCAAAGGATAAGACGCTATATGTACGAGACATATTTTCAAGTTAAATGAAACATATTTGATTCCTTTTTTGGGGGGGATGGGGAGGAATATGTTCTAAAATATTTATTAGTGTGAATTACTTGCACAGTTTAGTAAACCGTAAGAAACAAACAAAATATTACGACAGAAAAAATGATTCTCCTGTATACGACACAGACAGATGCAAATTAGGTGTTGTTTTAACCATTCCTTAATGATCGCTGTCCGTTAAGTTTTACTTTCAACAATGAAAGCAGGAATCACTAGAGAGCACCTAAGCTGAATTTAGGGGAGCATATTTCGGCTTCTCAAACCTGCCTTTTGCGTCACGAAGCTTTCTATAGTGTATGCAACAATAGTTTCTTCCGTCGGTTAATTGGAAGACTTTTCAACATTCAAACTGGACAGCGAAAGCGTAGTAGCTACTAGCGTAATAGCTCAATCGTCAGGAACGTTTGGAAGCGCAGTACCCTCCTCTCGAAGGAGGGGGAGACAAGAACGAAAGAGCTATATGAATCAAACGCACAGTAAAACACTTAGCAATACTGAATAAATACTGTACCATAAATTTGTACCGTAAAATAATTGTGTTGTGCTCTTACCCTGCTTTTCGTGCTTACACTGCATTTAACATTCAGAAAGCAAACAACGTTCCAGCATTTAGACGTAGTGCTGAATCAGTTGTCAAATTCGTGTTCCCTCTGGCAATGACTGTATGATATTCAAAGACCAGAAGACTTGTTTCCAACTCAGGTGGATAGGTTTGATAGACGTCTTGTAAATTCTGCAAACAGTCGCTAGAAAACACTTCATCTAAAAAATACATAGCTGCCAATTGGGACAGAAATATCAAAATCATAAACCGTTACATAGCGGCTCAAGAATGTGCATTTCTAGATAACCTTAGACTTATAAGACCTTAAGATTTCCTGGCGACGAATATGTTCGAGATCTTCTAGGGAAACAAGCCAGATGAAATGACGATTACATATCGACGTTTCGGGAGCGTACATCTCTTCCATCATCAGGATATTTTAATAAATGTTATAACCACAAATGTATCACTGGATATAACACAAATATAAACAAAGACAAAACACTACTCACTTACTCGCATCAATGAACTAAAGACTGTTTTCAGTAAATTAAATGCCAGGTCAGGAGATGGTGTAAGTATAGAAAATTAACTGGGTCAAAGAAATGTAAATACTTAACTTGATGATCAATGTATAGATCTGTGATTAAGCCGACCGATTTCCATTTTTAAGGAAGGACCATTGCGAACAGAATAAACGAACATGAACGGAGCATTCGCTTAATGCAACCTGAGAAGTCTGGACTGACAGAACATTGTTTTGATAAAGACTTTTGGGAGACGACCATCTTGGTAAAATGCAACAGTTACTGGGAGCGGAGAGTTAAGGAGCCTTTAGTCATTTCCTCTGAGAGGAGCACGCTTAATCATGATGCCGGATTTCAGTTCGGCTCCTCTTGAAAACCGGCCTTAAAAATGTAAATCCGGCGGCTTAGGAAACACAGATCTATATAGCTTAATCATGCAGTTAAGTAGTTACGTTTCTTTGACCCAATTAATTGTCTGTACACACCACCTCCTGACCTGACTTATAATTTACTGAAAACAGTCTTTTGTTCAGTGATGCGAGTATTAGTAGTGTTTTGTCTTTGTTTATAGGGGAGATGTGCCCAGTACCACACAATGTTTTTTTTTTTTTTTTTTTTTTTTTTTTTTCAAAATTTAACGAAAATGCAATGCAGAACAAGTAGCGTGTTACTATTATCATGAAGATACATACAGAAACAGCATTAGTAATGAACATTCATGAATGCGACTCATGTTGATTTTTAATACCTAAATTAAATATTAGTGATAACTGCGCATCTCAAAAAGTGTTTCCCAGTACCGGACGGACGCAAATAAATACATATTTTTAAATAAATCACAAGATAGTTGTTCTTATCATAATTATTGTATTTTTGAGATAAAAACAGAACACGGTAACATGATTATATATTTTTCAAAAAGTCCTCTAGAGATTATCACGACAAAATAGAAATGTCTTAGAACTAATGAAACATTTGTTTAAACACACTGATCATATGTATAAAAAAATCAATGTTCTCTTGCCCTGTACATTCAATATGTGCCCAACCCTTGCACGATACAAACTGAAACCAAGCCTCGTCTGTGATTTCTAAGCAAATGATACACTCTGTTGGAACACTTCAATTGACACTGGTTTTGGTTCTAAAATTTAATTTTCTTTTAGACTTCTAAGGCTCCTCACTATTTCCAGTTTCTGTTGGCACAGAGTTAGAGCTAGGCTCTCTATTTATAGTTTTATTAATGTTAATCTTGCGTCCCTTTGCTGTTGGTTTGTTCTTCTGATTTTGTTCCTTTTTCTGTAACATCAATTTCTGCAGAGACGATGTTAATGTTTCAGTAATATATATTGCTACTCCCAGGCTCATTGATCTATCACATTCTTTAATACTTGTTTCATATTTTCTTCCAACCATTTTCCTTTCATTTCGGCCTCCATGTTGACAGGAATGCAAATGAACAGAAATTAATGTAATGTCAGTGCAAGTTGAGGGGATAAAATATACCCAGTGATACATTTGTGGTTATGACATTTCTTAAAATATCCTGATGATGGGAGAGATGTACGCTCCCGAAACATTGATTTCTAATCGTCTTTTCGACTAGCTTGTTTCCCGAGAATATATCAAACCTTAGACTCGTTTTGAAGAGTTACATCATGGGTTAGAAATTTAAGGCATAGTTTAAAATGAACAAAATGTACTCATGTTACGCAATTAAATTTTCAAGAATATTGACTTATATTGGTTTGAGGGTTCAAATTTGTATTCCTTTCTTAACTGGGACGTCGCTATTTGTTGCACTATTTTTTCTGTCGTGAATATTCCAAGAGCTTGGAACATTAAAGCCATGATATAACAAAACGTTCTTTAAAAAGCTTGTTATAAGCGCGTCCACTGTATTCCATAACGATATGTGTAAATATGAGTTGAAAATTTATCTGGTGTTTCAAGAAGTAGATAAAATAATAAACTTTTAGAAAAGTGAGTACAGAAAATAATGTGCATGCAGCATGCCACTTGTACTGATGTATTAATCCACGATGGTTATTAGTAGTGATGTCTGCTGCCAATTTACTGTTACTGATCTAACAATAGGGGGTAGGAATTTTCATGCCGTGCGTCTTAATTCGTGGGTACTAGGTTACAGAGAGTGAAAGTGCGGTTATAAAGGGAGAAATAGCATTTATCGTCAGGTATCGGTGGTATGGCTGGAGTTCCCAGTCACGCAGATCATGGACAGTTTCATCTGCCAAATACTTGAACCGGGGTTTTAGGAGTGAGCCTGGCCTGCATTGTTTAGAAACGATTTGAGCCGGTTGTCCTCTCCGTGATGCTACAGTTAAATGTTATGCTGACACTGAAGACTCAAATTCGAATATCTTCCCGTAGAGGAGGGGATTCGTCCCCTTCAGCTGCCGTGGTGCGGACGCTGCGGAACCCTAGCAGTCGTGGTACCTCTGACGTTACTAGAGGAACCTTGGGCCGAACATTCGAGCCCCTCCCTGATAGGAAGTTGTTCGGATTGGGTTGGACTCGAGGGGGCAGTGGTTCCCGATACCCGTGGGAGATCGGGTAGTTTTCTGGACGAGGTTGAGGCAAGCCATTAATATCCCTGCGTGCCAGCCAGCATAGCTAGTAGAAGTTGTGCTAGATCACCAGGCGGCTCCACCGAGGTCACATCGGTAGCTTTCCCATTTTGGAGTTGGCGCGCCTAAGTGGCGTATCCACTTTCATCCCGTCTTGATTCCACAGGACCAGGTTGGGGGGGGGTGCTTGTTAGTCTCTAGGTCTTGCCCTATGGAAAGCCCCACGGAGGCGCCGGGCACCCCTTTGGGACAGCTCGGTAATTCCCTGGTCGAAGGAGGCCCGGGTCCTTGGTCCTACGGGCCCAGGACTAATCGGAGTAGAACCTCTGCCTTTAACATTAACGTATCTGAATACATCTCCCAATATTATAAAATCGGAATATACAAATGTCTGGTAGGTAAGTCTCAGCTATTTGAGCTCCAGTTCATGACTCATTCACTCATCAGCCAAATAAAACGCCTATTTAAATCTTCATTACAAACTTCCTTATCTTAGATTGCAATTATGAACCCTCTGAGCTTATTGTAACTGCGGGAGATTTAAACGCACCAAATAACTGACTTCAAATGGCCCAGCCTATGAAACTGATTATAAATTCTACGAGTTTAGATAGTTTGTTCGCGGGTTAGTACGTTTTTCTGCCTTACTAGTGGTAGCTCAGATGAAACAAACTGAAATAAATAAACTATTGGTTAACGACAGTGTCAAATACCAGGGATGTATTAGTGCCACCAGTATGCCGGAATTTGTTACCCCAGAAGTTGCTTTATCTGTAAATCTACGATTTAGGCAGTCGCTTTTAAGCACACTTAAAAGGCATAGATCTGGTCCAGGTTTCAACATTACTTTTCAATAAGTAGTCCAACCTAAGCAACTGAGCCATCCACACCAATTGAAACAAGCAGAAATTGTTATTGCACATTCTTGTAGGCATAATTCAGTGGACTGTTTGACAAAAACAAATGAACTACCATTCCTAATGAAGATCTTTCACTATCTTGCTATCGGGTAAGATGATAGCCACACAGTAGTTACTAAGGGAATAGGAATAATCCAAAAGGGAAGGCATAAACTTGGAAAATGAAGAGCAGAGGAAAAAGAATTGAAAAGAAAACAGCAGAGAAATAAATATGAGAAATATACATGAAGTGAAGAAACAGCATACAGTATTAGAAACTAAAGGAAACGTTTCAAAGAAAGCAGCAGGCACATAGTGAAAATATGTGTAAAATAGGGAATTAAGAGAGCAGGTAACAGTAGAGGCATAATGAAACAGAGAATGGTCAAATAATGCTAACAGGAAGGGAAGACACTGAAAAGCGGGAGAATAAATCAATTGAAACAAAAATAGTTACCAAGGATAAAGGAAATGAAAATATACTAAGTAAGAAAAGAATTATAGAGAACGAAGAAGTTAACAAGAAGGGGAAGGTTGTACCCATCTTCAGGTTAGGAATAAAGCGGCATCTTTGATCCCTTGTGCTCCCTTCTACATGGCTGGTTGTGCCCAGACCGAAAAACTGCTATTATACGTCAAAACGTAGGCTTAAAATGTTGTTTTAACACAGCACTAAATAGTTGTGCTCATGTTGTTTACAAGTTATTTTAACGTATTTGTGCTAGTTTTATATTTTTAATATCACACTGAAACCAACGTCAACTAATGAACAGAAATAAAAACATCAAATTATTTAATGATATTGCAGTATTGTAAGATATAAATGGTGGTTTAAATACATGAAGTATCTATATGTATTTCTAAGTTATATTTACACTATACCTCGCTATCAATATAATAGGCTTCACTTGGGCGAAAGAATTTGTTATTTCGTAGTGCAAGATCAGCTCGTGCACTGCAATTTCCTTCAATTGATGTTTTAAACAAAACAGAAAAGGTGGAAAATTAAATGCAAAGTGTAAAAATCTCGTTTTAAATGTGCAAAGGAAGTTATCAGAAGAAAATATGAACTTGAGGGTGGATGAAATTGTGCAAAATACTAATCGGGTGTGTCACTTTCCACATTTCAGTGGCACGCAATTAGTTAAGTGCATACTAAACCGTGTTATGCAGTTAAGTGTGTAGCTGCAGATAATACGCTGAGGAAAAAGAAATAGTATTCTAAATATGTTCCGAATTCGAGGAGTGCTGACTATCTCTTTGAAACAACTAAATCTCAACAATTAGGAAAGTGAATGTGAGACTAAACAAAATAAAGAAATTTCAAAGCGATTTCCCAAACTTTAGTGAAAGTACTGTTCGTAGATTATTCATAGACATTTAATTTGGTTACCGCACTTCTAATTTTGGATTGAAGTCGAATAACGTAACCTAAAAGAAACATATTCAGCAAACGGGGAGTTTGTACAATGAGCATGATATTCACTTGGGTTGTGTATTAGCTTATACTAAAATACAACTATTTTCAGCAATTTTATTATGTTTTGTATATTTTATGACTCATTTATCTTTTTTTCTGGTTCATTGAAACTTAATAATGGTGCATATAACAGCTTTTAGATCTTAATGTGTTGTCAGAATTGGATGTAATTTGTTTCTCACAGATGAGAAACACTTGAACTAGAAGTTTAAGCAAATAAAAGGAGAGGGTAAGAAAATAGAAGAGAAGGAAGAATAACAGTAGGGGAAAAAATTTAATGCATTAATGGATAGGTGTGTACCAACAACAAACAACAGGTGTAATTCAAATAACACATTAAAAAAGAGAAAGATAGAGGAAAAAAGTGTGCTAATCTCACATGACTTTCTCTACTGTTCTACTGACTCATTCAACAGCATATGCTTCTATCTCAACTTGTTAATAGTTTTAACTTTTAATATACTATACAGTAGGTTAAAGCAAAAGTCTCATTTTTTAAATTGATCGCTATGCGGCGACTTTGAAATTCCAAATCTATGTTTGGCTACGAGAAGAAAAGAATGGCGAATTACAAATTGAGAAAATTGTAGGTTTAAAAGTTGAAACAAGCAACTAGGAACATAACGGAAATTGTTGATGGCACAAAATATTGTATTGGACATAAATTGTCTGCTTAGGTCAGATCTATCCCTTTAAGAGAAAGATTACGTTTAACAATTACTATGAAAGTAATTCAAAATATGTTCATAATTATATCTTAAACATATAGCTTTCTACCGAAATCATAGGAGGTAGTTTTGAGAAAATCGACATCTTTTAAAAATGTTACAAATAAAAGATACATAGAGAGGGGAGATTAGTTAAATATATTCATATACACACATGAAGAATATTATGTATAAAATAAGTAAAATATAAATAAATTGCCCATAACATCCCTTAAGGGCAAGGGCATCCCATCCAATGGTGAGGTCAGCTTGGCCGTTTCTTACAGGTTGAGCAAATCGCTGAAATATGCCAGTTGACAATATGTTGTTTATTTCCTACTTATCTATCCTTAATTAGAATTAATGTTATCACTTGCTGTCTATATCACAATGCTAATTCTCTTCATTCCTCTCCACCCTAGCTTACTATAATCTAAAGTTTCTGTTTATATATATATATATATACTTATATTTACTTATAGCTTTTTGTTGTTCCATTTATACCCCGCCTTTAAATCCAATAGTCATATCGGCGGTCGTTCTCATTTGGAACATACCCAATGTGTTAACTCGTATTTGTTGGGTTTTAATCATTAGATCACGCACACATTTGCACTCTCATTCATAGCTACTTCCAGACTCTGGGGAAGATGAGGAATTATCCTTTTAGGAGAAAAATCCCCTCACTCACTGCCGGAAATCGAACCCGGGAACCCCAGCATGACAGGCAGGTGCTCTACCAACCGAGCTACGGGGCCAGTCACTTTTACTTAGTATTAGCTGTATCGCTATATCTATCACTATAGTAGAAATGATTTTTCATTTTCACTTTCACTGTCACTTTTCATTTAGAGCTGCTACACTTGCTTCAATTAAAGGTCTGTCTTTTGCTGTTCTGATCCACTTTGCATCTAACCCATCCTTGAACTCTTGGGACCATCGTAGCCTCGGACGTGCTCTGCTTCTCCTCCCTTGTCGCACTCCCATACCGTTAAGGCGATGTCTTGACGCATTCTCGCCAAATGTCCTGCTCATTGCCATTTAATCCGTTTCGCCCTCCCTCTCTCTCTCTCTCTCTCTCTCTCTCTCTCTCTCTCTCTATATATATATATATATATATATATATATATATATATATATATATATACCCACAGTCAATATACGCACGCCCACATGGATACTTCTCTACGTATTGTAAATACGCAATAGAGAAAGTATCAAATGAAGAAAACAAACAGAAGGAATTTAAGTAGATGAAGAAATAGATAGTAAGGTAAACAGTAACAAAGAGGAGAAAAAACAACGCTTAGAAAATTAATGGGAAATGTAAAAGAATTTTATTAAAATGGATTAAAAGTACAGGGAAATATGCGGGAAAGGAAGGAAAACACAAAGAAGAAGGATTTTGAAAACAATGATATTAAAAACAGAATAAGAAATAAACATGAACAAAAATAAATGAAGGCAAAGCCAATTAAAATGTAGGGAGCAATTTAGCGATAGTGGATAAATGTGACAACAGGGATTAATTAAGTGATTTGCGTTAATGTTTGTTAGAGCAGCTGGAAGGTAAATACTGACATAGGTTCTGGACACTATAATACCTGGTAGTAATTGAGTTTGCAAGTTGTTGCAAGCAATGGCCACAGCCAGGGTGTGTTACAACTGAAATGCATTTTGGTGGTTAACCGAGGGGGTGCATCTTTTGAAGTCCGTCTCCGCCCCTTGATCTCTGACAAGCCAGTCCTCAATGAGATTTTGACAAAGGTTGGAGGGGAAGCAGGCTGTATGTTGGAACAATCAATAAGTTTGGTGGGGAGAGAACCCAAGTGGCTGGAAATTGCTCTGCTTCTGTTCAGCATCCAGTTTATTGTTATTATCACATGTTTGCGATACACTGCTTCTGTACAACATCACTTTTTGGTTGTGATTACGTCACTCAGAACATGATAGTATTATTTACATCTGTAAGGAAAACATTTATGTTTTTGGATATCTAAAATCAGTTAGAATGGTGTCTAATGTCGTTAATAAAATACATAATGCAACATGTTAAGAGAAATTTAAGAGAAGTTTCAACGATCACTTTTGTTTGGAATGTACTAGTTTGAAACACCATTTATAAAGTCAGTGGTAATTACATCTGGTACAATGGTGAGACACCTATACAGTATTACTGACGCACTTTCACTGGCGACAGGCGGTCTTATTTTCTTTCAAAGATATGGCTGTTGTTCTTCATTCTTAAGAGTACCACGCATCTTAAAGACCTGATATGTTTTATTCACAATACTTTCACTGCCCATTCTTCATAAAACTATTCTTTAAGAAAAACTTATTGTTCCTACTTCTTCACTTTAATGGAGGTAAACATTAATGGAAGTTCTTTTACTACAATGGGAATGGGGAGTGCTACAGACTTACATAGATAATCAAATGCTTTAACAGCTGGTGCCACGTGGTCGCTTTGAGATTCTGGCTAGTAGAGGGAGGAAGAGAGAAAAGGGAGGGTAAATGACTTCTCATTTGTGAAAGAATAGTTATTTTACACTGCAAAACAATTATAATAAATACGTCGGAAATAGTCAACTAAGAGATGAACGACAAACTGTACGCTTTAAGTTATATTTAAGTTAACTGATGGAAATTAATCATTTCTTCACACTAGCCTTATATAGGCTAAGTTTTGATTAGATAGAGTTAACCTGAAGAATTCAATGCCATGGCCGGGATTTGAACCATGGATCTCCTGATTTCCGTCCAGTCGCTCTAACCCATTGAGCTAACATGACCAACGTGCCGTCCTGACATTAAATTCTCCAATTCACTCATATATGTATCTTCCTGGTAAACCACTAGGGGCTGCCGCATCTGAGATACACAGTTTGTGGCGAATTACTATTGTAAGTACTTCAATCCCATGCTGCATTATTAAACTCTTATTTAAGTTAATTGATGGAAATTAATCAGTTCTTCACACTAGCCTTAGAGCGACTGGACGGAAACCAGGAGATCCGTGGTTCAAATCCTGGCCATGGCTTTGAATTTTTCAGGTTGACTCTAATCAAAACTTAGCCTATATGAGGCTAGTGTGGAGAAATGATTAATTTCCATCAATTAACTTAAATAATAAGAGTTTAATAATGAAGCCTGGGATTTAAGTACTTGACAATAGTAAGTCACCACAAATGGCGTATCTCGGATGCAAGGACCCTTATTGATTTTCCGGGAAAATACATATACAAGTCAATTGGAGAATTTAATATCAGGACTGTACATTGGCCATGGCAGCTTAATGGGTTAGATCGACTGGACGGAAACCAGGAGATCCGTGTTTCAAACCCCGGCCATGGCATTGAATTTTTCAGGTTGATTCTACCTAATGTGTCTATATTTTACGGTTTACCAGATAAGTAAAAGAAGTCCAGTTTTCTCGCTGGCTGTTCCGAGTAAAGTTACGATGTACACTTCATTTGTCATGAAAATATCTTAAACATTTGGTAACTTAATCAAAATCGTTGGTGCCAATTTTGAGAAATCTAAAACATTGAGCAGATATTCTATGTAAAAGATAGTTTGAGGTGAAGAATTTTCTTGAAAATGTTGGTATCCTCTCTTTGGAACATAGTGAACTAGAAATTTGAGTTATGGTTTACACACATACACACATATACACGCTCGTGGACATGCAGTGGCCTTTCTTCTAAAACTACTTTATATTCTTGGGGCCTCAAAACGTGTCTCTGGTGAGATATAGAAGTTTGTGTGGAATGGAATACTTCCTCTGCTGAGTTTACCTTCCATGTATGAAGGACTTTGTGATCTACGGTCGATGTGGCCACAAACTCTGGATCGTATAAAGGTAATCGGTCCGAAGTCTGGCATGACTTTAAGAAAGGACGTTATTCTTATATAAAATGGAGGAAAGGAAGTGTAATTATGCATCGTGGAAACGTAGATTCAGACTGAAAAAATTCAATGCCATAGTCTGACTCTACGTTTCCACAATATAGTCTACACACGGCCAGTGTGAAAGAACAATTGATTTCCATTAATTATGCAGCATTTAGTGCAACACATGGTGGGGTAAACCGGAGAACCCGATAAAACACCCCCAGAACGGCATCTTATCCATAGTAATTTTTTTATAGGTATCCTGGTTTCGAACATGGGCCACCTTGGAGGACGCAAGCAGTCCACCACGACATTCCCATTTTAGTATGGAAAATAAAAATGGAAAAAACGTGTGAGTGTATGTGTGTGAGAATGTAAGCTGATCCTCCCGGAAATTTCTCAACCAATTTTTATAATGGTTACCACTGAAAAGCACTGTTTATTCTATCAGACATAGGCTAAAATATATTTGCAAAATTATTAAAATTAAGGATTTACGGAAAGTGAGATTTCTACTGACATACAGCCCAAGGGGATGAATGTGTAGGCTTCAAATATTTGAAAGAGGATTATGGGCGGGAGAGAGTTTTACATTATTAATGTGATTGTAACACAAGTTACCCTATGATTTCGCTGAACTGTGTTATCAAAAGCATTCTATCTCACTTTTGTGAAAACAGTAAATTTTAATTTTTACTTAATCTGGGAAAAAGATAAACCGCGTAAGTTATATGTATATATATGTTTATATATATATATATATATATATATATATATATATATATATATATATATATATTGAGAACCCCTTTTTTTTTCTCTAGCCAAAACTATTTCCTATCCTCCCCAGAATTTGGAAGTATGGATGAGAGTATTTGTCATCTAATGTACTAAATACCAAAAGAACTGAAACTCACATTACACCACTACATTACTGCGCCTATTTAATATGTTCCAAAGGAAAGGTCACCGATTTGGCCGTTGTAGAAAAGGGATGTAAATGAAACAATAATAAGGAAACGTTTTGTACACTTATACAGCTGTAGGATCCAATGAAAATTAAAGGCCACCCTGCCTCACAAAAATAGGTTTAAAAGGTATTGCACATTATAACAACTGGTAAAAAATCAAAGTTACATTATGCTATAACTTTCTAAACCTACTCACTCTTATTACGTTCCATACCACATATCTCGTAGATATAAAAGGTATTTTATTCCGCCTGAAACTTGACTTAGCGAGGTGGCGCAGTGACAACGTATCTTGGAGGTACCGGTTTGAACCCCCTGTGGCCTACCAATTTGACCAAAGAATCCCCCCCCCCCCAATTTTCCTTGCTTACTAAGTGAATGCTGGTTTGGTTAATTTCCTTTTCGATCCTCTATTTAATCTCACTTTCATATAAACCGGTCTTTTCCGGTAGGAAGTATGGGTTTTATGGTGTTCTCGGAATATGTTCTGCCCTGCTGGAGCAGACAATGGCGCCGAGATAAAGAATCTCCAGCTCACCTTAGGCCCTTCACTGGCTCCTGCCCCTAACCGGGGTTCCAGCATACGCAGAGCGCACCCATCTCATCCTTTCCTCCAAGCGGTCTAACCTAATCCGTCTGTATATCCAGTGTGAAATCAGCTCTGTTTACAATCCAGTCCAATCCATAAAAAATAAAGTTCCGTTTGTGTAGATATATATATATATATATTTTTTTTTTTGCGTGTGTGTATGTGAGGTGTGAGAATTACATATAATACCAAAATGAAATCTTCGATAAAAATTAAACTTGGTTTAAAGGTTCAGTATCTTCTACAAAGTATAATTTGACTTCACTTCAGAAGGAATTTTTATAAACCTTATGACTGGTAAACCATAAGATATGGAAATACATTTAAATCTCATTCAAATATACCATTTATTTCATATAAAGTATTCTATAGAACTAGTGTTAGCGTTATTCAACTGTTTCTCGCTATGCTATGGGAAGAGTTTATAAACATCCGGCATTTGACTCAACAGATTCAGTTACTTTTCACCCCGTTCTATCTTCAATGAAGTGTCTAATGGGATTATTTCTGCAGATTAACATGAAATGTAATGAAAAGTAACATTTTCCAAGAATATTTTGTGTATGTACCTGAAAAAATAAGGAATTTTCTTATTTTTATTTACCGAGAGAAACCCGCATTACAGAAGTGGATCGTTGGTTGGTTTCCCTGGTCGATAGGCAAATGCGGTGCAATTTCAGCTGCTCTTTCTCTAGCACAATTTACTTTACATCATTTTCCTTTTATTCCGTTTCTAAGTTTCGAGGTGGTATCGAGCAGATGGCGTGGATAGTTGCTCAACGGAAATATTCCCTCAGGAACCCTATTAGGTTGCTTAATCGATGAGTCGTTTATCACCATGGCTAGAGTACGGAACATTTGAACCTGAATGTGTTCCGCGCGTCTCTTGCCTGGCTGCCACCCGAGATTTCTTTATTCCATCCCTTCCTCTTTGGTTTGTTAGTTACAATAGATCTATGTAGGTCGCAGTATACGGGGTTAAATGACCTACAGCCTAAATTTCAAAACCTTATAGAGAAACCTAGAGTGTAGGTGTTTTAGAATGTGCATGTCAGGTAAGAAAGCTGGTAACAAAATAAAGTCTCTCTGTAGCAGCACTCAGTCCCTCATTAATGTCACATACTTAATGCCGTTGTAAACTTCCTTTGTCGACACCCGGACGTTAACACAGGTTTGCAATTCAAACATCTCGAGATAAGGCGAAGCAAAGCGGGGAGCTAAATCAAAAGTACTCGTAACATGGGTTGTTGGAAGGCCACACTTTCCTATGATGGAACAGTCGGCAGAGGCAGTGCAGGGTTGTCTTTCTCACTGCTTGTAAATCTCGGACCCAGATATTATCATCACTCTTGGAGGTTTTTTGTGTAGCATGGTCTGCATTTGATTAGGGTGAAGCGCAAACTTTGTATAAACGCTTGGAGATAGGAATCTAGGGGGCTACCGAGGCTATTGGCGGCAGCACGGGTTAAAACACAGAAAAGGAATAACCCTATGTTACAAACAAACAGCTTGGCAGTAATTTTTGTAGTTTAATAGTGTGCCCCTTGAAAGATACTTGTTAAAATGTATGAGAATATGGTAACCTTTTTTGAAATCATGGTTAAGTATCTATTATTACTGAACCATCAGACTGCAGAATATATTTTTACATTCAGTGTTCGTAACTGAACACTATTTGTCACTGTGGTTATTGATTTCTCAGGTTACGGTTTCAGTGGCAGCAATTTATTGCTTTCATGACTGCACTGCATACTTGCTTCAGTAAAACATGATGGCTACATTTACTAAGTTTTAGAACCACTGTTTCTACTGAGATCCCGGCTGGGCTGCTTTATATATCGGGCGTCTTAAATGATTCTCCGCAGTGTGGCAAATGCGCTAACACGGTCGCTCATGTCAGTTATTTTGGCAATGGTCAAAACATTGACTTCACAGTATTAACTTCACGTTACAAAAAACATCCTTCACACTGTGGTAAGTGGAGCTGTAGCAGGAAGGAAGAAAGGTCTCTTCCTGCTCGAAGGTCAATGCTACTTCTCCGTAATTCCACTGCCAACTTAACCGCACCTATATGCCTCCGAGTACACTGCGGAGACTCATTTGAGACACTCGTTAGTAAAGACGCTGTTTGCGTTTCCACTCCATCCTCTTTGGTTTTGCCTTTGCATAACTTGACAAACTTATGACACTTGTGACGCAATGCTTTGGGTTGCATTTCCACTTCGGCGTCTTTAATTCCAGTGTTGAGATAATTTTGACACATTTGTACCACCGGAGCATTGTTACCGTGTTAAAGTACTACGCGCGTTTCTTCCTAACATGGAGAATGGTGGAACTTCACAGCAGGAAACGAAAACAGGTCATTTTGGAAGAAACTAGAAAGCTGATTTTCGCCTGAACTACTCATTATCAGGTAGTGCACATGGATAACCGCCCTTTACTGTTGGTTTATAACATACTAAAAACAAAAATTATAATAGTATCCCGTTTTTATGGTTATTTTGGCAAGGTTGGTTATTTACCTCCAGGCTTCAGTTTTAGTACTGCTAAAGGAGTCAGGGCAGAGGCAATAATTTAATGCACAAGATAGAAAACATAGAGAAACAGGAAATATGGAGTGAGGTAGAACAAATGCGCTTTCCTTATACAGAAATAATAAATACAAAATGAATAAGAAAGGGGTAATGTGTATGTGTGTAGCAAAGAAGAGAGGGAAGGGCTAGCTTGGATGAGGATAGAAGGTGTGAGATGTCTTGCACTAGAACGGTATATTATTCGAGCATGTTTGCATTGTTTACTGTTTAAATGAACGCAAAGAAAAAAAGAGGAATGAAATTTGGGAAAACAAATGGGACAATATGCAGTGAGAGATAGAAGTGATGAACATTTTAATTGCAAAAAGAAAGAGAAAAATAAAATAAATAGGAAATTGTTTAAAAAGTAAAATACAAATGGAAAAGAGAGAAAAAGGAAAGAAAATCCAGAGTATAAGGGGAATATGTAGATAAAAAGAAGTTTAATGTCGTTTAAATAAAAAAGCTTAATAAAGAGGAGTTCTTCTATTAAACCTTATTAACAATAAGGCTTATAATGCAAAATAAGCATATAAATATAGAAATTTTAACTAAAATACGCGGGCTGTTCAATAAAGAATGATCACAATTTTTTTGACAACGTACCTTTACTCATCCTCATAATTTTGATGGTCCTCAAAATGGCCTACCCTAAATTCGATGCACTTGACCCAGAGTTTCTGCCAGTCTTCGTAGACATGCTGGAAACCATTTTTTGAGAGATCCTTCAAAATCGCCTCCGCAGCCTTCACCACTGCTTCTGATGATGGATAATGCCTCCCATGAAGGCGTTTCTTCAAGTTAGGGAATAGAAAAAAGTCGCATGCGGCTAAATCCGGACTATAGGGAGGGTGAGGAATGCACTTTACTCTGTTTTTGCAAGATATTCAGCAACAACATTGGCAATATGCGGCCGAGCACTATCGCCGTGCAGCATCCAGCCTGCTTCACGGAAATGTGGTCGTTTGCGCCTGATATGGACTTGCAATGTTTTCAGGACACCCTGTATTATTGTCCAGTTACTGATGTGTGTGCAGATACAACATGCTGATAAACCATTCCATGAATATCAAAGAATGAGATGACCATAGCTTTCCCAACAGAAGCAACCCCTTTTGTTTTTTTGGAGGTCGGTGATGAAGGAGATCACACTGAGCTTTGCTGTTTGCTCTCAGTAGCCAAGTTTCATCAGCAGTGATTGAGTTTGAAAGAAACTCCGGATCTTCCTCTAACATCAACTTTAACTACATGTTACCTCCATTGCAGCGGTAGGCGATACTGAACATGTCTGAATTTGCCTGGTAATTGCAGGCGGGAACCAGGAGTACCAACAATGAAACTACTACGGCGTGTTTGTTTCTCATTAAGCTAACAGAATATAGTAAGGTTGAATTTTATTGCGAAAAATTATGACCGTAAATAAATGATGATCATTTTTTATTGAACAGCCCTCGAACTACAAACGTTGATAAGAGTTGGTATTACAACAAATGCGCCAGTGTTTATTGCCAATGTATCCTGCCATTCAACTACTTCACCCCACCTTTGAACACCACATATCCGAAGTCCACTTAATTTTCTTACATGCAAGGTATTGGTCTGAATGCACGTGGCAGCGTGGCTGCCTTACGTTCAACACCTCCCGAGTTCAATTCTCGGTCAGGGTAAATTATATGGATAAGCTCTTTTTCTGGGGTTTCCCTGTCCTGAAAGATAAATGTCGGGTAGCTCTAACCTCTATGGACCATAGGCTAAATTGAGCATCATTTCACCCATTTTATTCATCGCACGGTATGGCTTAACGTTGGAGGATGTAAATTAAATGACGATGGCTTTAATGCAACTCTGTCATTTGATCGTGCTGTTCGTTGTCCTGGCCTGTCGGAGGAGGTCTCTATCTAAGTAAAATGTAAGGACCATGCCCTCTACACTACTGTTGCTCCTTGGGACCGCCGCCCTCTGTTTCCTCTCGCCTCATCCTTCCTCCCGGGGGTACAATGGAGCACGACTGGTCTCAGTGCCGAATCCCTTCCTTAGTTCATCTTAATCCTAATCCTAATATGCTCAAAATGTAAGATGTAATCATTCAGATAGGACAAATCGTTATTTTGAAGTGTTCTGAGAAAGTAAATGTTAAAAGGAATAGTCACACACCCCGCCTCGGTAGCGTAGATGGTAGCGTGTCTGCCTCACGTTCAAGAGGTCCCAAGTTCGTATCTTGGTCAGGGTGAGTTATCTGGATGAGGGGTTTTTCGGGGTTTTTCCTTATCCTGATAGACGAATGTCAGGTAGTTCTAAGCTCCATGGACCCTGGACACATTTGAGCATCATTTCGACCACTTCATTCACCGTCCGATATGACTTAACGTTGGAGGACGTATAATATATATAGTCACACATTCAATTATGCAGTTCGAAATTAATAACCTTGAAAGTTTACCGTCACGCTCTTTTGAATAGTTCTGCAACCAGTACCAAAATGAAGCTATGATCGTAAAAAGTACGTTGCATTACAATATTATAGCTACAATGATGTATATGTTGTGAGATTGCTCCTGTTTTAATGTGTCTGTGTTCCGATACAGGATAATGTCCAATAGTTATTTAGTTATGTTACTGCAGTGTGAAAGATGATACCCCAGATAGCGTTTTTATAACATGTAATCACGGAATTATTAATCGGGTCAGTACGGCTGTGGGTAATTATGAATAATTATTCCTTGAATTAACAATAATAAGTACGGAAATGTGACGCCTGTGTGTTGCTGTTAACAAGTAGGTATCAATTCGCGCGTGCACGGCTGGAGAGGTAGACCATGGCTATACGATGTTCTTGGAATAGAATAGACGAATAGTCACGACCTGATGCAAAACAACGCGAGCCAGGTAAGTACTCACCGAGGTCTACTTCCCATAAGCCCCAGCCCCGTAGGACCGGGAACCCGGGCCTCATCTGTTATTTCCATTAGGACAGCACCTATTTTATAAGCTGCCCCCCCCCGTCTGCACACGGCAAACGGGACGGATGTGGATACGCCACATACGCGCCAGTCCTTAATGAACCAGCTACCAAATAACCTTGGTAGGGCCGCCAGTGTCTAGCTCACCAGCTACTAGCTCTGCAGGCTAGTCCCCGGGACTTATGAGGCAACCCTCTACCCCCTCCGGGCGGCCCTTGGCGGCCTGGCCAGAGGTACCCAATTCTCCGTGGGTGACGGGAACCATCTGCCCCCTCGAGACCAACCCAATCAGAACAGCTCCCATACGGGAGGGGCTCGTTATGTTCGGCCCGAGGTTCCTCTAGTAACGTCAGAGGTACCACAAGTGCTAGGGGTCCGTAGCGCCCGCACTGTGGCAGCTAAAAGGGACGGATCCCTTCCCCTACGGGGGAGTCAGGTAAGTAACTAAACCGAGAATAATTAGCCGTTACGGCTGTTTTGACTAAATAATAATTATTCGGACGTATTCAACTATTCCTTCGGAACAGCTGTTTGAAACCTTCTTTTAGGGAGGGGGAGGGAAATGAGCAGTTGTAACTGTTACATGGTTCCTAACTCTACCTCATGTCACCTAAATGTTGAATTTGGCGAAAGGGCAGTGCAATGGGCTAGTGCCCACTTAAAGCTTATCACTACTTGTTTAAAATGTTTATCATTTTAAAAAGAGAAAAGTATTCGATTTGACTACAACAAATACAAGGG
>CM060951.1:111219684-111262184 GCA_030765055.1 Mantis religiosa | reverse complement strand
CAGCAAATTATAGATCTGGACATCCTTTCGTCTTATAGAAATGTCTTCATTGCATCTGATAACGAAACAAAAAGCAATGTTAGAAATGAGATTAGGCAGTAAGAGAGGCGCGCACATACATACACTGCGGCCGCCCCACTCCCTTCCATTGTTCACAGTAAAGTCTCGTGGAGTGCGCGCAGTAGACAGAGAAGGCAATTTCAAGTCTAGAAGGCAGAAGGAGAGAGAGAGAACGAGCTTCATTCAAAAGAAAAGCCCCATCCTGTTCTCTGTGTTATGTTATCGGCTCTCAGTCTATTACACAGTGACTATATCCTACATGACAGATATTTCAGAATTGTTCCTAATATCTATTGCATGCTTAAAATGAACTGCAACGCTTTGTTCTGCGTCTTCTACACATAAAGTGTTTAAGATGAGACTGCAACTTACAATCTGTGAAACAAGGATAAAAACATATGTCAGAAAATGAAATCCTTCACAACAGCTCATTAAGGATTCAAATTGTTTCAATATATCAGAGAGATATATAATTAGTAATCTACCTTGTGCTTCATATACATGCACTTGCCTAAAGCAAAAGACGCTTTGGAGAGTTAATTTTGCTGATTAAACCTTTGAGATTCTCTGAACAGAAGACGATCTACTCTCCTCGTATGATATCGATCGGTAGCATTCACCTATGGTAAGACAGATCGTCCGATTGTATAGCTAAAGCAGATATAATGCCGGAGTAGCTCTCTCAAAGACAGAGGTGTACGCAAGTTTCATATCGAAATTAGTTGCAGGCAAATGTGTTATTAACTTTATAAAGAAATGATAGCAATGTAAATGAAAAATTACATTAAACAACTTCTTATGTAAAAATTAAAACAATGCAGAACCTATAAATAAAATTTTATCACTAGAGTGCTGAGGTAAAGTCAAAAAGTATAAATTTAACTAATTGATTATTCTCGGAAGAGTGAGAGGAGTACCGGCGCGCTTCTTGAACGTGTGCTAAGCATCAATGAACGCATCACTTCAATGGAATTCGCAGGAATCACAAATGACAGATGTTATGTCCACGTGGAGTAATCAGTGCGTTATCTGAGAGGTTTCCATTAACAAAGATAAAACCAGGATAACCTCTTGAGTATAATCTGTCTCAACCTAGTTTAATCCTGCGGGAAGAGTGACCGAGGGAGATATATTGGGACATAAAACGGTTAAGCTATTTATTGGCTTAGCGAAGTTTATGGAGCTTTTCTTTTATTTGCATGCGTACGATAAACCCCTCCTTTAAGTACAGTGTTGTAAGTAGTGTGCTCTGTGCTCTGTGCGAGCAGAGAAAAGAGAGAGAAAAGTATGCAAATGTTTCGATTCTTATAAGCGTTTATCTTTCTGCTTGACATACCACAAAGATGTGTTCTGGGCTCGTGAGTCCTGAAAGGAATATTTACACACACACACACACACACACACACACACACACACACACACACACACACACACACACACACACACACACACACACACACACACACACATACACACACACACACACACACACACACATATATACATAATGGTATGCTATGTACAGATTAGACAGAAGACAGGTGAAATTATACCTATTAATTATTATGTTACATTAAGCTGCATTTTATTTAACAATTAGTAAAGGACACTGCTATTATATAATGTTTTTACATTCTTATACCAGGCAGCTCTCTCACAACGAGGTCTGTATCGAGTTGAATGCTAATGGAGATGTTGTTTATAGTGTGGAGTTGCTTCTGATATATAACACTGTATTTCCTGTACATCTCGCGTACCTCACAAGCTCAGGAACACTTATGTATATACAATTTAAAATCAGTAAGCGTTTCATCATGGAGCAGGCCAGTGCTTCAGCCGAAATGAAACACAATCGAGGCAAACTTTTAAAAAGTGGCGAGAGGCGAATGATCGCGCATTGTTACGTGGTGCTTGAAGAAAGAAACCCGGAATCGTCTATAAAAACATTGAAAAAGAAACTGGTGATCTCCTTGGTGTTTCCGCAAGTAGTGTGCATTTTATTAGAATGGAACAGCAAGCATCCGGAACTCTAAGAACACCGGGAAAACACGTAAATGCAAACAACGCGTGGAGAAATACGATGATTTTACGAGAAGTGCTATACGCAGTAAAGTTCATGATAATGAACCGTCGACTCTAAATAAGGTTTTGCTTGCGGTAAATTCTGACACAGATTTGCCAAATTTTTCACGAAGTATCCCCATTGATTGTTGACAGATATTGGATTGACATTTCAAAAGCGAGGGCGGAAATCAGTTATAGTGGACAGAGAATATATTGTCATGCGGAATCTGTGCCAAATCAAAAATTTTCGTAAGACTCCGATTAAAGGTAACCATTATGTTACTGCATGGTTCTGTTAATATTCCAACTCATAGATTTAATAATTTAATATCTAACCCAATTCTATTTACTGTCCAGAATTTAGCGCTGCTTAATATACTGCCAGTGTTGCAAAACTTACGTGCGTGCATGTAGCATCTAGCACGTGGTGAGTTGAGTCAGCTCCGCCTTGTTGTTTACAACAGGATTAAACTAGCCTGAGTCAGAGTATAGCAGGAGTATATTCAGGTTCCCGTGCTTCAGTTGGACAGGAAACCAACAGCTTAACTCCCGCATCTCTGGACTGAGAAGTGTTGCAGTTTTGAATGTGTGGATATTTAAAACTTGAGGAAATGTATAGTCAATTAAAGAAAATATGTGATGACACAGTAACGAAGGAAAGAAATGAGAGCAAGTTGTGTTACATATTCAATAATGGATGAGCAAATGTGCGTGATAAAACTCATTCCATTAATTCCTCACAGAGGATTTGAAGAATCGACTGAAGCACAGATTCGCAAACTCAGACGTGTAAAATTAAGTGACTTTTTCAAATATATATATTTCTTGCTTGGTGAAATTGTGTCTGCACATTCACTAAAACAATTTCAACGTTACTGGATATATTTAAAGGTGATTATGTCGAGAATTGAAGGGAACTTCGCATAGTATTTTCATAAAATCATTTTTCTATATAGGTATATTTAAGCCAAACTGCTCTGATTTCCTATATGACTTTCTTATAATTTATTTAATCATCACCCGCGAGATATAAAATAGCGCACCTTTGTTCAAATAATTACGAATACATTAGCGGTTTCTCTACCAGAAGCAAATTTACACATGCATATTCATTTCAATGAATATATCCATTTAAATTAATCAAAATAAATTATTGCTTAAGAGTAACCTTAAATACTACAAAGTGAATACTAGACACCTCACACCGAAACACACACTGAAATTCTTGTGACAGAAGTGATGTAGTACAGGAAGGCTACAACCAAAATGTCAGCTGCTAGTTTTGATTGCAAAATACTGGAGAAAGTAAGGCAGATCTTCCATATAAATTATGTGGAAATAATGCTTCTATGAAATGCCACGACTGGACAACCCTGGCGGCTTAGCGTATTCATGTAGGGTGTGAGGATCAAATTACTTTGTTTTTATGTCGGGAGGGTTTGGCGGACATGGTACGTATATCGAAGAAGGCCTCTGAAGAAGGGATATCCATCTGAATTGCAAACGGTATTTTCGCTGCAGGAGTTCATTTTGCCAACTTCAAATTAAAATTGCAAATGATGATTTAGGTTTGTCTCCTTATCATAAAACTTCTGTCGCAGTAATTTGGAAAGTTTCAGCATGAGAGGTCCAATACTCCTCTTATTAGTTACATGTGGAAAAAGCATTCAAATTTTTATTTCTAGAAGGAAGCTTTTGAGAGAGAAAATGAAAGCAATTGGAAAAATAACAAAACTCAAACTTTTAAGGATGACGAACCTAAAAATTATAAACTTGGTGCATAAAGGACCATAAAATAATAAAGAATACACACAGCTTTTCACACAAAATTCATATCGTACATTTTATTTCTAATATCAATAGATTAAACGTGCTGTTTTAATTAAGGTGGTCATAACTGTTTTAAGGAAATAAAAGAAAAGGAACCTCTGTCCGTTCCGTGTAAGGGAGTATAGAAATAATTTTCTTGAGAATAATCTCCAAACCTTTGAACATATTTACTTAAATGTCCACATTGGCATGCATCTAACCTTTCATTTTTGTTACGCTACCCCCTTTCTTCTTCCCTCCCTACGTCTCTCTCTCGTTCTCCCGCTCACACGCAACAAGCCTTCCGCTTGTACACAAAGAGATACTTTTATGTTTATATTCGCTGAAATTAGTAACGCATACTTATCCCTTTACCTTTGCTAAGTAAAATATGGCCAAGGGTGTCAACAATGCTGCTTTGTGTATAGCTTTCAAGACAGCACCTCACAAATATAAGATTGACTCTTCAACACTAAGGAGGTCCCGATTCGATTCCAGCTAGAGCGGTATTTTTCCCCTTGAACCATAATCTTTCTCTGTCCTCCAAAGAGCATGGAAGTGCGAATGTAAGCGTGTTTAACAATTATAAATACGATTTACTATTGTGGAAACGTAGAGTCAGAGTGAAAAATTCAATGCCATAGCCGGGATTTGAACCACGGATCTTCTGGTTTCCGTCCAGCCGTAGAGCATTCTGACTCTACGTTTCCACAATTTAGCCTACACACGGCCAATGTGAAAGAACAATTAATTTCCATTAACGATGTACTATTCTTACGAAAGACTATTTTACTATCTACTTCATTTTAATAGAAATGCCACTTTCCAAAAGCAACTACACATTACACATATCGTTATACAAAGGATGCGCAATAGTTATAGGTTTAAGATTAAGGAACTAAAACAATTTTATCAAGTATCAGAATAGAAGATAGTTTATGAATCCTTAGCGTTTTGGAAAATGAAATGGCAGATATTTCAAGACAGCGGAAGGAAGTAAAATTATTTAAGGGGTAAAACATATGAATACATTAAACGAGCTACGAGAAGAAAAATTAGTTATAATTAAAACTAACAGATGTCATTTTAAAATGAGCAGTACAATGGAGGACAATTTTGAATGAACCATCGATGCATAGTTCTCAAGAAAAATTTATGTTCTATATTCCGACTTAATAACATAATCGTTTGAATAACATTTTTACACATTGAAATTTGTACCTTTCCAAACTGCTTACTATACTCAAAGCAAGGGCAAATGTACAGGAACATCTTAAAAATTGCGTCTTTCTTGCTCAAGTTATTCTCGGGAAGCAAGCCAGGTGAAAAGACGATTAGAAATCGACGTTTTGGGAGTGATCATTTCTCAACATCAGGATATTTATTAAATGTTATAACCATAAATGAATCACTGGATATAACAGAAATATAAACAAAGACAAAGCACTATCAAACTTCGCGTTACTGAACAAAAGACTGCTTTCAGTAAATTAAATGCCAGGTCAGGAGATGGTGTAAGTATAGAAAATTAATTGGGTCAAAGAAAGGTAACTACTTAACTTGATTATCAAGCTGTACTGTTCTGTGCTTCTTAAGTCGACGGATTTCCATTTTAAGGCCGGTTTCCAAGAGGAGCTGAACTGAAATCCAGCATCACGATTTCAGTCTTTTCACGTGGCTTGCTTCCGAGAACAACTTGAGCATATTCGTTGACAGGAAAGCTTCAGGTCTTATTTTGCGTCTTTCTTGTGTCTTTTAAAAATCTGACATTAATACATCGAGAAGCTAGAATATGAATGATTTTATTAATAACTTCTCAGTACTAGATTAGATTCCGTAGACAGAGGACAATCAGAGAGCAGATAGGTAGGTAGACAGACCGATGGGTTGTTTATAGTGTACTAAAGAGAATAATTCTCGCGCTCCATTGAACTGGACCTTGGCCCTTTTGTCACCCAAGCAGCCCTTTAGTACATTTAGGTGCTTGATACGTGCCTGCTCCTTTATAATATTAATTTTAAAGTTCTCCTATCCCTTTTTAAGTAACATTGTTTCCTCAACTGGTGGTTGTTAATTTTTATATTTGTCTTCTATCTGCTGTTTGCTATTTGTCAAACTTTTACTTTCTCCTATATATCATTTAAAGCATTAGATACACACATTTACTGTGCACTGCGTCTTAGCCTATCCTTTAATATTTACTGGATATAAAAAAATTATACGAAATTTCTTCCACATGAAGAATACACATACACAGAAGGTTCAAAAAATATATCTTTTCTTCGAGTAAAAGGTTCTAATATTTCGTATTTTAAACTAAAATCGAAGCCACGCCATGTCAGAGTTTACAGCGTTTGGCTCTCACCAAGGCAGCCCACGTTCGATGCCAGGTGACCGCAAAGTGAGATTTGTGATGGACAACATGCACTGGGACGGGTTTACTCCGGGTCCTCCGGGTTCCCCGTCAGCATTCAACCAATTACTCGATCAAGATCTTTCCTATAGTTTATCTCGCCCTCATGTATACCAACCACTTCATTAAACTTCACAGAAGGCATTGGGCTGATCACCTATCCTGATTTTCTATCGGATCCAAAGCTTCGGCTCCTCGATAGAGCAACAAGAATCCCCTAACACTAGATAGTGGAACAATTAGGGAAGTTAAAGGAAAAGAAAATTTAAAGTCAAGAAACGTTCCATCTTGATACAGAAATTATCGATCAGTTAAATTAAGACTTACAATAAAATCAAGTATGAATTCCGTTAAATGTTAAAGATTTGTAATAGGCCGCGCCATGAATGAGTGGTCAGACCATTTGGCTCTCCCCAATGTGGCCGTGTTCATCCCAGGTGAACGCAAATTGAGGTTTGTGGTGGAAAACACTGCACTGGGACGGGTTTTCTCCGGGTCCTCCGGTTTCCCCCGTTAGCATTGCACCAATTGCCCCATTATCAACTTTCCTATGATTCATCTCGCCTATCCTGGTTCCTCAGGCCCAACCTTAAAAAGGAATAGAAGAACAAGAATCCCCTAACACCACTATAGTGGTACAACTAGGGAAGTTAAAGAAGAAGTTAAAGAGTTATAGGTTTGGCAATACATTTTGAATACAATTTAGCTCGGGATAGGAGGATATTAGGAGGACGGCAGTTAGCGAGGGCTGGTTTTCGAGCAGATTCGGAGTAGTCCAAAGTTGCCAGATTAGGTATGGCAAGACTGGCTTGGAATTCTGGAATATGCGAGAGTATTAAGAAGAATCGTCAAAGTGTTAAACGTGAGGTATATTTCATATGAATATGAGTAGCTCGCATGCTTAATTTATAAGATTACTCACTCAGACTGGTCGAAGTTCACCTTTCCTCCAAAAGTACTTTTCAATCCTGAATTCGGATCATCTTCAGTGAATTCTGCTCCAACTACTGCCTGAGGACGTTCGTCTGTCTCTCCAAGAAAGTTAAGAGTCCGCCATTGGAGGTCTGATTTCTGATGCCAACTTTTGGAACTGGAACATTGGTATTGGGCACAGATGATTGGTTGTCACCTGTGATATTGATAGCTTGGAGTTGCATCGTCTCTGGTTGTGAAGAAGTTAAACTGTTGGATGTTTGTTGAGGCAAATGTACTTCCTCTTCTATCTCCATTTCTGGAACGATACCCTGGTTACCAGTTGTCTGTTGAAGTAGATGTACTTTCTCTTCCATCTGCTTCATGAGTGTCAAGGATTGGTTGAAATCTGAGTTAAATTTAACTTGATCTACAGTATATATTTTCATAATTGTGGATTGAGCTACATCGGTGTTGACTTTATTGACTTATTTAATAAATTGTAGAACACTATTAAATGCTGGTATATCAAAATTCAAAATAATTCCTTTTTCACTATTTAGAGTATAATTTTTTCCCCAAATATCCAGCTCACTAACAGATTGTTCATGTTTTAATGGTTGTATACTTTGACCAATTGGAAATGAAACCATTAAATAGGTTATAGAAAGACTTCAGGATGGAAAGAAGCAGATTTCAGAAATGTAGATATGAATTGGCAACACGTATTAGAAGCTAGTAGTGAGGGTCTTAGAGTCACTAGCAAAAGGGGAGGTGATTAGGGGAATTTTGTTAGCGAAATAGGACTTTCTGGACAGAATCTTGGGAACTTCTGATCGAACGGCCGGTGGAACATGACGTAGCTGAATGAGGCGTCATTCTTGCCTCAAGGCTACAAATTCGAGCAACATCGTTAAGGTAGACTAATAGCGCTACTATCTAAAGAGTAGCTGAAGGAAGATTTTCTTGAAAACCTTCTTGAAGTGTATTTGAAAGATGTTGAACTTAAATGCCAAATTTAATATGTATCTGACATGTAGATCCTAAATTTGCTGTATACTCACAATCTGTTTCTATCTCTCTCATTATAATATTAGCATAGAACAGTACTCTTGATAACCCGAAGGTTCAAAGAGGTGATCGTTACTATTTGCATTAGTAGATATTCACTATAACCCCTATAGGAAGTCAGGGGTCTATATTACAAAGCATATTTTACACCATGGAGTGACCTAAAACACAGAGGCGGAAGTGATGAGGTTAGCGACGGAAACAATGGACACAGTGGAGGCAGAACGTACGGAGTCGGAGCCAAGCTTTTTTATGATTACAGTTTATTACCGCCACTCTACATTAGATATTTTGTTTACCAATAAAAGGTTGTGCCGAGACCGACACTTTTCCGCTGTTTATGACGTGCTTATCACGGGGTTAGCGCCGGCTTCCCACAGCCATGACAATTGCAGGCTTTGTCTAATGATAAAACGTACACCGCACATTAGCGCCGTCGTTTATTCTTTTTTTTTTTTTCTGTTTACAGCACACTCACTCCGATGTCAACTCTGCTAGTGTCGCAGAGACGAAATCTAGCAGCATAAAACAATTATGCAAGGGTTACAGCATTTCATAGCCCTCCCGACTTGTGCTGCGTCACAACTGAGATTGCTGACCACGAGATAAGTCCCCCTCATAAAACCGAATTATTTGTTTCACCATATAAGTTTTCTCTTCTTAAAAACTTTCAAACTAACAATAGTTGATCCTCCACTCTCTGTACGTTTCTCCATAACGTTTCTTTCTTTGTGCCAAAATAGTATGCCAGTGTTTTAAATGATAAATTTATTTAATGTTGCCTAACAATGGTTTTATAGCGACAGCTGTAAGATGGTAGAATATTTTGTATTTAGTTGCTCAGTACCAATAACATTTTAGGAGCTATTAGGTTACGGTACAGTATAAACATGTAACTTTACATAAACTATACATTCATAAAGAACTGAAAAATCGATATTGCACAGCACTATGTTCATACATTTTATATATTACTTATTAATTATAGCTATTTTCACTTCACAGAGTACACTTAGACCAGGTAATAGTGAATAGATACTCACACTGAAGAAGTTAATTTACTGTCTTGTAGAAATAAATACAGTGATTGTATACTCTTCGGTTCATCTAGTAGAGCATGAAGATCTGCAGGAATTTTAGGAAGTGTTGTATAGGTTGAGTAGCCTGTACATTCGTTTATAATATGATTTACTGACAATGGTTGCATGGCTCATAGTGTGGAGGCCTCTCTCTGGGAAATAGGTGATCATATGTAAGCTTTATATGTCCAATTCTAAGTCTATAACGAGACTGTGTAGCAGGTGTGTCTAGTTTCGGAGTTTGCTATGTACATAGGTTTCATAGCCAATGATGTTTCCAGTCTTCAATGATTTTCTTTTTGATATGGCTTATAACATCTTCATGTCGAATAGGTATTGGAGGATATACCGGTGGTTGTTTTGTCGCTTCCTTAGCAGCTTCATCGGCCTTTCCATTTCCGGCTATTCCTTTTTTTTTAAATTTAATTTGACGTCCTCCAACGTTGTCATTTCGGACGATGAATGAAATGGGTGAAGTGATGCTCAAATGAGTCCGGGGTCAATGGAACTTAGACTTATCCGACATTCGTCCATCAGAATAAGGGAAAATCCCGGAAGAAACCTTATTCAGGTAACTCATCCTAACCGAGATTCGAACTCGGGACCTCTTGAACGTGAAGCAGACATGTTACATGCTACCATCTACCGAGCTATCAAGGCGGGCGGCTATTCCTTGGTGAGATGGTATCCATGTCAACAGTATTTCTTTGTCTTCTAAAATAAGTTCAATGTACAAATTTTGGATATATTTGATTATCAATTTATTGGACGACAAATGCTTGAGGGACAATAAAGCACTGGAGGAATGTGAATAAATCACATATTTTAGGTGCATTGCACATTGTATCACTTCTAGGGACATTTTTATTGCATGTAATTCACTATAGATTATTGTGTAGAGTTCTGGTAGTTTAAATAGCATTGTAGCTTCTTTGGTTACAACAGCACAGCCATTTCCAAATTGAGAATGGAAACCGTCAGTATAAATTTCCATGTACCCAGGATGGTGTACATTTATTTCTTTAAATAGTTTCTGGTACACTGTTCTGTCCACTTGATCTTTAATGTATTCAGACATTTCCAAATTTATCTTTAGAACTGAAAGTCTCCATGGAGGAATTTCATTTTCACTAGCTCTGCATATTTGCAAGGGAAGATCTAGTCTAAGTTGTTTCTATTAATAGGAAATTCTCTGTATATATGGAACTGCAAATATTTGTGATGTTTCGTCTGTTGGAGTGTATCTGGCACCAACGACTTTAGATGGACTAATAAACGCAACTGATCTTAATAGGTATGTAAGGCTTAACTCTCTTCTTCTTACTTCAAGTGACGGCTCATCTGTTTCAATCTACAGGCTTTCTATGGGACTTGTGCGATGAAATTGTGGATCCGAAGTCTATCTTGTTTCGGATTAATGTTTTGTAGGTCTTACTACGATCATAGTAATCTGCTCCCGAGTTTTGCCTGCCAATATTTTGAGAATATTCAGACGTTTTTTGCAACTATCACGAATTTCTTTTATGTGAGTACGCCAGTTTTATGGTCCTATACACAAGGATGAATTTATTCGAGAATAATAATGGTGGAGAACGTGAAAGTACTTGAAAATACGAGACAAAGTCAAGAAATACTTCCGAAATTCTCCAATACGTTGCATTCATTTTTCAGGACAGTGGAAAAATATGCATAAAATACACTTAATAATGTATTAGCAGTTTTGGCCTATGATGGTTCCAGTACCAAGGTCAGAAATATTAACTTTATGGCTTTCTGGTAATCGATTTAGACACCTAGATTTTCCTAAAAGGAAAATTCTCAACTTATACTTTAGGTATTGTATGAATTAAATGGTAAACAAATTCAGTGAATAGAATAAAATAACAATTCATTACAGAAAACAAAGAACAAATATATTTGTGGACAGTCTGTACATAGGCAGAAATTTTAAACCTTTAGCAAGTGTTGCTTTATGGTACTACTCGCGATTTTATGTACGACATTTAAGAAATGGGACATTGTCCTTCATTAGCTCGTTCTGCGTATTAACAGATTACATTGGTACTCGCGAACTCTAGGAGTGCAAGTGCCCCAAATCTGGAAATTATGCCTGTAGACTTTTTATTGCCCAAAAAAGCTTATTAAATCAAGAAATGTTTCATTTTCTTCAATTATAGCACTGTACTTCCAAGAAAGTTTTCAGCTGTGTGTATCCTAAAGCTGGATTTCTGTCACAAGATGAAAGTAACTCTTTACTTCCCCCCGTGATTTTTGTGGACCTCATACGCAGGCCACACGTTCTCAACTTGCGTTTTGCGTGTTTAGCCGAATTGGAAAGAGGGCCTTCTGTGGGATGCAGCTGTCATATGCCATATTTGATGCTCAGGATGATATATCGAAACTGGTACTTCCATTATGGAGTCGAAATCTTAACGGATCCATTGTTCGCTCTCCAGACGCGCATATATCATGCATTATTTGCGCGGATACAACCACAAAAAGTAAAACAATTTGAATGATTTATTTAATTAATTAAGGGCACATACAGCCATAGTTTTCCAAAAACTATGATTAACTACTGAGTCCATTATTATTCAACATTATTATGAATAGAAATTAATTGTTCTTTCACACTAGCCGTGTGTAGGACGCACTATGAAAGGGTAGAGTCGGAATGAAAAATTCAATGCCATAGCCGGGATTTGAACCACGGAACTTCTGGTTCCGTGGTTCAAATCCCGGCTATGGCATTGAGTTTTTCATTCCGACTCTACCCTTTCATTATTATGAATAGTTCTATCAACGAAGTAAAGCAGAAACAGATGTACCAGATGCGAAATGGACAGGTAATATAGTTTGATATAAGAAGAGTATAACATTGCCTCGGATTATAAGATTAATTTTCATATACTGCCTAAAACGTTGTATCTATAAGAAAATACAGAGTAAAACCATTCCTACAAACATTTATCTCAATTACATATATGAATAAATATTTTAAGAACACTTTGTTGTGTGAGTTCATAGTTTTTTTATCTGAAGTTTCCCAATTCGATTTTATTCTTAAAATAATTTGAATTTCGTAATATAGTACCTCCAATTGTCTTCTTCTTGTTCTTCTTCAACACGGTTTAGGCTATTTAGCCTGTTCTGGCTCCAAAGTCTTGCTCCTTCCATCTTTAACTGAGTCTTCCTAGATTTTTTCGTCCTTGCGGTTGGTAATTGTATACTATTTTAGGAATTCTATTTTCATCTATTATCTATATTGTGATGGTGCTTCCATTTGGTTCTGAATTCTATTATTGTTTTATTTAATTCTTCTATTTTTAATTGTCGTATTTGATCACTTTGTTTTTTGTCTGCTTTGTACATCCAGCTATGTTCATAAGGAAATGCATTTATGTTGTTTGTATACTTCTTATATGTTGTGCTATAATTGTCCATGTTTCTGTCCCATTTACGTTACAATTGGGACAGTCTCTAATTATAAGTAAAGTATTAAATACATAATCATAATTCATGATGCAAGGCAGTGTAGGAAATGAGAATTAAATGACATAATTAGCAAAAAATATATTAATCAACACAATACATAGCATTAAACGCCTCTGTGATCTAGTGGTTCATATGCTATTTGCAATAATCTGGTGCTTCCAGCTTTTATTCATACCAAAAGCCAGGATTATTCTCCATCCTCCCACCCCCAAATATACAACAGTAAAAGTGTAAACATCACCACCATTAAGTGACTACTTCAGATACAAAAGCTACCGCTATTATCTTAGATGTTAATTGTAACATAAATGCAAAAGAAAAAACACATAGGATTGCCTACTGACCAAAGTTGATCAAAATTATACAGTAAAATCTATAAATTGTCAACTACAGTTGCACTTTGTATATTGCAATTTTAGTGAAATAACATCTACTCTAATTTATTTTTAAGTGCTTCGATGGACTACCAAAAGTCAAATTCCACACCATAGTAGCAGGTTAATATAATGTCGTATGTATTCTTATGTACTGACTAATATGGAAATACAATACAGGATTCAATTGTAACTACGTAAACTACCGGCAAAGGTTCCGAGTTTTTAAATAAATTTAAGCAATAGCATAAATTAAAGCCGCCGGCCTCACGCCCACACAACGCGACAGATGGGTGAATTTCCAATGGATACAGAGAGCTGTTACGGGTCGTACAGTCGGATTGTTGGTTTTCTTGGCCAGATGAAACATACTAATATTATGTTATTCTACAACACTGTTCAAGTTGTGTAAATTTTAAACAAAAACTTATCTGATATTTAAGTTTCTTTTTGTCCGTAATCAGTGGGATACTATATGCGCACGATAAGTTGAGCGCTGGATGTACGGTGTGGTGCGGGCAGAGGGGAAGAAGAGCTAACGCTCTTTTGTTTCTACAGTGTGGTCAACCTTGAAAAACACAGTTCAGCAAAATAGCGTGTAAGATAAGCGAAGATATTCGCCGCAAGTGTGAGATATGTGGACAAATAGTAAATTTAACTCGATCCGATAAGCTGAATGCTTATATACCTACCATTTATATAACATAAAACTAGAAAATAAATATTATGGGATATAAATATTCATTCACTTTGTGATTCTTCGAGTCCGGTGCATCACTTTTATCGTTAGTATCCTCTGATGTGTTGACGATAATTTCATTAGATGCATTTTCTATTACACTATCGTTTCTGCAATATTTTACTTCCAGCTCTTGGACGTTCTTGCAATGCGTTGCAGTTAAGGAAGATAATGCTTCTATAACAAGTTTCCGCAGATTTGGAGCCGACATATCACCAGTAACGTTTCATCCTCTGTAAACATTCCTTAGTTTTGCCCACGCCAGCTCAATTGTTTTCAGATCACAGCTATATGGAGGTGGACGAATAAAATAATGTGTAACCTTACGAAAGCCATAATATGCACAACATATCTTTGTTGTAAACTGGTTACCTAATTAACCTCGCAATTGATCAAAACGAAATATGGTGGACATGATAAAGCTTAGCGTATTAGCCACTAGATGTCAGTGTATAGCGCATTTCAAGTTTCAAAGTTGTCATCTTTGTTTACGGAGTTAGATGAAACTTGCCGAATGAGGACTTGCAACCCGAGCGCTCGACTTATCGCACGCATACTTTTCTTAAAACTGTGTTGTACAATTAATAACACAATAAGTATTCATGAGTTTTATTATAAGTAGTAGCTTTTTTTAAGAATATTTGCATCGTCTGAGGCAATTTTTAATCTCGAATTAATTAAAAGTTGAATATGAAATTTAATCTACAAACTGTATATTAAATATTGTTTGTCTATTTAAAATTTCTAATGAATGTAACTGAATATTTCCGTTTGATATTTACCTATATAGCAAGACTCGCTGTTAAAATGAAAGCAGAGGTAATCTAGTGTTGGCCAGTAAATAAATATAGCATCTCGTATTATAACTAAGAGATAAACAAAACCTCGAAACTTGCTGTCTCTTTAAGATGCTACCTGCAACAGTTGGTAATTAATGTCAAAAGCCTTTGAAGCTTCTCGACTTCTCCAGATTTTGTACACACTTCTAAAATATGTTTTGTGCTTTATTCTCTTCTTCATTAATACTGTAAAGAAACTCTGCGGTTGTGCCGCCTCCGCATCCTGCCGCCTTAGGCGGTCGCGCAGTTTCCTTATGCGGTAACAGAGCAGATCGTCCATCCAGCGCTTTTAGGTCCTCCGGAATTATTAAACCACAGGCAGATTTTCGTGGACAATATTCAACCTCTTGAACTTGATAAGAAAAAGAATGTTCCAAAAGAAAAATACGTTACTTATACATTCATAAAGCTCTCTCTGCCCGTTGCAAATTCACAAGGCATAATATATACGATATATACCTGTATTTGATGTGTATGTGAAAGTATATACATCTGTCTATCTGTATGTATATATGTATGTGTGTATCTTTGTTTGTTTGTTTATTGAACATTAACCGCATGCTCCATTACAGAGTAACACTACATGCACTGCATTACATCAATACGTACCCGCCTCGGTAGTGTAGATGGTTCAAGAGGTCCCGAGTCCGAATCTCGGTCAGGGTGAGTTACCTGGATAAGGTCTTTTCCGCGTTTTACCTTATCCTGAAAGACGAATGTCGGGTAACTCTAAGCTCTATGGTCCCTGGATTCATTTGAGCATCATTTCATGCATTCCATTCATGCGATATGACTTAACGCTGGAAGACGTAAATTACAAAAAAAAAAAAAAAAAAAAAAAAAAAAAAAAAAAACCATTAATATGAGGGCTGTTCAGTAAAGAATGATGACAACTTTTTCGACAACGTACCTTTATTCATTCTCATAATTTTGATGGTCCTTCTCAAAATAGTCTCCCCTGAATGCAATGCACTTGTTCCAGCGTTTCTGCCAGTCTTCAAAGATATGCTGGAAACATTTTTTGAGAGATCCTTCAAAATCACCTCCGCAGCCTTCACCACTGCTTCTGATGATGGATAATGCATCCCACGAAGGCGTTTCTTCAAGTTAGGGAGTAGAAAAAAGTCACATGGGGCTAAATGTGGACTATAGGGAGGGTGAAGAATGCACTTCACGTTGATTTTTGCAAGATATTCAGCAACAACATTGGCAATATACGGCCGCACATTATCGTGGTGCAGCATCCAGCCTGCTTCAAGGAAATGTGGTCTTTTGCGCCTGATATGGACTTGCAATGTTTTAAGGACATCCCTGTAGTATTGTCCAGTTACTGATGTGTGTGCAGGTACAGTATGCTGATAAACCACTCCATGAATATCAAAGAATCAGATGACCATAACTGTCCCACAGAAGTATCAACTTAACAACTTTTGCACTTTTGGGGGTTGGTGTTAAAGGAGATTTCCACACTGAGCTTTACTATTTGCTCTCAGGATCAAAATGATGTAGCCAAGTTTCATCAGCAAGGATAACATTTGAAAGAAACTCCGGATCTTCCTCTAACATCAACTTTAAGTGCATGCAGACCTGCATGCGAATGTCCATTTGTTCGGGAATTAACAGTCCTGGAGACTATCGCGCACAAACACGTCTCATGTGTAATATTTCTGTCACCAACATGTGAGTGGCACCCAATGAAATGTTTGGTATTTCAGAAAGTGATCTTAAGGTAATTCGTTGATCCTCTCTCACAATGTGCGCAGCAGTGTTGATGTTTTCTTCCGTAAGAGCAGTAACTGGAGCACCGGGTCCACCTTCCTTTGAAATTCATCGTCTCCCATCTTTAAACATTTTAAAGCACTTACGAGCTGTGCTGTAGGGAAGAACAGAATCTCCATAGTCCTCCTGTAACATTATATAGGCCTCAACTGAAGATTTGTTGGGACGAAAGCAGAATTTCAAGTCCACATTTTGTTCCTGGCGTGTTACCTACATTGCAGCTGTAGGCGATAATGAACGTATCTGAACTTACCTGGTTCTCACAGGCGGGAACCAGGAGTGCCAACAATGATACTACTACGACGTGTTTGTTTCAAAACTTAGCTAACAGAATAAAATAAGATTGAATTTTATTGCGAAAAATTATGACCGTAAAATAATTATCATTCTTTATTGAACAGCCCTCGTATATTTTAAATTGTAACTATACTCTTATCCTATTTTACAATAAGGATTAATATTAATATTAGGATTAAAGTGTTCAATTCAAGTCTCATTTTAGTTAATGGTTGTACAAATTAATTAAATTAAGATATTTACAAAAAGCTTTCAAATGTTTATTTATAAGGTTTTGATTTGACACTGGCCACTTCCCTCCATTCTTATGTACTTCTTCAATTAACTTATCCCTTTGATGCCTTGTGTCCCTACATTCATAATTAAGGTGGTTTACTGTCTGTTGTGGGTAATTGCACGTGCAATGAGTATCATCTATGAGGTGAAACCTGTGTAAGTAGGGTTTAGTTTTTCCATGCCTTGATTCCATTGCAGTGAAGGTCGCTGTTAATGGTAGTTGTGTCTTAAGGCGATCCTTTATCGAAGGGAAGAATGATTTGCTCAGGGCTCCTTTGGATGCACTGCTCCATCTCTGCTGCCACTGTAGATATCCTGCCCTCTCTATTTCGAGTTTGAAAGTGGATTTTGGAACTTTGTTGTAAATAGTCTGTAGTTTGAGGTCTTCAGCAGCTGATTTTGCTAATATATCTGATAGCATATTGCCAGTAATACCTATATGGGCTTTCACCCATCTGAAGTGTATTATCCACTGGTTTCTTTCTAAAGTTGAGAGTATGTTAAGGGTTTCCTCTGGAATATAATTTGTTTCTATATACATTGTCACGGCAACAGGCATAAACATTTTTCGGCGCAAGTAGATAGCAGACGGATAGTGTTTCACGGAGATAAAGAGCTTGCATAAGCAGATAAACATAGCGCCATAGATAAAGGTATGCCGAAACAGAGATAAATGGAAATTTCTGGTGACATCTTGATTGACAGAGATTATTCGGTTTCTTTATTGTTTTGGAACAGTCTGGAATTATCAGATGAGGTATTTAAGGAGGCGACGACTCGCCAAGAGGAGTCGCAAAGTGAACAGTAGTAAACACAGTCGTAAACAGAGAGGAGTAAACAGCTGTAGAGTGTTGTTGTAACGAGAGCTGATGTAAAGTGATGTAATCAGAACGGTGTTTGGTCATCGACCTTAGTAGTCCGTGTGTGTGTGTGTCGTAACGCTGTTACGTGAGAATTGATCAGAGTGTATTTCCACGGAAATAAAGAAATGAAATGTGTAGTGTTTAACGCCCGCTTTTACTACATACGGTACCGCAGGCGATGACACTTATGATACATGAGATGAACATGGAGCAACGGTGGAATGAGATGGCGGGGGAAACTGGGGATCCCGGAGAAAACCCGTCCCAGCGCTGTGTTGTGCACCACAAATCTCACTTTACGGTCGCCTGGGATCGAACCCGGGCCGCCTTGGTGAGAGCCAAGCGGTCTAACCACTGAGCCACGGCGCGTAAATTAAAGAACATTTGGAATATCTGCAACTCGGACTTTTAATTCTACGAACCCACAAAGTCACAATATCGTATATATATATATATATATATATATATATATATATATATATATATATATATATATATATGTACACTGTGTAGCGTAAGTGGTAGGTGTCCGCCTAAAGTTCAACAGGTTTCGAGTTCGAGTTTCAGTCAGGATGAGTTAATTAGATAAGGCTTTTTACGGGGAGTTCCCTTATCTTGAAAGATGAATGTCAGGTAGGTAAGTGTAAGCTCTATGGAACCTGTGCTCATTGGAGCCTCATTTCACCAATTTCATTCATTCATCGCCCAGTATGACTTAATCGAATAAAACTGAAAAATGTAAGCTGCAAACGTAGGTTTCCTGGCAGAGTTAAATGTACAAAATAAGGTGACAAGGAATAGGTGCAGAATAAAGAGTAATGCAGTTTTTTATCCTTACACTGTGGCCACTAGCCGTCAAAATGCACTTATGCAGTTACACCTGAGAATCCTGACATCCACACATACACAGCGCTATTGAGGCCATTGTCTAGTTTGTTTCGTTTTTATTACATGTTTATACATTTATGAGTTTTAAACAGTGCCAATTAACAAACGAATATTATTAGGTGCCACACAATTCATTTCCGGAGGTAAATATTTTCGAGGTTTAAGTGATAATTAAGTTACGGGTATTATTGGTGATTGCGTAGTGTTTCCATAATGCCTCGAAACAGCTAGTTATGCATTATCACAGAATATTTTAATGTTGGTTACACATGGATAGAACTGTTAAGAGAACTTAGTAAATAATTTCTATCCCAAACAGAGGAACCGTGCGATTTGTCAAACAAAAATAGGAGGAGAGGTCCATTCTGATTAGAGAGCGAGGAGTGGAAAAGCCATTGCGTAACTAGGAAAAACTGGATGAAACTGGAGAACAGAACACATTCTGGAAGATACCTAAGACGGCTTGCAGGAAGTAGCTCTATCGATAGTTCAGCAAGGTCAGTGTGTTAGATTTCGTATATTTGGATTTTGCCATATATTAATGATGGACCACAGGTTTTTTGTGAAGTCCAATATGGACTGTTATAAATTGTTGAGCCAGATTGTTTAGCAAAATTCCAGGTGATTCAGATTAGCACTGATATTTCATCTGGGTTAAAACTGATTAGAATGTTTACATCGAATCTGAAACTTCAACAATGATAAAGATCAGAATGACCTGAAAATTGCAGCGTAGCGTGCGAGTGTGCTGTCTATTTGTGAGGTAAGAGTTCTCTCTGCCCAAGTGTACTCTCGGTTTTCTCATATGTGAAGTGAGGATTGTTTAGTGACCCTGACACCTCAGTTAAAGGTGCTACCCCATTTCCTATTAGGAGTTCAAGGAATTAAATACTAGAAGAATATTCGGAGTTAAAAGCGCTATACGATGGTTGGGATCGAAATCGGAGACGTTCCGATGTTGGGAAGCAGAGCTGTCACGTTCTGGCCCAGTTCTCCATGTTAGGGAAGCAGTATATATTTCTATGCGGACAGTTATATTTTTGTTTATATATTGTTAAACTAGCGCAGAATTAAGTTGTTAATTGGACTAAAGCAAATATTAACAGTAAGCAAAGAATATAAACTGTGTACCTAATACTCCCCTGTTAGAAGGGTAGACTGAACTTTGTGTAAGCTACGGGGGATGATCAAAAATCTCTACCTGACCAGACATTTCGAACACTAGGCCAATGCCCGAGAATGACATCAGTACTGCATGTGAAAGTTCAGAGTAGTGAAAAACAAATGCAGAGCAATGTTGCAGTGGCGTGTACAGTGAACAAATTAATGAGGGCAAATCTCGTTAAAGTGAAAAAGTGAATGAATATTCCCTGTATAGATATCGACGTCCATGCTCGTCTCAAGAGCCCCATCACATGCCAATAAATCCTCAGTCGGGCTTACAGCCCCATATCAGTAAATTCACTAGCATGTAGAAGAACTCCTGCAGGACGAAATTCCGGTACACTGGCGGTTCTAATATGATCCGAGAAATTGGCATTGCCATCAATACACAAAATAATTCTTTTTATGATCGATCTTGACCAGATTTGATCCCGTAAACTTGGAATGAATAGGCCAGTATCTAACCAACTAAGCTACCCAGACCGACATGTTATTCAGTTTTTGAAGAGTACCATCAATATGAAATGAACGTTATTAATAATGTAAAAGAAGACTGGTAACGAAATCTGTCATTAGCAAGTTAATTTGTGCAGTTCAAAGTTAGCAGTTTGACTGATTAAAACTTCTGACAACAGTATTTATTCTGTTGTTTATAAGATGTTGGTCAGTCAGCTTCAAAATTTCCAGCTCTTTTCAATTGACTATTTTATAATAACAAGTCATTGCGGGGTTTGTTGAGCACAAAATTAAAAGTGAAAAAACAAACATTGCAATAGACAGCGCGTTGCGAATTGGTACACTACACGCGCTTCGTCTCTAGCTCCACGCACCTACTGTCCAATGTCGATCTCCGTAAACAAACATTGTTTCACCGATGCTGAAATGAACATTTTATTCACGTTAATCCCAACCAATGCAAAACAACTGCAATCATGCATACAGTTGGTAATACACAAGCAAGATATTCTCAGTGTTAGTGCAATAGCAAATGACATTAACAAAATAATATGTTGTAATACCTTAACAGGTAGTATATAGCCATAACTGATGATAACCGTAATAAAATGTGCACATTGCTTGCTCCAATATTGCACGATACAATATCTTCATTAATTAACAGTTTACGTTGGTCTACGAGTGCATGCTGAGGTACGTGATAAACATCAGAAGAACCTCTTGTTTGGAATGGATAGAAGAGAGTTGTTAAGCCGGTGTAGTGCATCGCAGTACATTTTTCTTTGCAAGTGTGCGTAAAGTATTTAAGCAACTTGGTGAAATGCTAAAAGATGTCCATTTCCAGTAATTAAAGACGGAACCTTCAGTACTGCACCAGCAATCAGACTTCCAGGAGCTGCACACTATACGCCATTTCATTTCGAACAACAATGTGCTCGCCATTGAGAAGACTATTGTAACCAAAGTTGAAGATTTCAATTTCAAAGTTGTAGCTAGATACCGCATTGGAAAACAGTGAGTTATGGGCTTCAATTTCTGTTACAAAATAATTACTACTTTTTATTTTAGTATATTTTATTGCGAATTCGTTTTCTGTTAACTAACTAATCTGCTAATACTGCGGCACAATGGCAACAAATTGCACGAGCCACCAATGCAGAATTACAATTACAACGTAGAATTCTGTAAAAAGGAGCATGTGGTCTAGTTCGGCAAAAATTTCTGTAAATGAACTTTAGGTCACACCTATTACAATGAATTAAACCGGCTATCGCTCTTATCAAACTTATTTGGACTGCTGTACCCAATTTTGCATACATGTTACTGATAAAATTCTATGAGCTTTGTGTTATTTGGTATTTTATGTGTCAAAAATAATGTTATAGAATTCTAAAAGCAGTTTTTATAAACACATTTAAATATATTCAGAACTATTCGGTACAGAAAGCTGTGGTTTGCATTTTTATACGAGTTTCTCACATTTTGACAGTGTTATAACAGTTGCATTTTAAGGCACAGTTTTTCAAAATTATTATAACAAATTTGAAAATTTTAATAAAAATTTTCACAATGTTGAAATTCTTAAACGTATAATATACAAGGGCTGTTCAGTAAAGAATGATCATAATTTTTTTAACTGTAATAATTTTTCGCACTATAATTCAATCTTATTATATTCTGTTAGCTTAAAGAGAAACAAACACGCCACAGTAGTTTCATTGTTGGTACTCTTGGTTTCCACCTGTGAGAATCAGGTAAGTTCAGACATATTCAGTATCACCTACCGCTTCAATGAAGGTAACACGCAGTTAAAGTTGATGTTAGAGGAAGATACGAAGTTTTTCTCATTCGTAATTATTGCTGATGAAGCTTGCCTACATCATTTTGATCCTGAGAGCAAACAGCAAAGCTCAGTGTGGAAATCTCCTTCATTACCAACCCCCCCAAAAAGCAAAAGTGGTTGCTTCTGCTGGGAAAGTTATGGTCATCTCATTCTTTGATACTCATGGAATGGTTTATCAGCATGTTGTACCTGCACACATATCAGTAACTGGACAATACTACATGGATGTCCTGAAAACATCGCAAGTCCATATCAGACGCAAAAGACCACATTTCCATGAAGCTGGTTGGATGCTGCACCACGATTAACGCGCGGCCGCATATTGCCAATGTTGTTGCTGAATATCTTGCAAAAATCAACGTGAAGTGCATTCCTCACCCTCCCTATAGTCCGGATTTAGTACCATGTGACCTTTTTCTATTCCCTAACTTGAGGAAACGCCTTCGTGGGAGGCATTATCCATCATCAGAAGCAGTGGTGAAGGCTGCGGAGGCTATTTTGAAGGATTTCTCAAGAAATTGTTTACAGCATGTCTTTCTAGACCGGCAGAAACGCTGGGACAAGTGCATCGCATTCAGGGGAGACTATTTTGAGAAGGACCATCAAAATTATGAGGATAAGTAAAGGTACGTTGTCAAAAAAAAAAAAAAAAAAAAAAAAAAATGTGATCATTCTTTATTGAACAGCTCTCCTATATTCAATACTGAATTTTAGTTTCAGGTCATTTAAATTATGCTTTCTTTATAAATAGGGAAGTGATTTGTGTTTCTAAAAACTAATTAAGAGTTACAAACTTGTGCTACACACAGTTTGTGTAAATACACAATTAATAATCATTTATTGACTTAATATTTTACAAACCTTTCAGTATGAGATCTCTAAAAGAAAGGGGAGATATTGAGATCTCCTTACAGGGAGAAACGTAAGTCAGTTTAGAAATTTAGTATCGTGCTGTTATATGCATCAGGATAATCAGAGCATCGTCGTGGCATACCTGCTAATCCTAAGAAATGTTGAGGGAAGAAGGTTAAACTAACCCCTACAAACATAGCAACATGCTGCCATGGTAGCCTGTAGTTTAAGATAAAGTGGACGGAAATCTTAATTCTGGCATTGATTTTTCAGGCTAATTCAAACTTTCGAACATTGCCTTTCAGAGGGCTTGTGTGAAAGATCACTTAGTTACCAACAATTGATATAGTTTATTATTTGCATAAACTACGTGCACATGATTAAACGTGCCTTAAACACCAAAAATAAGCATGTAAATACTTCCAGGAATAAAGAAAATAAACACGAATAATTAATATATATTAGAATAGGACCTCTACTAACCGTGCTCATATTGAGGTCAGCTATAAACATGTACGTGGGGGATAAAATTGGTTTACATCCTTACGAGAGGTTTACAAAGCTGTATTCTGTCATATTTCACAATTTTCTGTATTCTGATTGTCATTTGTTAACTTGCTGCGAGGTTGCCATAGAAACAAATGACGGACACGAATACGCCTACTGTGATTTATCCATCGCAGCTACTTTTAATCTATTCATGCTTTTTCCCCTTCACGTAAATCTAATGGACTTGCTCTGAATTCCATGAAAAATCGAGTTTATTGCCGCTTTATGACGTAATTGGAACAGACAGTAATGATATTCTCGTTATTCACGTGAATTATTTTAAGCACAAGTTTTCGGTTACAAATTCTGTTTGATATCCACGGCCACCTGTGACCCGGCGGTGACAAATTACCAGCGCTCCACGTAATCGTTAGGTGGTTAATTATTGCTTTTTTAATGTTGTTATCATAGTATATTTAGGTTCGTTTTCAGTGAATGAAAGTTAAAACTTAACTATGTGCTCTCTCACTGTTTTGTTTCATGCTTCACTAAGTTAAATACGAGTAGCCAAACTTAATTTGCAGGTTGCTCGTGTTTGTAAGGCTTCTCGTTCTCATTCACACAGTAGGTACTGTGTGTCTTACTACCTAAGATATCACCTCTAAAATTTTGTTTGAGGACAATTTTTACTATTTAAAACATACTGGGTAATAGTATTTCAAACAACAACACAGAAAGAAACCACGGCTGGGTTGAGATCCTAATCTTTTAAGAAAAAAGGATATTATATTATTTTCTGTTCATTTAGAGGTACCCAGTTTCAAAATAGCTTATTACGGCAAGAAATTTAATAGACATTTTTGTCATTATAACAAGGTGAAAATAGATGAATTGGGCAAGCTAAAATACACATGCCATAGACTGTTAAAATTACAGAATTATTGGAATCATAGTTTCGCTATAATAGAAGAAATACAAACCGAGTTAATATATTTAGAGGTATGAACGTACCCTACCAGCTTCTAATTTAAGTTAATGACGAGATATTCCAAAGAAAATCGAGTTTGATACGTCGAAAATTGATGATAAAATCAAAATATCTAATAGGAGTCTTTAGATGATTCTTAAAGTAAGTTGTAATGATAGCTAGATTTCAGATGTTAAAATAATTTGTCTGTTCTCTTTCAATATATCATAAACGCTAGTGATGAACATCACGTATACATAAATATACAGAAATGCAAATGTAATATCTAATATTATTCTAGCTTTATTTCATCCATTGTTCTTATTGTTCCCTAGCAGTGGCAATTCCATCTTTTAAGTCTTTCAGCCCTATACAGTTTTGTTACCCCTTCTATGCATTTTCAAACTCTTTTCTTATATTTTCTTTTGTATATCTTCCTCTTCTTCTTATATCCTCCTAACCTTATAGCATTTCACCTCAAATTATATTATTTGGCAATGGTTACTTATAGGTTCTTTGATTATATATAATATATATATATTATATATAATATATATATATTATATAAGCCAATCACACGCCCTTAAATGTGCAGTCATCTTTCTCTACCATCTTGTATGACTTATTATTTATTTATACTTATTTATTTAATGTGAACATTACAGGTTTCCCCAATTACAATGTTTACTATAAAGCCACAACGTGAACAAAATGTATTAAAAATATAAAGTTAATTACAGAAAAAAATGATAACAAAGCAAGTAAAACAGAATGGATGCAAAACACATTAAACAAAGAAACTCAATCACATATGCAATTAACATTAGATAATAATAAATACAAGAAGTAACAAAAACAAACTTCCTTGGACTAATAATAGATAGCAAACTTAATTGGAAACAACATATTGAAAAAGTAGTAAAGAAAATAATATGGGATTATATATTTTAAAACCGGCAGCACAACAAATGGATAAAGAAACTCTGATACAAATTTACTATGCAGTCATACACTCTCATTTATGCTATGGGGTGGTATTATGGCGAAATGCGCAGAAAAAAGCAATGATTAGAATATTAAGACTCCAGAAATGTGCCATCAGAATAATTTTTAAACTATAAAAGATGGATTCGTGTAGAAATGTTTATAAAACATTCAATGCATTAACATTTACAGCATTACATTTACATTTACAGCATTAAATTCGTAACAAAATTGTAGCAACCAAAATAAAAACATGTACATACATACACATAACACAACAACAAACCAAAGTTATTTCTTAAACAGATTAAGAGGAACATTAAGTAACAAAAATATAGAAAATAAATCTAAAGAATTGTACAATCATTTACCGAATCAAATAAAACAGATAATATTTTTTTTAAAGCTTTATTGAAACAAAAACAAGGATCAGCGCTTCTTTCCAGCGCTGAACCGGCTCCAGTCACCGCCGGCTTGCCTAGTCCTCCGCTTACACGCCTGGCTGCCGGACGCTCTCGGCCTGCATTAGCAGACTCCACGTCCATGCAGCAGGACGTAGCTCCAGCACACTCCGCAGCTACTCCAGCCAACCAGTCTCCCCGCAGCACAGCCACCTCAAGCCAACTAACCTACGCCGAAGCCCTCTGCTCTTCTCCAGCCGCAGGTCCTACGCTGCCACCAACAAAGGAGCCCTACGCTGTCTACACTTCAGAACACGCTGCACCGCACTCGGCAGTTATCCGCGGGGTCCCACGAGATCTCCCGATCCGCTACATACTCGTCGCCGCTCAACAGCTCTGGCCCTCTACTCTCAAGACAACTAGAATCACCACGCGCCATGGGCCTTCTAACCTTGTCCGGCTACAGCTCGCCGACATAGCCGACTACGAGGCTGCCTTGAGGACGGGCCTGCCCTTGTTAGGGCAGTGTCTCAGAATCGAGGCTAGCAGAGCGTTACGTCACCACACATGTCGGCGCTGCTGTGGCTACGGACACGACGCCTCAACGTGCAACGCTCCACCTCGGTGCCACTATTGCGGTGCCTCATCACTGACATCGGAATGCACGCGCCACGACCTTCGCCGCCGCCGACGCTACTGTGCCACCTGCGATGGCCTTGGCCACTACACAGGTCAGGCACAGTGCCCGCTCAATCCAAACAACAGGCGCAGAACCACCACACCGGCAGCTCCTGTCCCGGGCCATTCCTCACCACCTACGCCAGCCTTCTATGAGGAACTCAGGACTGCTTCAACCAAGATCCAGTCCGAACTTCACAACACAAACGACCGCCTGGCTGCCCTGGAGACGCAACTCGCCTCCGCCGCCACGACCATCCAGCCGACCGCCATGGACACAGCACAAGACACCGCAGAGATCATCACACAGCTCGATGAGACCATCATTGAGGCGACAGCAAAGAGCTTCCACACCTTTCTGACCTACTTCACATCCGAACTCACAAAATTCTCCACCCGCCTGGATCGAATGGAGGATGTTATCAACAAACTTTCAGAAGCAGAAGACAAGTACCATAACCTAGTGCCACTCATCAAACAAACACACCAATCTGCCACCATGGACATCCCATCTACACTCCAGACCTTAGCCAACGGACTAGACAACAGCAAGATCGACCTGCACAGGATCGTTCGAACACTCCAAGCCCACCACGACTCATACGACCACAAACACACCATCGGCGAACAAATAAGAGCTATAAACCTAACTGTTAACCCATACTTGGGCCATCTACGCCGACTGAACACTTAGTACCGTCCACCCTGACTCCCCAGTTTGGCTTCCAGGGCGCAAGCCATGCCTGCCATCCTAGCCTTATACTTTACGCCAGGCAGCAAGAAAAAAAAACAGATAACAGAAGAAAAATTTAAACTTAAAGCAATTAAAAAGTACCTCGTAGAAAACGCAGTCTACTCTATAGATGAGTATAAAAGGTTAAACAAAGTCTAAGTATTATATGTACCGTCTGCTTATTTTATTATTTTTATATTGTTGTGTACACATTATATTTGTTAAACATGTTGACGTATCCTATGTATTTTGGATCATATGGATGAAATAAAATGAAATAAAAATGAAATTGGTTCACATGTACAGTAACTCAGTCATAGAATGAAATTGGTAACAAATAATCATAGGATAAAGCAAAGCTTCTGATTTTCATATTAAATATATCAATTTTTAAGGTATGTAATTTATTTTATAATGACTATTCTATGCACAGGTGAATATTTATATGAATCAGTATTAATCTTCTGAGGAAGAAAAATATTACGAAATCTACTTAGGTGCAACATTTGGATTAGATGTTTCCCAGTGCTTAGCTATTTTCCTGTACTCGTTGGAATTTAGACGTCTATACTGTGTTTCTCTATGCACACACGTTGTCTTTGTAAAGCCCAAACAGACATAAGTTGCGTAGTTACCTTCCTGCTGAGTATTTATGTTTCTACTGTTCTCTTTGGATTATGATAACAGGTATCCAATCCGATATTTACATGACAATTGAGGATATTTATGAAAAAAGATTGCCAGTCCATGAAGCTTAAACCCGGGACCTCTCGAATTCCAACCAGACGCACCAATTGACGGTGAAGAAGAAGATTATTAAATGTAGGACAAAATGGATGAGAGAAAAATTTACAGGTCAAATTACCCGTACCAAAGTACCTACATTACCCAAACCAAAATCGCGTAGTGACCGAAAGAATAACAGTGAAACTAGCCCTGTTTACATTGGTAGGGGATTTGAACTCGGAGTTTCCGTAATGTGAGCCGAACACATCTTGCTCGGTATTCTTTAGAAACAAGCTTCACAAATCGAAATAAAGTAGATTCAAACAGTGTGCAGAATACCATCTTTGTTGCTTTTGTTTGTATTCTCTGTTTCCCCTTGCGTTTTATTTCCACTCGTGCCCTCTAAGCAAAGTAATAATAAGAAAGTTTTCCCTCGGTGTTTATGAGTGACTGTAGTAAAGTTAGGTTAACGTGCTGTGAAGCCGCACGTCTGTTCAAGCAAAAGAAGTAAACTGCTGAAGGCAAACGCCTGCAGTTATTAAGGCAAGCCGAAACTTCCGCGCGCGCATCCCATCCCCTCAGGCGAGCACCTTACTCTCCACACCAGGTGTTTTCGTCTCCTGACAACGTTTACCTTCCTTAAAAACCGTCATATCTCCTTTGTTTGTTACGCGACGTTCTACAACTTTATCTTCTGTGCGAATGTTTCAACGTGCTTATCTCGGGCAACACTGGATTGATTTTTAGGATTGTTCGTCTCTATGGAACACTTCGTCTGTCCTTCTCTATGTGTGAAACAACTCATGTGCCCTTGCACGTCGCAGTTGGGGGAAAAAAGAGTAGGGGAGAAAGCCGCTGGCGGCAAATACATGAATTACAGTCCTGATACGATAGGCTTTGTTGATAGTTAAGAATCCTTACCCTTATATCGCTGTACACAATCGTGACGTCACATTTATATTGACGTAAAATAATCCAGTGAGATAAGTCAATTCTCTAGCTGTTTATTTATTATTTACTCTCTTATCTGTACAGCTCATCAAAAATATATGGATGGCAGATATTTTAGTATTCTAACCAATAATAAAATTGCCAACTCTCCCATACTATTGCGAACTCCCTCAATTCGCGAGTTTTTTTAAGCTATTACCGTCTGCCGTTTTCATTTATCCCGGAAGATGAACTCCACCGTATTTCAGAAGATGGTACTAGGTTGATACTTAGACTTGCTACGCATTGCTTAAAAACATTATTTGCGGCTTGTTTTGTGTGCCACTGATTTGTATCAATAGTAACAGTGCATGAATCGATATCGTATTTTAATATCAATACCATGACAACGGAAATGAGACGCTATCGGTGACCCATTCTTATTTCCGCTTATGCATTGGTTGATTTGAAGACATTTGATGTCCTTTGGACATTACCTTGCGTTTATTTGTTGTAGTAAATTAATTAGGCAGTGGAATATGGATGGAGGAAGACAGAAAACTCCTAAAATGAAAGAGAAATAATAGGTGTGCACCAGAAGAAGTGGAAAGAAACTTATTCATGGATAAATCCAGTAAAAGATAATAATCATAAAGTACATTGTTCACTTTGTAAGCGTGTCTTCAGCATTAAACATTAAACAATTCAGATTGTGAGCAGCATGAAAATACTGATGGCCACAAACGTTAAGTTTGGGGAATTAACTCTTCTGGAAATATATCTAGTTATTTTCAGTTTTTGTGGAAAGTTGTGACTCCGAAGAAACTTATGTGTCAGTGAGCAGTTAGTAGTGGTCTATCACACAGTGAACAATAATTGAAATTACTGTGCAAACCAAATAGCAAAAACTAATTGTGATTCATATGTAACAACAATAAAGCTTGTTCCCTTGAAGAGTAATGCCAATTAAAAATATTTTCAAAATATTCTTGTTCACTTTAAGGTTGATATAAATGAGGATAACCTGTATAATGAATTCTGTTCATTAAGATGTGTAGCAATTTCAATAATTTCTATTGAAGGTAGTTATGTGTGATATTTGGTAACGGTAATGACAGGCAAAATCTAAAGCTACTAAAATTCATGAGGTAAATAAAAATCTTGGTTTTATTCTCATCTAACACTCATAGTGAGATAATATTTTCGTTGAACAACAAATGATCTCATGATGGGAACAGTTGTAAATTAAACCTAATAAAAGCTGAGTTACAAATGAGAATTTGTAGAGTATAATCATAAACTTCAAGTTGATGCCAAAGGTGTACAAAAATACACTTTCAAGTAAGATCTATGAGTTCTTTGTAATAAATAATGTTGGGTTTTGTTTATTTGATGTGCAAGTAGTTTAGGGATATACAGCCTCCCTTATTTTGAAGAAAAAGTTGTCAATCATAACCATGACATTACGCATCATATTTACCTTTTTTTTCCCTTTTGACACTGCTGTACTCTGACTTTTTGACGATAGCTGATCTCATATGAATCCGGCCTCCTTTTAAATATACAGGGGTAACTATACAGGGTAAACTATAGACAGCATTTTTCTATTTATTTTCTTTATTTCGTTTACTTCTTATTGATATCGATCCGCAATGCTACACTGCTTATGGCATTTTCTCGTTCTACCAAACGTGGCTTATTATTTACAAAATATGATCTGAACTCTTCTTTTTTCTGATATCCTTTCTGACCTGTCCTGGCAAGAATTCTTCAAAAAAATTTCCAAGATGTTGTTAAACTGTAGGTGTAGAACGTTGCCTCTCGGTGTTCTACTTCCGTCGCACTACACTGATTTGGTACATTATATAGATATTCGTTAAGTTGTTTTCCTCTTCCAGTTCTATCAGCTTTTCTTCATAATTTCGTAAAAAATAAATTACTCTTCTTCTTAATTTCATGGATTAGACTCTTGGCTGTTCCCGTCTCACTTTCAGCTTAACTTATTGATATTTCTCCTTTAAATTTACAATTTAGCACACTTTTCGGTGGTCAGTTTGAATCCATTCCACTGAGATGGTCTTTTTATTTTTGTTTATTATTCTCTATGATATCTACCACAACATAAATCTTTAAATGTTCTGTTATTTCTTCATTTGTTAATCTATCTCATCTAAACTGTTTTGAAAAATTTCATCTCAGCTTCTTCAAAATGACTTCTTTATCCTTCTGTCTTAAAAACCAAAATTAAGTTCCATATAAAATTACTGAGACAGTCATAACTTCATACTTCATAAACCTTAAGTTGTGTTTATATCCTTATCACTTTAAATGCTCTTGTAATAGTCCATATTATGTTTAGTCATGAATCTTATTGGGTAAATTATTGTCATATATATGAGGTAGCCTAAACCGTTTATCGCGTATAACTTATATCACATTGAAGATAACTACAATTTTACACCTGCTGGGTTATTTAATCTTTCACTGTTATTTTCGTTGTAACTGGCGGTTTTCCTGAAAATGCCACCACTTTCCCTTTATTTATTGAAATTTTCAGTTCATGCAGCTCATATTTTATCCAACAAATATATGACCTATTTTCATTTTTTATATTATACAACGATCGTCTGCTTATAGTATACGATACTGTCTCAAAAGTAATGTAACCTTTTTAAGGAAAGCAATTATCTGAAATGTGTTCTGACAGGCGATTAACTAATTTTCAAACTATACATTAGGAAGCATCGTCCAGCGAGGATTATTATCCCACGATGGTACCAGTCTGTGGTTTTTGATCCGAGTAATTCGGTAACACCCACTTGCACTGCTTCAAAGTTATCAAAACTTCTTCCACGTAAAAAATGGGCCATGGATTGAAAAAGATGATAATCTGATGGTACGAGATCAGGGCTGTATGCTGGTTGTGGTAGCAGTTCAATTCCTTCCATTTCCTGAAGGTATTCCACGATTGCTTATACAGTATGGGAGTTATTTCCTTAACGGTGACTTTGGCAGGATGGCGAGGATCAAGCCACGGTTTCGAGCCATCAGTGATTTTTCATCGCAAGTGACAATTCTCCTGACAGATCTATCATCCATGGGATTACGGATAAGCTGATGACAGATATCCACTCTATGTTCAGCCTGTTGAGGTGTCAGTACTCGAAGTCTTGATCTACAGCTTTTGTATGATTTTCCAAGTGTATAATGTGGTGATGTGTAGCATCTTTTGATGTACCAAGTTCTTCTGAAAGTCAACGGGAACTTCTTTTTGCGGATTTTCTCGCAAAAGTTGGCGTGTATGCTCAAGATTTCATACTTTAGGTGTTACAGAATGTGGTAAATCTTTAGTGTTTTCGTCTCCATTGTTGAAACGTTGGAACTATAATTGTGCCACACGATCATTAACGACACCTTCTCCTTCCACTTCACATATTCTTCGAGCTGCGGTAGCGACTTTATAATCTTGTTTCTAGTAGTGTTTTAGGAGGACTCTAAAGTTCAAACTTAGTTTTCTCCAAATTGTGATTGTTTATTAACATCAGAGGAGTGATACATATTCCAAATGTACGCAACACGAGCCATGGCATCCTGTAAATTGCATTGCCAAACCAAAGAAGCTCCCCCCCCAAAAAAACCGTCATGACTGATAAGTTAAGCACTGGCGCGACAGCCCTGAGAGGACCAAGGCCTACCAACCCGACTGCCGGCCTCACGCCCACTTACGCACGGTAGAGGTGGGCAATCATCCAACCGATACGGGGAAGAGATGTGGTCAACATCTCTGCATCCCCCAGCCGCAATGTTGGTTTTCGTGACCAAGGCCGCTTACCTAGCGTAAGCTCCTCACTTTCCTCTCGATACTGAGTGGGCACCAGTCCTATACCCGGGACCTAAAATCCGCATCGAACTCGGCATCGAACTCGGGCTGCTTTCCATGGCCAGGGACCAAGACATGCTGCCTTAGCCCGCTACGCCACGGCGCAGCACTGACATTACCTATAGAAAACTAATATATACACTAAGGAGGAATAAATTAATAAATAAGGGAATTAATAAGATACATAAGTAAATAACTCCTTTTGATCAAAAGCAATGCGTGCCATTCAAGTTTTTGTATAATTATTATTTTTCAGAGTATCGAGAAACAATAAACAGCATCTTAAAAAGAAGAATACATATAAGTGAGAATCAACTACCGCTTCTTTGTAGATTTGCGCATCAATTCCACAGCATCCATGTTCTTATGAGCTGCTCAAACTCAATAATTCAAGGTTATATTAGACCAAACACCTAATGTCTAACAACTCGAAACTTTTATAGTATTATCTTGTGAATGTAGTGCAATTCAATAAACCCAAGCTTTTAACACTTATGTAACATATTATAGTGATTCGGAAAATACTGGTACGTGGCTTGAGGTAAGAGTATCCTCCTAGATGGCGTGCAGTATTCGGGAAGGGAGCACAGGTTGTGGTGGTAAAGAATATTGTGGCTAACGATCCCTTCGATATTTTAGGTACTTTTATTCTAGCCTAAAGGCGTACGACCCTTTAGCTTATTACAGACTCTGCTGGTGGTGAAATTACAAAAAGACTCTTGCAAGTTCGTCCAGAGTAGAAACATTCCGTATCGGACTTCGACATGGTGTCTCTTTCGATCAGCTTATATACCTCACAAAGCGAGGCAACGATTTAGTACATCTAGGTGCATCATATACCTCGGTTTCAACCTTTTCGTGATCATTACTTCAGTACGAGTTCACCCCCAGACCTGAGATGCTACGATGAGTAAACACACATTGAAATTAATGTTAATAAGATGTTGTTTCACGCAACAGAAGGTCATCAATTGATGTAATGAGTTAATTTTTCTCAATATTGATTTTGAGGTCCACAAGGGTGTATTGGCGATTTGAATAAATCTTGGTTTTGAATACTCCCAGAGTAGATAATGTAAACCATGAGGTGAATTCATTTTCGAAGTTATCTACCCTAATTACTATGAGAAGTTTAGCGGTTTGTGGTGTGATCTACTATCACGGGACTTATTTTGGTAGCACTTGCAGCATCTAATAAATTTATAGAGAAGTTTGCGCTGTTTGTTTTAGTGTTTAAACACATTCGTAACATAGGGCACCACAGGTGATGGGCATTGAATATATATGAAACCAAATGATGTTTGGGAAAGGAATTTTGGAAAGGAAATGTTCCAGGCCTAGGTATTTCATACCTCCTCGGTATTTACCAATAATGAGGAATGGGGAAAATATGAGAAAATCTCAGGATGAACTTGGCGGGATTTGAAATGCGTACCTCCCCAATATGTGCCTCACCATTACCACGGCGCCTTCTCGCTCGGTTAGAAATTCCAGCTATTCCAGTTGATATGTTACAGAACTCGTTTGACAATATGAATTGTAACGCACATTGTAGGTAGGCCATTTGCGGAATATAATTTAGAAAACTTAATGCTTCCTTTTGTTGCATAAAGGAAATATTGGTGCTCTATTTGTTTATTTAGATAAGCAGTTGTAAACATTTGGTTTCATTAAAACTCTGCATAAAGAGCAAAAACGCCGTCTACCCATTTTAAAGCCACCACAAGAATACAGGCAAACCGTAATCACTGTTTACTTGAAGGAAAGGCGCTGAGATTAGGCAGTCTGTTGGGACTTTCTTGTAGAGATCCTTGGAAGGAAGCAAGCAAGGCAATACAATAAATAATGTCTTCCCTACCCTTTAATTTGCTACCCTCCCGTTTCCAAAATCACCCTGCTCTTCGTAACTTCTTCCCCCCTCAACAGACACACACACACACACACACACACACACACACACACACACACACACACACACACACACACACACACACACACACACACACACACACACACACATTCGTCTCTGCTCTCCGCCATCACACATTTCATTCAAAGCCCTCTGCCACGCAGGAGAGAATAAGATAGAAAAATACAGGAGGTCGTGTATATCCCCCTTGTAATTTTCTTCAGGACGCCATCTATATGGACAATTTCCCTCAGAATTCATTACGTTCGTTATTCACTCACGTAAGGAGGCTCAAACCTTTATGAAGACGTGATGGTAACTAAATAAGGGGAGATATATTATATAAAGAAATCTAAGGGAAGTATTTTTCTGATATTCATAGGATACTCCAATCTGCAGGTGGAAGGAAACTCAAGCTACAGATTTTTCCTGTCTCTTACTTAAAGGGGAAGAACTACTTATAGGAACAGATTCACACGAGTTGATATTCAAATGTAGAAATACACGCTTTGAGGTGAAGTGAATGATGATTAAACGTATACAAATACAATTTAAAATGTGTGTGTTTCTGTACATACTTATATGGACATGGCTTTCCTTAACCTCTATCTTCTTACGAAGATTCATCTTTTTCATGTCATTCTAATTAAAATTGCAAAAATAGCTGCAATACACATTTCGCAAAGCAAAAGATGATAGTCAAATGTTTAAAAGCTGGGTATACTGACCTTAAAAATTCAGTGTTTCCATAAAACTGAATGTCGGAAGGACCGGGTTTGTTTTATGACAGGAGAATATCGAGTTGCGTACTACCACGAATTTTCTCGAACAGTTTTTCTCATTTCGTTTCCCTTTATTTTGTAGTGTTACAGAATTAAGCGCTGTTTTAAAAACTGGACGATTTATGAACCAATAATTTTTGTTTATTCGCCTCGTATTTGTTTAGATGCATATTCATGCAACAAAGCGCCGTTTTACTATTATGAAGTGCTTCACTCGTTCAAGTTCGTCCATCAGTCGTTCAGATGTAATATGAAGTACGAAACAGGACAAAGCGGGTGACCTTCTCATTCAAGAGAAACTGCATTCATTATACTATTCTAAAGGATAAGCTTCTTATAAATGAATGATTCTATAGATAGACGACCAGCTTCTGTAATAGTCATTTGTGACAAATAGGAACACATTAAAATCCGTCGTGTTTCTCTTATTGGTGCTGTTTGTATAGATAAAAGAGGCGGGCAGAAGGATAAGAAAAGGCAAAGAGGCTGACCGGCATTCGAGTTCCAGAGAGTTCTGTGTGTCGTGAAGTGTGAGAAATAGGAGCGGCAGTGAAATCACTGAGTTTGGAAATGTTTAAAACTTCACTACATTGAAATATCGATCCAATGATAGGGAGTGATTTTCTCATTTCAGGATGAAACATTTATTTTGGGAGCCTTATTCACGCCTGGCCGTGCCGTGGCTGAGCGGTTAGACGTCTTGACTCACACAAAGGCGACCCGGGTTCGATTCCAGGTGACTACATGTGAGATTTGTGCTGGATAATAGGGCGCTGGGACGGTTTTACTCCGGGATCTCCGGTTTCCCCCGCCATCTCATTCCAGCGGTGATGCATCTTAATTCCATATTTCATCAATGTGACTACCTGTGGTGACCAATATATCAAAAGCGGGAGTTAAGCACTAGACATTCATTCATTTTATTCAAGCCTGTCATTAGAGCATTGTTGATGCTGATGGCATTGTTTGTCGAACGACCTTTTTTTTTTTTTTTTTCAAATGGTTTTATGAACGCTCTTTAACTACTGTAGCTCCCAACATCCATCCCTGTTTGCAACATACAAGCGAATGGTGTTCAACTCAATGGTAAGCTGTAAGCAGTTACGAGAAGCATTTCAGAGGTATTGGACGGACATTCTGCTAAAAATGGGCTTTGTAGTATAAAGAGACAGTGCAGGTACTCCGTGTATTTTGTGGTTACCAGTTTTCCGAACCGTCGCTGCACTCAGTTTTCATGTTCATTTTATAGGTAGTTCAAGTTTTGCTAGGAGTTCACTGAGCCTAATTTGATGTTTCGGTAATGTGAATCAGTATTACTTTAGTACTTTCCGCGATGTATCGACGTTACAAGATACATCCAACTCTGTTTCCTGATGGTTTACTCGCTACACCAACTTGACACAGACGTTACAAAGCCGTTCGGAAAGCCACTAACTCACCCACACACTTACATCTCCACATTCCGCCGCCAGAATTTCTCACACACTACACCAAGCCACTTCGCGAGAGTGCTCCCCTATTTAGCCGTAGGAACATTCCAAAATGTCCAATATGTTGAAACCTCTAGAAGATTCCAGTTCTCTGGCGTAAACTTTTCACTTTACACTGGACAAGGTCACGCCTTATTTTATTTACCGTTCCGGCTATCGGCGCCAATCTTTCGATTACAGTATACAATATTCATTACATCGCAATAAGTACAGAATAATTATTACCAAATACAGCTTCATCGAACTAGAGGGTACCTAACAGAAATCACACTACACAGTAAAATAATATAAATGCATAGTAATTAAAATTGTAAATCGAGTGTCATGACTCAGGCGGTTTCTTCTGTGGCCCGCATTGCGGAGGTCCGGGTTCGATTCACGTGACCGATCTACCTGACCCATGGGGTTTTCGGGATTATCCGGATCACCAGGTGAATGCTGGGTAGATTAGTTACATCTCCATAATAATTTTACATCACCTCTCATCTGGTGGCCTCTTTCAGGGTAGAAGTGTCGACGGGTGTATTGGCGTTGCATGACAGGATGATATGCTCTTGGTAAAAATTCCTCCGCAGGTAGGACGGTCTGCGGTCTCCGAACCCGTCTTGTGAGTACGTTTCCGGACCACGGCGGATGGGATGCTAGTTTTTCTGGCCTGCAGGGGAGTTACCAACTCGTAAAGTGTAGGTACCCTGTCTTCTGCACTGCCAAAGGGGGGCTTTTTTTTTTTAATTTACCTCCTCCAACGCCATGTCATATCGGACGGTGAATGAAATGGGTGATATGATTTTCAAATGAACCCGGGGTCCATAGAGCTTAGAGTTACCCGACATTCGTCTTTAAGGATAAGGGAAAACTCCGGAGAAAACTTATTCAGGTAACTCGACCTGACGGAGATTCGAACTCGGGACCACTTGAACGTGAGGGAGACATGCTACCACCACGCTAGCGAAGCGGGCTCTACAGAGTATGACGAGTTAAATTGCGCTGTGTTGGAGTGGTTTGTTAATGCGGGCGCGCTAAAGGAATTCCCATCTCTGAAACATTTGCTTTAAAATCGAGCTTTAGTGTCACCAAGAAAATTAGACAAAGACAATTTCAGAGCTTCCAATGGAAGCACGAGAATTTTATACATCGCCATAACATTATTTAGAATGCTGTATGTGGTGTAGCAAATGATGTTGATATGCAGACAGTTGCAGATTGTAAAGGGAAAATTGAAAACAGATAGAGAAACTAGGCGATAAACCATAATTAGTGTATATAAGTTGAAAATACAGTACGTATTATACATCAGCCTACTATTATTTACCCATTATTCTATATTATTCCTTCACTGTAAACCTTTTTGTAATTTCTGTAATTTCTTTGTATACGGAAACAATCCTCTGTAAGTTTTACTATATTTATTTGTTCTGTTTAATTAAATATATGAGATACTCTGACTTTCCACGAATAATAATGAATAAAGCACATTATTTTGTTGTTTTGGCTTAATATTGTGACCCGAACATCGGAATTCCCGATAGAACGAGCTGGCAGGTAGGGCCAGACGGGAAGCGTTCAGGCCACGCCCACCCATTTATCTCGTGTCACTAACTGAGGGGATGGTTAGGGAAGTGTCACTGGTCACTAGCCGCCTCGTTCCCCTCCCCCTGATGTCTGGAACAGTTGGGATATTCCATCTAACCCAGAACTTTCTAGATAGGTCAGTTGGTCTTATGTAAGCGACGCGCCGGGCTGGAAGAGAGTTCAGTTCAGTTCTTGGCGAGCAGCCGTGAGGAGCGCCGTGCTAGAAAACGGACTGTTAGACTGTGTACGTGTATCAAAGGAGTTGTACGTAATTGTGAGTGTGGAGTGGATCTGGTGAATTGTAATTGTGTGCGCTACGTAATTCTATGTGATCGGCAAGTGGAAATAAAGAACATTTTAAATTTGTGCAATTGTACTTTTAATTTCACAAACCCACTAAGTAACAATATATACCTTTCAGTTAAAGGTTCATTTCTGGCTTTTCAAAAATAAAAATCGTATGTCTCCGTTCCGACAGAGAGGTAGGTCATAGTACACTTTATTAGCCCTCCATCCTGGATGTACATGTCGGTACTAGAGTAAAGCTCTTTTTTAAATCAGAGTGTAATGCTGATATTATTTATAGACCGCGTTTCAGTTCTTCGGCGTTTCAAAGAACATTGTAACAGAAAGGGAAATATTTAGAAATGCTAACGGGGAAAAATACATAAGATCAAGTAGAACAAAGTACTCACCAAGCGTAGCCAACATGCAGATGACACATAAAAATCTACTTACCTGGAAATAACAATCAGTATTGTTGAAGGATTATGATGTTAAAGTTATCTGTACTTACCTCGAGTAGCATTCTAAACGAAGAAGATATATTATTATAATTTAAAAAGGTTACAATCTAATTCTGTTATCTGTTCTATTCGTTGAGGAAATTACTTAACAAATAAAATAATGTAAAACATAACAGGTTTAAAAATCAGCAAATGAGTGTTAGCAAACGGGAACAAATAGGCTTCGCTTTCAATGAGATTATTAATACTTACCAACTTCTCCTAATGAGAAGCCTGACGTTTTTTAATTATTCATACATGATTCAGGAGGTTTCTTTGCCTTTTTAGAAGCAGCTAAATTTGTTATATACTGAAAAGAATGTAAGTCAAATTTCTATATGACTGATTAGAAACAGGAAAGCGTCATCCTTAAGGTTAACATTCCTTTGCTGAGTAGGTATAGGCACTAGAAGTTCACTGAGTTGAATTCTAGTTTTATTCAGATCCTTCAAGGAAACTAGCGAACGATAATTACAACAGAAGTGACAGCGGAATTGCTAGAAATAGGGAAGAGTCGTGCAGTATCGGCCGGCATGCAGTACCGGCCACAACTGTGAATTCCCTTTTCGGCTCCATGTGGCAGAATTTCCAGTAAGCAGTAGCAAGCTTGTGCATCCACGTGCGCTATAGTCGGATGCGTTCTTCCTCGTTAGATCTTTGTCTGCTCTGAGTGCCTGATTTAGGTTAGTGTAGCTCTCAGCTAGATAATATTCTGAGGCCTATAGCAGCGCTATATTTACCAGCTAAACATTTGTGAACTGAGCAGAAATAGTGACAAAAAGTTCCCAAGATTTTGTATTCTATCATTGTTCTACATGTGGCAGTGCAATGAGTCACTGACTATATTGTAACAGGAAAGACAGTGGCCGATAGTGCAACACACTTTCTACAAGCCTTGGAGTTTTAGCTTTTGTACTTTCGACGTAAGAAAGCACTATAAATAAAAAATAAAATTCATTACATTATATTATCTACAGAAAATGTCTTGAGGCAAGAGAATAATATAGTAAGATTCCAAATAACCACCACAGTTATTGAGTAAAGTCGAAAAACTTAACCCGGCCAATACTGCACGAACTTCCCCTATAGGTTATGAAGAATTAAAAGTTAACTTCGGAAACATTTCACATTCTTAATTACTTTTATAAGAAGGGACTTATATTTGGAAGAAACCTGAAATTTACTGAAGTAATAGGATCTTAAGAACATAATGAGGGTGAGGACGACAAAGATGAATATTTCATTTATTTATAACATTTATTACTTATAATATTAATTACAACTTTTACTTTCCCCGGTAGACAAACTAGAATGTTGTATACCCGAGCAGATAATTAGCCTAGTTTGTAGTTTCAATACCTTCTACAATCTTTATAATTCTATATGTGTTAATTTTTTAGGTGACCTGTTTATCTACAATGTTTTAGATAAGAGAATTGAACAGAGCGTAAAGTTCTAAGAGAATCATGTGAAGATCTCTTCATTTTATTGAATTTTAAATGCATTAAATTGACTGGATAATTCTAAGGAATAGACCTGGCTTACAGAGAAAGTGTAGAAATCCTTAAAATACCTTATTTCTGTTCACTTTTTGTACTCTTCTAGAAACTTCCTCTCTTTCATTAAAATCTAAAATGTTTCTCAAGTTACTTCTGAAATTACAAGTTATAAAAGTACTATTGTTTCTTGTATTCGTGCAAAGAGTGTGTAAAGTAAGTTTTCACAAATATGGAGTACTAATTTTTTAGAATAAAAAATTACTCTTATCTAGGGAAAGGTGGAATTGTCAATTGTTTTCTTGCTTTTGTTTTGGTTGTTTGGATTCAATGGAATGTATTGAGAAGTAGTACAAAACTCGTGAAACAGAAAACAGGAGCAGTATTTCTTTTCATACGTTAGTCAACTTCATTGAATGTACTGTAAACCATTTTGATTAAAGACAAACAAGGCAAGGTGAGAAGCATTATGATATTTAAGTGCTTTCCTATTTTTTTTTAGCTATATTAATTACTTTATCTGGGAATATACGTCAGATATTTACTTCCCTTCTTACCTCCTTTGTTCTTTCACCACCAAGCATTACAAAGTAGCACTTTTCATCCAACTTAATACATTTTGGGCACCCGTGCACGCGCCGTGCTATAATGAAAATATTGATAACAATTTAGTAAACATGCTAGTACCTGGAAAGAAGACAATTTTCCTTGTCACGCTCCTCCAGAAACATGCACCTCCATGATACCATTACCTCTCAACGTACCTGAAACCAAACAAAATTTGTTACTAGACCACTTAACGAAATATATGCAACTATAGGTAAGTTTTCTTTGAGATAAGTAATGAAACGTTTACAGCATTTAAGAAACCAGCACCTTCTTTATTTTAAGTTTTAATGCGACATTTCGTAGCGTTAATTATGCAAAACTTATGGATATTTTGAAATAAAACAGTACCACCTCACACATTAGAAACTCTAAAAAACTTTATATAAACAAACCAAAATTAAAGTAACATTCACAGACGGAGAAATTCTTAAACACATAATTTTAAACAAAGGGCTGTCACACAAGTATTTTGTTGCTCATGCTTTAGGCTTTTCCATCGACAAAACAATGAAAATGGAAAATTCATAATTATATTTGAAAAATTAGTATGTACCTATGTAACTGATTTAATTTATAACCAACTCGGCGAGTTGCAATTTCGTTGAGGGTGTCAACTGCTTCAAGCTTCCATGCAGGTTTCTAATAATCCAATACTCCAAGAAACATAAACTAATAAGTACTGTTACACACTGTAACACGGTGTCATAAGTGCCTTCTCAAATCAATTCTGCCCATTCCCCAGTCGAAAAAAATTAAATTGTGTCATTAAGTTAATTATGATGATGATGATGATGAT
>CM060951.1:111192184-111214684 GCA_030765055.1 Mantis religiosa | reverse complement strand
AATAATTTATGTTAGGCAAGAACCGGGCTATTTATGTATCTTATTCTGGCAGTAAAACATATTTAGACAATCCAAGCCAGTATTTTTAGGAAAGGTGTCTGAAGAAGCCAAATAGCTCGCTACTTTTCAATAAGTCAAGCACAGTTGACAATTGTAGAATTTCAGGTACAGTTGTGAACACACTTAGCTGCTTGGCTCTATAGTGTGGCTGGTAGTGCTTCTAGCCTACCAAGTTCGAATCTCTGTCAGGCTGAGTTATCTGGCTAAGGATTTTTCTGGGGTTTTCTTATGTCCTAAAATATGAACGTCGGATAACTGTAAACTTTGTGGACCTGGGCATATTTTAGCATCATTTCACCAATTTTATTCATCGTCCTATATGACTTAACTTTGGAGGAAGTAAATTATTTTTAAAGGGGAAAAATACTAGAAGAGATTTTATTTCCGGAAACAAATGCAATTAATATTATGCAAGAACAATGTAGCTAGTAACATTTTTAAGAGAGTTTAAAATCTACTAACTCCATTTAATTTATTGTGTTTAGTTTGATATTTTATTATTAAATATCCTGAACACAGTAGATAGGAAGACAATGTATTCTATACATATTGGTAGTTACGTTTTCAGACCCTCCGAATTAGACAAAAGAACAACGGGCTATGTGCGGCCCACTTGGGTAGCGTAGATGGTCGCGTGTCTGCCTCACGTTCAAGAGGACCCGAGTTCGAATCTTCGTTAGGGTGAGCTACCTAGACAAGATTTTTTTGGGGTTTTCCCTTATTCTGAAAGAGGAATGTCGGGTAACTCAGAGCTCCATGGCTCCCGGACTCAGTTGAGCACCATTTCCCCCATTTCATTCATCGTTTGATATGACTTAACGTTGGAGGACGTAAATTACAAAAAAGGAGGGGCTATGTGCGTGTGTGTTAAAGCACAAAGTGTGTCAAACACATTTTTATGGCATGTTAACCATTTTCTAGATATTCCTTGATTATTGGTTGGAATTTTCCAAAACTTATAGTTTTCTGTAATGGAAACTCGTTTTCTGTTTCTCCAGTTCTTGCCAAGAGTAAGTAATTTCAAATGCCAGCTATCAAAAATGTTATCAACGTTAAGTTCGTTGTGTTTCTCTATTTCCATTGTACCCATAGGGAAATGTCTAATAAAAACATTTCCAAAAATATTTATAGAGATTAACGTTAAGCAAATAGAAAAATAAGCTTTCGTTTAAGAGTACTTTGTTCTGAATATCTAATGACATTAATACGAAAATGACACATTTTTAAATGTATAAAATAAATTTCTGTAAAGGGCTAAGGTTTAATATGTCTTATTTTAATATATTATTAAGAATACCGAAGCTTTTCATCCAAATTTCTCTTTATACTTTGCCTGTCTAATTTTATGGAATGTGTGAACTTATGAGCAACTTCTGGGTGCTTATTGCGCATGCGCGAGCCTGCAGATAAACTCTTAATGGTGCGATACTATTGCACATTCCTAGAGCCCTGATCCTACTGTTGGCTATGATTAACCGAGTCTCTTCTCTTTATTGCGAGGTTGTAATTGCCGGACAGGGCATGCAGGTATAGCTTCGCCTGTTTTGCAGTTTCTGGAAAGCTCACTTTCGTGGCTGTCTAAGCTTGGGACTAACTTTGTTATTATGTTTTTCATATCCTGCACCGTTCTTCCTGGCAGTTTTAATCGTCCTGCTTCGTGGATATCACCACTGTTTCCTGCCTGTTCACTGAAAGGAAGACAATACAGACGGTTTCCGGACCCCAAAATACACAAAGATAAAATATCTTACGCAAACACCCACAAGACCTTCCCGACCTTTGTCACGTTATTTCAATTATCACTCATGGTATGTTTTTTACCTAGGAATGTTTTGAAATGAAGCAATAAGCTGTGTAAAGCATGCGAAAGCGTCATTCAAATGCTTAGTCGTGTTAATGCGTATACCCAGTGTTTTGCGAAGGAGAAGTGGACCTGCAGACACAATCAAAATATTTCATGTTGCATATTCCACTACTCCAAGATTTGCAAGACACGTGTGAGAGATAGAGGGGGGGGGGGAGGGAAAGAAGAAGGGAAGAAAGTAATAACTGCTCCTTTTAAATGTTAGTTTGGCTTGATGAACTGTCTTTAAAATCGAATTCTTGTTTTCCATTTATCCAACTTTCGATTTTGATTTATGCTGTTCATACACACGTACATTTCATAGAGAGGGGTTAAGTGACCACAAAATTTGTATTTTGGGAGACATTTCGATATCCAATTTTGGGTAGAACACAATGCTTCTGGCTATTAATGGACGGATAAATAGAAACTGATTCGGATCTGCACACAATTTTGATCTATTGTACCTATGCCCCAAGTCGGGCATTCCTGCGAGGAAGGATGAGGTGAGAGCAGACCACTAACCGAAGGAGTTACGACAGTGCAAAACACATGGTCCCTACAACTGACTAGTTGGAAACTCTCCGATAGGCCAGTGCAACCGGTATCCCAAACATCGTGGTTCTGAAATGCCACCAGGCCGACTCGGATACCGGAGTCGGTATCCAGATTACCAGGAGCATATCATCCTGCCATGCAATGCCGAGGCTCCTGCCGACACTTCCGCCCTGAAAGGGGATGTAAAATGATAATGGAGATGAAATGGAGGTACAGGGATTTCGAGAGATGTAAATAACCAACCCAGGATTTGCATGGCGACCCGGGAAAATCCCCGTAAATCCAATGGATCAGGTAGGCCAATCACGGCAATCGAACCTCCCAAATTCGGGCCACATACGAAACCGTCTGAGCCATCGCGCTCAGTTAAATAAATCTGAGATGTTACCCTCACATGTCTCTTCTATGTTCAACAAACTTGTTTATGCAATATAAAAGAATTGTTTAAACATTTTTTGCTAAATATAGCTAAACTTACTCATAAAATAGTTACTACATTTATTTAGCATCTAGAATCATTCCTATACACTTCTGCAGAATTAGGTTAAAGAGAAAATTCCATACAGCTTCACTACACACATGCAGAGTTTGATAAAATGCCAATAATAAAAAAATAAATATCACACGCATTTTGTGCCGCCGTAATTGGAATCCGATTGTCGTTTGTTCGCTGTGACCTCTGCGTATTTTCCTTTAAGGCTTAGTTGTTACACAGTGGCCATCTGTATTTATTGGAATAAAATGAAATACAAAATGTGACTACTGTTTTTACGCTCTGTGGAATAACAAATTGAAAGGATAAACCAATCCTAAGATCTTCTAATATGATCCTAATAACCTATCAAGGCCTTGTAAATCATTTTTACAATTTGTTTTAAGTATAAGCTGTCTTGGATAGGTAGAGTAAGACTGAAAAGTTCAATGCCATAGCCGGGATTTGAACTATAGATCTCTCGGTCTCCATCCGGTTGCTCTGCCATTGAGCTACTATGGCCAATATGCCGGCATGACATTAAATTTTGCAACTGACTTGCATTTTTCCCGGTAAACCACTGGGAGTTCTAATGTACTATGAGATACGCACCCTTTTGTGGCGACTTACTTTTGTAAGTACTTAAGTCCTAGGCTTCAGTTTATTAGGTTAATTGAGGAAACTTAATTGTTCTTCCACACTAGCCGTGTGTAGGCCAAGGTTTACTGAAAAATGCGAGCTAGGTTGGAAACTTTAATGTCATGTCGGCCATAGTAGCTCAATGGTTAAAAATGGGAGATCTGTGGTTCAAATCCAGGCTATGACATTGAATTTTTCAATGTGTCTCTACTGATCCAAATGATCGTTTACATTCGGCATGTGAGCAGTTACGTCTACAAATAATAATTCAAATATGAGTGTTTCATACATTGTTAAAATGATGCAGTATAATACATTAACAATACGACCACCTGCAAACTTTGACTGGGTCACTGATATAAGCCAATAGATTCCCTTTAACTATTGTGCGCATGTGCAATAGAGGGCAGGTAGGTGAATCATAGGGTGGTTTATATGGATTTGGAAAGCGGATCAGCTCTCCAGCGATCCATTCATCTCAATCTGTCTCTAGAGGCTCCGGATTACCTCCCTCTAGGTAATTTGCTAATGAACAATCACACTGAGTATGCGTGTTATGCTGCCATAGTAAGACTGCTCAACTCTTACCCCTTTAGTTTACAGAAAACACGCCGAACTCTGTTCGTTTCTCAGAAATACCCATTGACTGCAGGTATTTCCTTGTCCCAGACTTGTTTTACCTCTCACACAGGTTTTCTGCAGATACAGTTACGTATTATATAAGCATAACCATGCACTAAAAGCATGTATATCCTAGATAAGTAAATGCACGTATTGATATACTGTTCGGTTTATTCGATCACATGTCAACAGTAGAAATATTACTTTTCACACAAAAAGTTTGATATCAAGAATCTGGTGGAAATGCAGTATGAGGTCCCACAAATTATAATAAAGGCGCTTTTGGAAAAAGATGTGTGTGAAAGTAGGCGGGCTGGGGTGAACAGCGTAATTCATAAAATCTGAAGTCAGTTAACGTATAACGTCTTACAAGAACACGACGCAAATATTTTCAAGAAAAATATAAACGAATTAATTTGTAAAGCTCATAATTAATATCAAATAATTCTCTCTCTCTCTCTCTCTCTCTCTCTCTCTCTCTCTCTCTCTCTCTCTCTCTCTCTCTCTCTCTCTCTCTCTCTCTCTCTCTCTCTCTCTCTCTCTCTCTCTGGACCATGCAATGAGTGGAATTTCAAGATTATTATTCAGCAACCTACAAATTCCGCAATTATTTATTTTGGTTAGCATAAAATAAGTACCAAAATAACCGTCGCAAGGCTAATTTGTACAAAGGCGAGCAGAGAATATCAGCCCGCTTCGGTAGCGTGGTGGTAGAGTGTCTGCCTCACGTTCAAGATGTCTCGAGTTCGAATCTCGGTCAGGGGGAGTTACCTGGATAAGGTATTTTTCCGGCGTTTTCCCTTATCCTGAGAGACGAATATCGGGTAACTCTAAGCTTATGGACCCTGGGCTCATTTAAGCATCATTTCACCCATTCCATTCATCGTCCGATATGACGTAACATTGGAGGACGTAAATGACAAGAGAGAGAGAGGAGAGAGAGAGAGAGAGAGAGAGAGAGAGAGAGAGAGAGAGAGAGAGAGAGAGAGAGAGAGAGAGAGAGAGAGAGAGAGAGAGAGAGAGAGAGAGAGAGAGAGAGAGAGAATCGTGTGCTGCAACATCAGATATTTCGATTGTTCGTGTAGTAGGTTTTCTGGATGGTACTAAAAATAATCTGTGATATTCTTGCAAACAAAAGGATATTAAATAATATTAACATTCAAACTAATTTTAAACACCTTAAAACCTTCCTTTTTTAATATATGTTTGTTTTCTTAAAGAAAATCTGCTGATGGCATAATTAATGCTATGTCTTGCTATCCTGAATGATACAAAATATTTCCGCACTCATACTGCATACTGATATTACAACCGCCATTTGTCAACTTAGGATTCTGACTTGATAACACCTGTTTAAGCACCACAGAAGGCTCTGAAGGGTGGAATAAGGCGAGAGTGCATACACTCTTCTTTAATGTCAAGGCAGTCTTGTAGTTTTATTTTTCTGCCTGCTTTTACGTGTATAACACAGCGGTTAATACCCTTACATATTTCAAACATTAAAATCCAAGGATAGGTTTGCAGCTAATAATGACGTGTTCCGAAATATACTTCAATCAAGGTGATTTTTCTATGATATATTGATGTTTTATTTTAACTCAAATTAATAACAACTTGGACTAGTACTGACTTCAAAAGGATTAAATACCTAGGTGAAATTTCTCCAAACTTTGGACAATAAAATGAAGTGTTGCAAATTTAAATTTGACCGCGTGGGGATAATAATAGTGTCTACCGTGCAGGTGAAGCACTTGAAATTACTACCTTGGAGATTCCTTGAACATCTGCTATTATTGGCGCAGTGTTTATGTAAAATTAAAGGCTTTAGCTGATATGCAAGATTTGTGAGGAATGTAGACGATAAGTACTTTTTTAAAACAAAGTTGTTATATATCACCGCAAATAAATTAAAGAATATTGGGCAACGCAGTGGTTCCTAGTTGATATTTTTTCGATGTGGATTAAGTGAATAGTAATAGACCATGACTGACTGAACATACTTAAATGTTTGGCTAGTAAACCTTTAATTCCTAGAAGAGCGGTTTTGTCACATAGAACCCCATACTGCTTCTATATAAAACGTAATAAATGATGCATATATTCTTTTTTGAAATGTAGTGACCAGTTTTCAGAAGTACAGTATAAAGAAGAAGATAAAAAGGTGAAAGGAGTATCCTTCCGCCCGTCCGCCTACCTGCCCATCTGTCCTTCCGCCATTCATCGTACACAAATACACCAGGACATCAAAATGTTGAATCATTACGCTAATTAATGTAATAGTTATCTTGTTATATTTATAAACGCCTAAGCAGTTCCACTCACCCCACTCGGTTGACAGGCTATTCACAATCTGATTTTTATATTCAGTCCCGGTCAACCAAAGTCACTAAGTTGTCCACTCAACACAAGAAGGCAAAGCAGAGGAATGTGTGACGTAATAGCTTTTGCTGTCCACGTGATGTTTATTCTCGTCATCCGGATATGATCAGGAATACAGTGTTGTCACATAACTCACCTATGCATAATAATATCACTGCAGTTACTGAAACCAGCTTTAGATCTGGCAGCATGAGTGACTCATTATGCACTCCCATATGCACATTTTGCAGTAAATAGATGCACTACCAGAGCGCATAAACAGTTCAAGCCCCTCTCCCTCTTCAGTCCCGCTTGCCTTCTTGTGGTGGGTAGACAGTATTCGTTCATTGCCAATAGATACCTAACCCGCTGAACTTGTGGGTTGTTTTATTGTGGAACCTCAGACTTGAGGTTTCTCTCATAAGAACTTGAGTGACAGAAGAGTACCATTGTAGCAAACCACCACATAGGTATCTGAAACTTTCTGGCAGATACACAGACCCTGTAGCGATTTTTGAGAATGTGTCACTGTTTGTTGGAGTGTCTGTCTTATTAACCAATATAAAATTATCCCATTAGCGTGTTGTTTCTATTTACATAAATGAAATTATTTTTTAATTGTCTAAGAACCTTCCCGGGCTGTCCCCGTATGTCAGTCGGTAGAGTACCTGCCTGCCATTAGAGGGGTTCCGAGTTCGATTCCCGGCTGGAGATGAGGATTTTTCTCCAACCAAGACAATTCCCCATCTTCCCCAGAGTTTGGAAGTATGAATGAGGGTGTGGATGTGTGCGTGATCTAATGATTAAAAAAGATAATCCAAAGTACCAGCAATCGAACTTCTACGAGATAATGTCATCGCGATATGTTCCAAAGGAAAACGGCCGCCGATAGAACCATTGCAGTTAAAGGTGAAGTATAAATGGAATTAAAGAAAAAATAATCTTCCGCATAAGAGGATACGTATTAGTTAGCGTCCTATATAATGTTGTTTCACAGAATGGGTAGAAACACACGCGATGCTAACAGTTTTTAATATAGTTACAAGTGTCGCAGGTAATTACCGACGACGGGGGATTAGCGCCCTCTGACCTGGATGGCAATGGTACTCGCTCTTAACTGAATGGATGATATATAAAACAAACCAGTGTATACCATTGCCCTGCTCTAGTAATTCTCTTCCACTACGTTCGGATATGTGTTCGGTCTCTATATGTAGAATATCGGTGCCTTTGTGTTGAATTGAACTAAAAATGCGTTATTACAAAAAGTTACGAAATGGAATAGTTTATAAAGTTCAGTTCAGTTGTGTGAATGCAATTTAGTGCGAGTTGTCATTCAACAGTACCATTTCACTGGTGATTCGATTCATCAGGTCAGTTGTGTTGCTTTTGAGGGTATACAAGTGTCCTAGCGCTGCGTTTTTTTTTTTTTTTTTTTTTTTTTTTTTTTTTTTTTTTTTTTGTAATTTACGTCCAACGTTAAGTCATATCGGACGATGGGTGAACTTGGTGAAATGATGGCCAAATGACATTCGTCTTTCAGGACAAGGGAAATCCCCGGAAAAAACCTTATCCAGATAACTCGCCCTAACCGGGATTCGAACTTGGGACCTCTTGAACGCGAGGCAGATATGCTACCACCACGCTACCGAGGCGGGCAACGCGCTGCGTTAACCACATAAGGGTCAAACAGAAGATAACAGTAATTGGTGTTCCTATTTGTTGAATATCCAGAATACCATCGATATTACCATTACCACCACCGCTACCACCGCCCGGTATTTAAAGTCTGTCTAACCAACGCAAGTGCACGGCGGCCGCTTTCTTTGACTAACCCTCATAATCGTTTTACAACATGGACCCTCCCCCTGACGGTCCCCTCTACAACGTTGCAACATTTTAACATCACCGTCTTTTTCTAGTCTCTTTCTCTGTCTAAACAACACGTGCACTTCACATTGTGAAAAGACTGGGTTTTTACGAGAATCAAAATAAGAAACTTGGAAAATATTGTATTCCTATTATTGCCATTGTTACTACTACTACCACTACCTACTACTACAACTACTACTACCACTACCTACTACTACAACTACTACTAAAACTACTACTACAACTACTACTACAACTACTACTACAACTACTACTACAACTACTACTACAACTACTACTACAACTACTACTACTACAACTACAACTATAACTACTACTACTACTACTACTACTACTACTACTAATACTACCACCACCACCACCAGTCCACCACTATTGTTAAATTTTCTACTTAGCATGTAGGCATTTTCGTAATTATAATCAGTGCTATTAACTCACATAGATATAAGTGCCTCATTCCGATTCTCCATCACTCTCAGAGTCAGCGGTAATGATGAAGCTGCTATCGTTAAATTGCTGATCCCGACTAATGTATTTTTCCTCTACTTTCTTTACATGCTGCACACAATTTTTCCACAGTTCTGCATCGATCCCTTCTACACAGCTTCTCAACAAGTTGCAAACGCTTTTGCTGAGTGAAGGTGTTGCATTTCTCTTGCGCACCTCTCTCTTCAGTTTCGACCACACCATTTCTATGGGGTTGAAACAGCAGTGATACGGCGGCAACCTTAAAACTTCGTGCCCATATTTACGAGCGATGTCGTCAATCACGTAATCCTTGCCCACATTTGCCTTTTTAATTTCTGCCAGGAGTACAGCTTTAATAGGCAGAGGTTCGGGTATTTCAATATTATGAACCCTCATGTACTCGACTATATCTTTTAAGTTCATCGACATTGTAGGTGTTCTGTATTTTAAACGCGAATGATAGCTAGCATTGTCCAAAACAATTATAAATTTTTCATTCCTTGGCAGGTTTGTCATAAGCCTACCATCAAACCACTTTTCAAACACTGCTGCATTCATGTCATCGTGACTGTCGGCCATTGCATCACCAATGTTTTTCGCCGATAAGAAGAGGCAGTCTTTTACCCATCCCTCGGCACTCCCAGCATGAAGCACCATAATCCTTTTACCCCTCGACACAGGAGCAGGTAAGGTGCAAGCACACGAACCGTCGTCCCACCCTTTTCTCGATACGTCATGGGTATCGTACCAGGTTTCGTCTAAATAAATTATCTTGTGTCCACTACTGCGAAACTTCCTTAGCTTTGACAAGTATATATATCGCCAAGCTACAATTCGGCTGGATTCCATAATAACCCTTCTCTTATTCAAAGTGTGGTATTTGAAACCCAGCTCCTTTAGAAGATCGCGCAAAGTGCAGCGTCCATAAGGAAAAGCACAAATTTCTTGCAAATGTGCAACCAATTCATCTAAGGTGGGCGCTCTCCCTTTTGCATAGAAATTATAAATTTCTCGGCGAATTAAATCGCATGTGAAATTATCCACCTTAGAGAAACGTTTTTTTTTTTTTTTTTTTTTTTTTTTTTTTTTTTTTTTTTTTTTTTTTTTTGTTTCCACACTTTGTCGGCGTCTTTGGTATTCCTTTCGTCACAATTTTTCTAACCGTATTTCTGTGAATACCCAGAATTTTTGCAGTTTCACTACATGACCCCTTACCAAGATTATTTTTCACCACATATTTATATGCGTTCAAAACAAGCGCTTGACTTTGCTTAGAAAGAGTTCCCGTTATAACTTTGTGTTTTGAGGCTTCTCCCCTAACATAACTCGGCCCAGCAACACCTTCCAATTCATTCACACTATTGTCTTCACTTTGATTATTTTCACTTGACTGAACGTTATCTACTACTTCATTTGCATTTACCACTGCATTTCCCTCCCACGGTCTCCACATCGTGACACTCAGCGAATGTCTGCACCTAATGAAACAGAACAACTGGAAGTTGGAAATCTGGCAACTGAGACTCCACGCGGAGTAGACATGCAACTGTCATTTTCAGAAAATCTGGGGTGCTATTGGTCCCCAACGCCAGTGTTCCATTTCTGAAGTGTGGGGATAGATTTATGACGGTCATTAGTGGGCGTGGAGGTCAGGACCTTCGAGATCCCTTTGACTGGGAACTGCACATACGTTGGTTAAACAGACTTTACAAGATTGTGCTGCTGCCTTAGAGTAAATTTAGTTACGCTGAATATTTCACTTTACTGCCTTCTCAGTGGGACATTTCCCCAACTTCTATGTATAAACATTTTGGCTGTCAGACAAATTGCGTTTGGAAACTTTTCTAGTTAAGCAGATGTATGCTTTTGGGAAAGCAAGAATGAAAAGTAAGTTTCATAAGAGAGCAGATGAAGGAATGACGTCACCAAGCAACAAGTGTGGAATAGATTGCTGACGAATTTTTGTTGGGCACATTTAAAAGACACAAGAACATTGTGCACAAGTTTCCGGATGAAAAGCGTTCTCAGCAATTTATCAACTGCTCCCCCGGAGAATTTCAAACAGTTTACGATACTCTCTGCCTTTGTTTTATGGAGGAAAATGTTAAACGAGCTGTTTAAAATGCCCTTAAACTATGCTATGACCATCTCTTACCACAGATATTTTGGCCTTCTACAGTGACCTTTTTATGGCGAGTATATAAAAAGACTAATATTTTATGTAGATACACAGTGTAAGTTAAGGCAACCACTCAAATTATCTGAAAAATACAGTAAATAACTAGTAGACAAGTAATGTGATCATACAAGATCATCTGCAAAGTTCAATCAAATTTAAAAAAGTATTTTACGTCAATTACCCTGCTAATTACAAATATATATTATGTCTATTTTACAGAGTGGAAGTATGTGAGTATATATATATACTAATATATGCGCGATTGCATTTATTTTTTAACATTAATTGAAGAATGAGTTATAATTATTGTAACTTTCGAACATCAATGAAATTAAGTAACCGGGTTTGAATCACTTAAGAATAAAGCTGTCAGTATGTTCATATGATGCTATTTGAGGGCGATTTTAAGGCATAAGTAAACTGAGTCCATAATGAGTTGTTTACGATTCTTTAAGAGGTAAGTTGAATCCCAAGTGTTTTAATTCATGCGGTAAATTGAGTCCGCCATGTTTCCCCCTGCTATTTGGGTAGATTTCACAGCTACCACAAATCGCACAACTAATAGCTGTGAATCTTTCCATGCAAAATTGAATGGTTTTGTACTTCACACCTAAACATTTACAACTTTGCTGACGTTTTGACCAGCATTCAGTAAGATGTGTATTTTCAGTTACGTAGTACAGGAAAAAAAATATTGGGAAAACAAACATTTTTTTGGGAGCAGATCGTAAAGTTTACAAATAAGAACATACTGTGACTTTGTGGGTTCGTAGAATTAAAACTCAATTTGCAGAAATTAAAATTCGTTCTTTATTTGCGCAGAAATACACTCCGTAGCAGCAAAATTACATCACATATCACAACACAATCTTCCAAGGTCGATTACAATAACAAACAGCTTTCAGCTTACAACACTCTCAGCTGTTCTCTGCTTACCTCTCGCGACTCACTCTGTTTACAACTAACTCTTGGCGAGTCGGCACTTCCTTAAATACCTCATTCCTAAGTTCGAGGTATTTCCGGAACAATAAAGAAAAACAACTTTTCTCTGTCAATCCAGATATCACTAGAATGTTCCAGTAACGTCACTTATCTGTGTCGATAAGTTTTGTCTCAGTGATACACAATCCGACTGTTATCTTTATCTGCAGGCTATTTGTGTACACAAACCGCGCTTATCTCTCGGCACCGAAACTTCCGTTCTTTTCACCGCGACAATACTAAGATTTGACTTTGTGGAAGGTGTTTCTTTTAAATTTTTACCTGTATGTGACAGAAGTATTGGAAGTTGCTCGTATGGCGATTTTAATATGACAAAATTTTTAACCACATCGTCCCGATAAATGGTTGCGCAGTCACAATGAGCACAAAGTGGGAGGAGAAATTTTGTCACAATTACAGATCAAGGGACTCAATTTACCTAGCTTAAAAGTTTAGGAGGGACTCAATTTAACTAGATTGAAAGTTAAAGGAGTTAATTTAGCTACCTTGAAAGTTAAGGAAGGACTCATTTTAGCTACCTTGAAGGTTAAGAAAGGAGTGAATTTAACTTGTAATATTCAAAAGGGACTTAATTTACCGAACCAATGATTTTGACGGGTTGCCCATTAATTCTAAAAAGAAGATCCTGAATCCAAAACAGGTTACAAAATTAATTGCCTGTAATTAGAACAGTTATCAACTATCAGTAAGTAAAACACAAGAATGCGTGAATGCACTGTCGTTTAAGGCTTTTTCTACCAAATTGTGTATTCTTGTATAATGCAACACCCAACAATGTTGTAAAGTTTTACTGAATTGTACGAAAGATGGGGGAAAATAGCGAATGAGTTAAGTTTATTTTGATAATATATATATTATATTTAAGGGCAAAAATAATCTGACTTGGATACAAAGGAGTGATGATAAAGGCTACATTTGCCTTTAAACTTAAAACTGAATGGATTTAATTTAGTCTTCATTCTATAGATCATTGCAATGTACGTAGAATAGGCAGCGATTGGCCTTAAGCAACCCATTAGTTACACATTACAACAACCGTTATCAGAATCTAAAATTCAATTTCTCTTTCTGCGCTCGTCTCTCTTGACCTCACTTCCTCCTCTCTGTATTCCCACTGTATTTTACTTGGGATCAAGTAGACCTAGGTTGGTTCAAATATCATGTTATACTAATTATTACTCAGAAAACCCTACTCGTATTTTGTAACATTGGTGTTGCTTTATTTAGGTGCATAGTAAAGGCGAAATTGTCAAACATTCATTATCTTTTCGGCCATCAGTGAATGTATAGCGACACAACGATCTAAACTGAATGACGGTTGTTATATTTACAGTTAGGTACTTTCAAGGTTACAAATGCCGCGTGTCCATTCAGCTGCATACTTGTGTAATGCCTCGCTCTGAAGCAAAGGTGCACGATAACTGACCAGTGCATTTGTATAAGTAAAATGGGGGTTCTGGTTTTATCTGCTGCAAATGTGATAAGTGCAATGCATTATGTATGTGACTGCCTCCGAGTTCTGATTATGCATTTCTAGTACACTGCTCTCCCACCACTGCTTATTTCTCCTCTCTTGGAATATGGATGTCCTCATCTGTTACACAAACTAAGAGTAAATCTAATTGTGTGCTAGTAATGAGCTATCCCTTAAGGTTTAAGATATCTTACACTTCCAAACAAAAGTTGGATAACGCCAGCTATTCAACATTTAATCAATAAGGAAGAAAGCGCAAGGCCCTTTTAGAACAAAACTACAAAGAAACGACAAAGAAACAAAAAGCGATGTAGTTTGACTAAAGAAAACTGTCGGAAATAAGGGCATATTGAATGATTCTTAGTAGAAAATGCAGATTTACAAATCAATGAATAAGGGGATTTCCCTATAAAGCAAAAACGTTGTCGCCGTGTGACTTCCGTACATTATGATGTACACCAGCACCCGCGCCACGTCGCCTCTCACCAAGGCGACCGCAAAGTGAAATTTGTGGTGGACAACACGAAGCTGGGCGGGCTTTCTCCGGGATCACCAGTTTCCCCCCTCTCATTCCGCCGGTGACTCATCTTCATCTCATGTATCATCAGTGTCACCGCCTGCGGTGCCGTATGTAGTAAGAACACACTGCACATTGCTTTCAAAATCAACTGTAATATATGTGTGTAATTATGAACTATTTTAAATGTCATTTAAGCAGATTCGTATACTTATCAATTAATATTTTTTCTCTGAACAGTTTTCTCTTAGTCTTTTTCAATCTATTTAAGGTATGTACCTACATGTAACCAAAATTTTGAACATGGTCAGACATATAATGTTTTAGAAAAACTGATTACAACTGGTGTAATTTAAATGGGTGTAGAAAAAACATCGACAACATTTAGTATTTTGAGCGGTACATTTAAATGAACAGGGAACGCCAGTCCGGAAATACATGAATTGGTTTTGGTGCCCTTATGATTATGCAACCCTTTTGGCTCAACGTTTGGAGAGTGAAGGAAGCGTGCCTTAACTTTCATTCCTCTAATACATTACAATAGAGCAATACATTCCTCTATATTCGACGTTTGCACCTAATGGTTCAGTACTTCTTCATGTACATGTACTCTTCTTCTTCTTCTTGAACATCCTAGTTTACCACTATATTAGTAGATGAGAAAATGAGGGCAAAACGAATGAAAGGAAAGGCGATAGTGGAGCAATTTGTGGAATGATGACGGGGAAAACCGGAGATCTCAAAGAAAAGCCGACCATGAGCTGTGTTATCCACCAAAAATCTCTCTCATGCGATCGGCTGGGATCAAACCCGGGCTGCCTTGGTGAGAGTCAACCTGTCTAATTGCTCGACCACGGTGCGGCCTCAGAATTACATGTACAAATATCGCAATGACCTATATGTTACTTGCCTACAGCAGAGATAATATCAATGTAGAGCTCTTGAACGACTGTGTTGCGGAAAGATTTCCAAATGGACATACAACGTTCCAGCAATTTTGAGAAGACTAAAAGAAACCGACAGCTGTAATTACGAGGTAGGCACCAATCATCCACAACTGCAGCGATACGTGCAGTAAACTGTTACTTTTTATATCGTATTTTTAGTACAGGTGCAGTAGTATTGAATGGCACTAAAACTTGTACCGTACATATGGTAGGTATTCAGACTACTTTTACTGCATTCTGTAAGGTATCAGGTGTCTAAAACCGATGCAAGCGCTCCACTGACATTGAAGAGAAGGTATTGAGACGTTGCGAATATGACCCATACACCAGCGCTCGTCAAGTGGTGCAAGCGTTGAGCACATGTCACGCTAAATGTGTGGAGTGTTGAACATGAACAACTGCATTTATACCATGTGCAGATGCTCCAGACATCAGCAGTAGAGGACGAGTACATTTTGCGCAATGCTCCAGCTACAATTCCTGATTTTGGCATTATTTAACAATGAATACACTTTCATTTAAGACAATATTGTTAACTTGCGCAGCAATCATGTTTAGACAGACGAAAATCTGCATGTGAAAGTGGCTGGAAGTGACCAATACAGGTTCTGTGCTGGGATAATTGATGAGCAGATCATTGGATTGTATATACTACCAATTAGATTAACAGGATCGATACACCTCAGATATATTATTCCTATTGTACTTTGTGATTACATTACAAGTTACTCAGACAATGTTGCTGCAACACGACGAAGCTACAGCTCATTTTAATGCATATGTGCAGCACCATCTGGACGCCACAGGCCCCAGTCGATGGATTGTTAGAGGGGCCACCACGATCACCGCATCGTAAACTTTTTGACTCTTTTCTGTGGAGTACATAAAGACTTATATATGCTACACCTATAAAATAAGAGGTGGACATGATAGCATGAATACACTCTGCAAATGAAATACTGAGCTCACAGCCGCACTAATTTAACCATGTGCATATCCCAGCACTAACGATGTATGCTCATAATACCTGTAGCAGGTTAGCTTGAACCCCTTTCTGGTTTACTGCATGGTGTGATGTGATTGTTGGCTTTCTTACAGAAATCTACAATGCACACTCATCAACATCCGAACTGTATACAAACTCACAGCGTCCAAACAATATTTTAAAAATGTCCAGTTTAATGTTCCTCCCAACATACTAAGGGTTATCGTGATTTTATATACATCCTGTATATGACGAACTACCTTAGAGAAATAATTCAGGTTTTAAAACTTACATTGCAATGGCTAAGGGTTCTAAGGAATGTTCACGACTGTTTTAATATTTATTCTGTTATACCTTAAAAACGACAAACGTGGAAACCGTATATATAAACTGAATGTGGGTGTAAAGAGCTTGAATTTGATGATAGCTTTCTCATTTTTGGCCAACACTTCATCCCTTTAATGCAACATCTTAGTAAAACATCTAGAAACGTTTATTATTGTAGTGATTATAGCCATTTTTTCGCCAGCTGAGGCAAATTTAGTGACTTTTCCTTATGATGATGGCATCGAAAACGTGATGCTTAAGTGTCAGATATTATCTTTTCGATTCTGGTAACTACGTAAGTAAACATAGTTGCTAATTTATTAAATTTCTCGCCAGATCTAGAAGTATTGTCTATTCATCTAGCTAAATTTCACAACGGCGTAACCACAGTAGCTCTATCAGTCATTTTCCACCTTCATTTCTTTTCTAGGAGGATGCAAGAACATTTGTAGATAAAAGATTCAACAGTTCAGCATAAACACCTGCGTTACATTCGCTATATGCTGCGAGCCAAAATGACCTATATAGCTGTCGAAGGTTCCTTAAAGCCCTCTCTCTTAATCACTCACTCACTCACTCACTCACTCACTCACTCACTCACTCACTCACTCACTCACTCACTCACTCACTCACTCACTCACTCACTCACTCACTCACTCACTCACTCACTCACTCACTCACTCACTCACTCACTCACTCACTCACTCACTCACTCACTCACTCAAGATATGTGGTATGTTGCTTTCCAATAAAGTTTGTACTAGGAGACAGCTAAGACCGAGGTTATGGCTACCGCCTCGAGAAGTAATGATATTAGTCACATAGAGGACATTTGAAACGGAAGAACAGGGGAGGCCTGTTATACCTACTCAATTTCTGGACGGAAACGAAGAAGTGAGGAAGGGGAACAGCCAGACGGGCTGGCAGGCTCGGATACAGGTGGAGTCCCTAACGCCTCCAGATGTAGAATCCCGAAACAGCAGGACCTACCCTTGCTCCCAAAATTGAGACCTCGCAGTGGGTTTGTGACGACCTCGCAGGACTTGCCGTCCATTCACCTGCTTCTCCAACTTCTGCCGTTATTTATAAAAATAACTTATCTAGATTAAGCTATAAAGTTATGCAAGAGTCGAAATTCTCCTTTGCAAAATAAAACTGCTCTTTTGCTTTGTTTACATATTTTAAAACACAACACCTCAGTCGTCTACAGTGAATAGCTCGAAGGCCCTTAGTTAAGTGTTGAGATACCAACTAATAAAATCTATTTTTTATGTGGAAAATTGCAGACTTTATGGTAAATAAGGTTTCACCTGCTTCCTTAATTTGAACAAAATTACATTCTCACCACCATAAATCCGTTCGTGTGTGAAAGATTCCTCGTGCTTGAGGCTGAATAACGTTCAGCCATTTGTAAACAAAGGATATTTTAGTAACAGTTTATTTTCTAAAAATAAATTTACAAAGGGCAGTTATCAAATTTGTGTTGCAGACAGGACTGTTTATATGTATTGAAACAAGATAGAAAATAAAAATATCCTAATTTAAGCTATCTCCCCCATAGCCCCAAGTTTGACAAGAAAAACTAATAGAAGTTAATTGGACGGCTCACTAATTATATATAATGTCTTATAGATATCAGTGTTTGAAAAATATTAAATGAGAGGTAGTACAAAAATGTGCAATATTTATATCTTAGGTTTTTATTTATTTCTTGGAGTTGCCGCATCCAAGAAAAGTTAATGGCAGCAGTGACCAATTTTCTCTTCGTTACATGTAAAAGTGGTATTATGTTATCTTTAGTGTCGTCTTGTGTACAACTCTGGGGCCTCGGTGAATGGAAAACGTTATATTAGCTCCCCATGCAGTTGGTTACGAAGACAGATATAGCCCTAAGTCAGCCGTTTCAACTTAAAAATATTACTTTTTTCCGGTGACTAGAGACTCTAAGAGAGAGAAATCCGAGACATTATTTTTACTTTCAATGTGTATTCAGCATAAAAAATGGTAGTTGAATCTGTGACATGTGTCTGACGATTTTGATGTAAGTTATAGATAACTCAGACAAATGCAGCTACAAGGTCTCACGGCTAAATGTTCACCGTATTCGAGGAAAAGCTTCTTAAGATTGCCGCCAGAGAGAGCACTGGCCGTCCTGTATGCACACCGAGCAGAAACGTTATTTAAAAACGCCCGAGGTAAATAATGCAGAAAAAAGAAAAGACAGGAGAATATACATGAAGACAGAATGGTTTGTTACAAGCAACAGTACTTCATTTTCCTTTTCCTCTAAGCCTTTTTGCCGATAAGAACATAATATTTTATTAGAAGCTAGCGGTGACCGTGGTTTTGCTCTCCCCCCGTGTCTGCAAACAGAATAATTACAAAGTCTGCGAGCTCTAGTCTACGGCAACAGGAGCTTGTCACGCCACCCTACTTTATGGTGATGCGTTTTACTCCAGTCCACATGCGCTCTTTCATATTAAATCGAACATTCTCTATCCATTATCTTATCTCAGGCAACTCTAACATATAAAAATCAAATGAATCAAAATAGTTTGTTTCCATGTGTTGCAATTATTATTGATATAGTTAATTGATCAAGAGCGATCATTGGAATTGCATTATTTCAAAAACCTTTATGAATAATCTCTTCTCGATTTCTTACAGCTTTAATTAAACGTATTTACAGTATTATTTATTGTTATATCTATTTCAGTAATTATTGCTTAAGTGCCCATTGTCTCCCCTATTAACACACGTAGAGGAATTGTTCTCTGGAAGGTTCAACCTAAAAGTTTGAGACCAAAATTTCAACGGATATTTTCAGACTCTTATTAGTAAATGCTTAAGCACTTTTTTGAAGTCTCTAGCGCGAAAGATCGATCCAGCAGTGGAGGCTCTAATGGCCACCCGCTGACGAAACCGAGAAGTTTCAAATCGCAAGCCTTTGTACCATCTAATCGGCGTCGACCGACATGCAGTCCCGGAGTCATCCTAAAAGTGAAAAAGGGAAACAAAATGAGTGGAAATGCCTTGGTAGAAGACATATTGCTCCAGCATCCACTTTAGCAACCAGGATAAATCATGGGAAAATACGTGGTCATAGTGCTGGCTACCGAGAATTGAAGCCGGAACATCGCGCGTTACTGGCGAGCCATCTCGCTGGCAACACGGTATTTAAATTCGGAATCTTCCAAGTAATCTCCTCTCCAAACTACCATTTTCGTGAAAAATGAGTTGAAAAAGGTTCCACGATTTGGACTAAAGTAGGTATTGTCCTGAAAAGGAAATGAGTTGTTTTCATTCTGAACGACTTCTTCATAAGTGAAAGACAAAGTCTTACTTTAAAATAACTGTAGATATCATCTAAGCACTCAGTTTATGTCAAATGCATTCCTTTCTGTGCAGAAAATTCTTTCCATATAGGTAAACTTAATTTATCAGTGTACAAAGTTATAGTTATACAGCTCAGGTAAAAGAGAACAGTAAAGTTTTCATATTATCATAGTGTCTTGTATTTGCTTGGAGTGAATCCCGTTGTTTAGGTTGCGAGAATTCCAAAGATTTTGAAAATATTAGTCGTTGATGGCTGTGTTGCTTATAAATTTTAAAGACTTAAAATTTGACGTAAATATTCACACATTTGAATAATTACTTTTTATAGAAATAAATCTAAGCTCTACTGATATAGGATTACTGTACTACGGGCACAAATAATCCTGGAGTACGAGGGTGGGACAAAAAGTAATGCCTCCTATTTTTTTCTCTTTTAATAGCCAAGAAAATGTAATCCAATTTACATAGCTTGAAAACTACAACATTGACGATTAATTTGTCACTATTCAATATAATCTCCGTCCTTTTCCACATTTTTGGTCCACCTTTAAACTAGGGCATGTATTCCAGTGTGGTAAAACACACGGTCTTGCTTCCTAAGCCATTGACGCACGGACGTTTTCACAGCCTCCTCATCTTCAAAATGAATCCCACGATGAGCTTCCTTTAGTGGCCCGAACAGATGGAAGTCTGATGGTGCCAGGTCAGAGCTGTATGGGGGTGAGGTAAGACTTGTCATCCCAATTTCTCAATATCTGCAGTGGTGTAACGGCTTGGTCTGTGATTTCGCATTGTCATGCAAAAGAACATCCGCCATTGTTTTTGTTGGGCGAACTCGGCAAAGACGTGCTTTCAGTTTTTGAGAGTTCTGACGTATTGGACAGAATTTATTGTGCAACATTGCTCCAAAAATCAATCATAGGAGCACCCTCTGCATTCCAAAACACTGTCGCCATAACTTACCGTGCCGAACACTGAGTTTTGAATTTGTTTTTCTACGGTAATGTTCTGTGATGCCATTTCATTGACTGCCTCTTTGATTCAGGTTCAAAAGAAAATGAACCCACGTTTCGTCTCCAGTAACAATTTTTTCCAGAAAATCCTCTCCCTCCAAATTGAAGCGCTACAAGTGTTCGGAGGCTATTGTTTTCCTTGTTTCTTTGTTTTGGGCGGTTGACATTCTTGGTACCCAAAGTGAACAAATTTTTGAGTAACCCAGTTTTTGAATAATGGTCATCGCACTGCCTTTACTGAAGGAGCTAATGCAACACAATTCACCTGTTGTTACCCAGCGATCACCACGAATGATGTCGTCGACTCACTGAATGTTGCATGGAGTCACTGCAGTCACCGGCCTGCCGCTTCGCTTTTCATCTGCCAATAGTGGTTGCCCTTTAGCTTCGTTACAGCGACGAACCCATCGTCTAACAATGCTGACATACACCGCTGCATCACCATACACATTTTTTAGCCTTTCGTGAATGCGAATTGGCGTTTCACATTCCGCAGTCAAAAATTCAATCAGAACGCTGTCTAATATGAATGTCGATGTCAGCCATTTTGCAAGAGGATGCAGTGCTACCACCTGCTGACTTAGGAAGTTACTACTGCAGGAGATTGGTGAAGAAGGTTTGAGGAATTGCGCCAAATTCAAGGTTTCCACATAACTTATTTAAGAAAAAAATAGAAGGCATTACTTTTTGAGCCACCCTCGTATAATACATTTTTCATTTAAAAAATGTTGGATAATAGTTTTCCATTTTATCTTTCCCACAACATTTTGTAGAATACATAGTGATTTTATAAATATTAGAACTTTGTATTTCGGGCAATATATCTCTGAGAAAAAATACACATTTGTGTACTTCTTATCACTCACTCAGAACATAAAATAGTACACATAAAATTTTAACAATTTATGCCAAACAGTTAAGAGATTAGCTTTTATTAATAAGTAATTCATAAGTAATTAATTGTTCTAATGCGAATATTGATAGTGTTTTGCCTTTGTTTATATTTGTGTTATATCCAGTGACTCATTTGTGCTTATAACATTTAATAAATATCCTGATGTTGGGAGACATGAACACCCCCAAAACGTCGATTTGTAATCGTCTTTTCACCTGGCTTGCTTCTCGAGAAGAACTTGAAATTCATCACAAAATAAGACCTGAAGCTTTCCTGGCGAAAAATACGCTCACTTTCTTCTCGGGCAGCCAGCCAGGTGAAAAGATGATTAGATATCAACGTTTCGGGAGTGTACATCTCTCCCATCACCAGGATATTTATAAAATGTTATAACCACAAATGAAATACTGGATATAACACAACTATTAACAAAGACAAAACACTATCAAAATTCGCATTACTGAACAAAAGACTGTTTTCAGTAAATTAAATGCGAGGTCAGGAGATGGCGTGAGTATAGAAAATTGTGTCAAAGAAACGTAGCTACTTAACTTGATTATCAAGCTGTATTGATCTTTGCTTCTTAATTCGACGGATTTCCATTTATAAGGCTGGTTTCCAAGAGGAGCTGAACTGAAATCCAGCATCACGATTAAGCGTGCTCCTTTCAGAGGAAATCGCCAAAGTCTCCTTAATTCTCCGCTCCCAGTAACTGTTGCATTTTGCCAAGATGGTCGTCTCCCGAAAATTGGCTCTATTGTCGTTATCAAAACAATGTTTGGCTAGTCCAGACTTCTCAGGTTGCATTAAACGAATCCTCCGTCCATGTTCGATTATTCTAATAACGATGGTCCTTCCGGTTTCTCCTATATACGGTGTCCCACATTCACAGGTAATGCGGTACACTCCCGGA
>CM060951.1:111137184-111187184 GCA_030765055.1 Mantis religiosa | reverse complement strand
AAATATTATTTCTGTTTGCAACATAATTTGAGCCCACATTAACTCTATTGGATTGCTCTAGCAGTAGTGAGGGGAGAAGGTGGATCGCGTCTCACTCAGTCAGCTGATACACTTTTTCATGGAAGAGTAAATGAATAATGCTGCTTTGAACTCTAGAGTAAATAGAGATTACGAAGCATTCATAAACAAAGATATAATGTGACCAGACACGTTCTGACAGATCAGCAAGAAGAGTATTGTTTTCTCTCGTCGAATTTAACAAACACCTTGGCTTATTCAAAGTACATATTTCTTTTATCACGACATGTCAAATGTTTACGTTTCAGTTCTGAGTAATTTCAAATATACGTTCACGCATACATGCCAACCAATAATGGTGTTCAATACAGTGCCTACGTCGCAGTGCATTGTTATAATATAATGGTGTCTACTTTACTTATTTGTATTAGAAAAACTATTTGAGCTAAAATATGGGGGGATTTTAAGGTTATGTTAAATACATTACTCTTTCCTTCCTCATGGAGCAGTTTTTGCAAAATCTGAATTTTTATCTTAGCGAGAATAGTATTTAATAGAGATTGATTAGTTTGCCGCTCGTTCACACACTACTTAAGGGGAATGCAATACAACACTGCAGGACTCCGATTGGTTGCTCATCTAGAAGCGCTCAAGGACAAACACCTTCCCATTTGAAACACATAATAAACTTAACTACTTTAAATGCAAGGACTTTATGGAAGTACAGCTACTCTACTTTTATTTTTGCCTTCACGAATACTTTAGTTTCTAAAGTAACTATCCGCCACAGGGCTTGAACTATCAGCTAAGTCGGATCAGTTTATCTTGGAAACTCACGAAAAAGCCCAAGAACAGATTAGACGTCAATGGGAACCGAACCTAGGTTCTCAGCTCTCTGCAATCTCCCGAATCGATAAAAAAGAAGATATTTTCAGTCGGAATAAAGACAGGTGTGCTTACAATGAAGCTAGGATCTACATATTGCCCGCGTTTGTACTTCAGAATAAATGAGTAGCTCGCGAATGTACCGGCGTATGTATTACACCCACATACATGGACGAAGTTCAAACTGAGGTTTGGTTCCCAATCGCCTACACTCAATTGCTGCGGAAATGTCGAACGGACTTTTACCTCGGCTAATGTCAGTCTTCTCTCTTTGCTGCCTTCCGAACTGTGAGTAGGCGTTTCAACTAGAGAAGTAAGACATCTTAAGCCATGCCTCAGGCTCATCAAATTACTCATCCCACGCCCAGTCGCTCAAACTTTCTGATATTTGTTAATTTGACTCTTATATTTTGAGATATATTTCATGGAATCATATAAGTGGCATGGGATTTTGTCGGACTCTAATGCTAAGGAAAACCTTGCCTGTGCGCCTTTTCTCATGCTTCTTAGATTGTGATCAGGAGTGTATAATTCTACCGGGTGTCAATAATATTTGCATACACTCCGTGGGCGGTAGAGGAAGTATACAAAACTTTGGTAATGAACTAGTTTGAACGACGCCTCATATTTTTAAGCATATCAGATGTCAGCAGTGTGCACTCAGTTACATGCAATATTATTTTAATAACATCCCTAATGTCCTACAGGCATTCAAACAACGGAGTCAGAAGAGCAATTCTTAACACTCCCGGAAATGACTTTATATTTCTTTAAATTCATTTGATTTTATTTTTTGTTAATCGATAGCGTTTTAGCAGCGCTCCCATGTGCTGGAATTTCGTGCCGCAGTTCTTGCATATGCTAGTAAACATACTGACATGTGGCTGTCCCTAAAACATGTCTGGGAGAGGTTTGAACTCATGTTGGCCAGTGGCTGATGAACTGAGCCACCGTCGCTGACATAAAGTAGGAGAGAGTCGTGCAGTATCGGCTGGCATTCAGTACCGGCCACTACTGTGATTTCCCTTTTCGTCTCCATGTGGCAGAAGTTTCCAGTAAGCAGAACCAAGCTTGTGCCACGTGCACTATAGTCGAATATCTTCTTCCTCTCTTCCTTTATTTGTCTGCACTGAGTGCTTGATGGTGGTTAGTGTAGCTCTTAGCGCACGGAAGATTTTCTGAGACCTATAGCAGCGCTATATTTGTGAACTGAGCAGAAATAGTGACAATAAAACCCCCTATTATTGTTCTATATGTGGCAGTGCAATGTGTCACTGACAATCTATATTGTAACAGGAAAGGCAGTGGCTGATACTGCAAGATAATTTCTACAAGTCTTATAATTCCAGCTTTCTTACTTTCGATGTAATAAAGTACATAAATAAAAACTAAAAATAATTACATTATACTTTCTATACAACATGTCTTGATGTAAGAGAATAATATAGCGAGATTCCAATGAACCACCACAGTTACAGAGTAAAGTCAGAAATTAACCCGACCGATAGATACTACACGACCTTCCCCTATCTAAATGTAAAACCTGACAATCATTTATCACCTCCTATATCATCTCGGTTATAAAGGAATTCTTTTGCATTTGTGTGTACAAAATAGATTGGAAGTAAAAACAGCGCGATAGTTTTAGTCGGTATCGAAAATTAAAATTACTCATTGCTGTAAATTGCCAATTTTCTCCTCCCTCTTCTTTATTTTTGGACGCCCTTTAACAGCTTGCAGTTCCTAGCGTCTCATTCTATGCTGGACGTGAATGACCACTTAATTTTGCTCCAAGTCCTCTTTATCAAGCTGGAGCTTCTTTAGCATGTATTCGTACGACACGGGACCACAGGTTTTACTTCCCTTATGAAGGAAGCCTTGTTAAGCAATTTTACATCCAAAAAATTTGATCACGCTCCTTCAGATTTGGCGATTTGAACAAGAGCATAGCACGTTGACCCAAGACCAGAGGTATACTCTCCCTTCTCTACCTTTCAAACTGAAAGGTCTAAAAGAAAAATTTTCCCGTCATAATTCTATCACCATATGTTAATAACCTCAATATTCATCCACTCTGTGCATCCTTATTCACATCTAGTAGCGGAAATGTTGGTTTCCTCTTAACTTCCATTGTATTTTGAATTGGTTCATTCTTTCTCAGTCACTGTTTGGTGTTCCATGTATGTACCGTTACATTTCGAAGGTGTTCAATATAATCTTTACTTTCTCCCAAGCACTCATTAATGTGTCGAACTTAGGAATCCCCTTGTCTTCTTTATTCTATAGACAACTGCTGCATACCCAAAAAACTGCAAAAACTTGCCAAGGAAATGGCAGAACAGAACTGAATCGAAAAGACACAGGCAACGATCAATCTTCTTCTTATGCTAAAGTAGCGCCTTCCAGAAGTTCATTTGAAACCATAAGGGGACTGGAGTTCTAGCATTCTACCCGTGTCGCGACAGCAGTTATGGGCAGCTTGATAATGTAAGAACACCTCTCTCACCAGATCTCCAAACAATCACACCATGAAGCTATGGCCGTATGTAGCCAGAAACTCCCGTCATATTTATTGGTTAATTTTGTTTGTTTGTTATTTAACGTCCTCCAACGTTAAATCATATCAGACGATGAATGAGATGGGTGAAATGACGCTCAAATGAGTCCGGGGTCCATGGAGCTTAGAGCTACCCGACATTCGTCTTTCGGGATAAGGGAAAATCCCGGAAATAGCCTTCTCCAGCTAACTCACCCTAACGGAGATTCGAACTCAGGACGTCTTGAATGAGAGGCAGACACGCTACCATCTACGCTACCGAGGCGGGCTTTTATTGGTTAAAGTGCATACTTCAATATTTACCTCAGGTTCATCATGTGGTCGGAGGAATATGTATTTGTAGCCTGACTGAAGACTAAAGAGAGATAATGTTGTAAGTTCAATAGGCAAATTATGACATATGTTTACAGACTTGTATTACTCACTAGCTGGCTTACTTAAGGTTACAAAGTATTTTAAACCTCAATGACGATTTTTTTTCAATTATCGCATTTAAAATGTTGTTATTCAAAGGTCTAGAAGATTTTTATAGTATTTTTAGAACTTTAATTTCGTGTAGTCACAACTATTCCAAATAATGGGTTAAGATCTTTCCCATCTTCACGCAAAGATATCCGAAACATGAGCAGAACGTCTGAGTTGCTTAACTCACGCGCATTGATATGAAGTTTACGTCCTGGAAATACTACAAAAGCTATAACCACTGGAAAAGTAATCGGTTGATGGTAAATAATTTTTAAATAATTATTAAAATAGGGTAAATTTTGAATCGTTTTAACTTCTCTTTCATCCCATGGCTATTTAATAATATAAATGCTAGATAACTTTCATATAATGCAGAAAATCTTGACATAGGCAATGAAATAAGATTTCGCACTCTCAGATCATTAAGTTAACCTGGAAAATAGACACACAGTATGCCACCATCAAGGAAAACAATCTTCTTAGTTAATATAAGATATACTCGTATTTCCACTGATTTCTAATCTCAGCATTGTTCTCTGTTAATGCAGATATTAAGCACGACCTGACAACAATCTTGGTTACAGCACAAACATAAAGGAAAAGAAGCAAAACTGTTCTTTGCATGAGGGACAATAAAAAATGTTGCCATGCAGCAACTTCAGTGTATATGTCTATAGAACTGCCTTTTAAACGCTCTCCTCTGTTGTATTAAGCACCGTTCACATAGAAAAGTTATCACAAACGCAAAATGAACATTAAAGATTATGCTAGATTAATAAATAAGCTAATTCACAATAATTTTCGTTAATCTCAACATCAAACTTATCTCCAGACGCTAACGCCAAACCTTGCAAACTCCAAGCTGTCATGTTCACTTTTGGTGATTGGACAAAAGATAGAATAATTTGCACCACACAAAAGAAAAAAAAAAAAAAAAAAAAAAAAAAAGAGATATGGAGTCATTTGACGAGAAATTGATTATTTTATTTCCAAATCATCGTTGTCTTTATGACAGAAAGCATAAATTCTACTAAGATAATTTGCTAAAGAGAAGTATTTGGAGGTAAATTGCGAATGGACTGAAATGGGTATATGTCGACTTGTGAGAAACTTTAGGTCAGGGAGGCTATAAAATATTTGCTTTATTTATGTGGTAGAACAATATTACTATTAATTATGATTATTAATTATTACCATTATCACTATTATTATTATTATTATTATTATTATTATTATTATTATTATTATTATTATTATTATTATTATTATTATTATTATTATTATTATTATTATTATTATTATTATTATTATTATTATTATTATTATTACTATTATTATTACTATTATTATTACTATTATTATTACTATTATTATTACTATTATTATTATTATTATTATTATTATTATTATTATTATTATTATTATTATTATTATTATTATTATTATTATTATTATTATTATTATTATTATTATTATTATTATTATTATTATTATTATTATTATTATTATTATTATTATTATTATTATTATTATTATTATTATTATTATTATTATTATTATTATTATTATTATTATTATTATTATTATTATTATTATTATTATTATTACTATTATTATTATTATTATTATTATTACTATTATTACTATTATTATTACTATTACTATTATTATTATTATTACTATTATTATTACTATTATTATTATTATTATTATTATTATTATTATTATTATTATTATTATTATTATTATTATTATTATTATTATTATTATTATTATTATTATTATTATTATTATTATTATTATTATTATTATTATTATTATTATGATTATTATTATTATTATTATTATTATGATTATTATTATTATTATTATTATTATTATTATTATTATTATTATTATTATTATTATTATTATTATTATTATTATTATTATTATTATTATTATTATTATTATTATTATTATTATTATTATTATTATTATTATTATTATTATTATTATTATTATTATTATTATTATTATTATTATTATTATTTTTTCATCAGTTGTCATTGTAGTTAGGAAAGTACTGTTCTAGATTTATTTGATTTCAAATATAGTAGACAGTATAAAACATTTTCAAAAGCAGAAATTGAACTGTGTTAATATTTGTTAATCGTTGCAGCTTCCATTTTTAATCGCTCTGCACACTTCAATTATTTTATTTTGATATTGTAATGCCACTGTGAATGGCAAGGCGAAATTTGATGTTCCCGTCATATGTTCAAGTCCTTGACGTTAATGTTTCTATAATGCGCCTTTAGTACTACATCATGGCCATCTATGTATAATCATTGCAATAAAATGTGAGTAGCTTTCATTTTTATATTCTGCAGGGGACACAAGCTATTGAGTAACATCAACTATTTTCTACTTCAAGATATTGTCTAATGATCCTTATTAATCTCAGTACGTAGATATATGAATACATGGACCTGAAATCGATTTAGATATTTTAGCAAATTGGAAATGAAAATTGTTAGTATTATGTTATACATAGGCAACTAATATTTACAATTTTAATATTAAACGATTTCAGTTAATTGTTCATACATACATTAACATTCAGCTTAAAAGCATTTTGGATACCATAGTTTCTTATTTTTATGTGAATTCATCTTTGTTAGACCTTTGTAGTTTATCTTTTAATTGGAATATATAGACAGATATGTTAGAAGAACAATATTTTTTGCCATTATTAGTTCTTATAATTTTAAATGAAATGCTGTATTACGAGATATTGAACGAGCGATATGGCTCAGGTGGTTTCATCTGTGGCACACATTCGGGAGGTCTGGGATTGATTAGATTAGATTTTATTGTGCATATTCCAAAATTTTACAAGTTACCTCTTAACCTCCATGCCTCCTTGTTCCGTAATTCTTCCCCCTCATCCTCCTTTGTTATATTCTTTACAGTTCCGGTCTTTTTTATTGTTTTTTATTTTCTGAAAGAACTCACCAATATTTGTTAAATTCTTTTCCTCCTTGCCCCTTAGCATTTTTCTAGCTACTATCCTCTTCTCTACTTCCTCCCATTTTTTTCTCCCAAACCTTTAGTTTAATATGTTGTTGACCAAGTGGAGGAGAAAAGTCTTGTGACCTTATTTCCTACGAGTGCAAATAGATAAAAAAGTGATATATATATATAGGAGGAAAAATTGCTATGATATAAGATTAAAAATGCGTTGGAAAATTTTCGAAATAAACCGGACTCCTCCACCTTAGATAACGAAGAACTATTTAGTCCCGAAAAATAAAGGAACTAAATCAAAGAAAATTTGTTACTCATGACTGAAATTTATGTATAATCCATTTTGGAAAAAAAAAGCTCTAGAAAATGGAGGTCATTTAAAGATAATATTTAAATGAAAAATAAATGGGAATTTACATCCTAAAGACGAGGAATCGTTGGTCAGAATGGGGGGTTTGGACCGGAGACCTTCCATTTGCGAATCTCACACATTACTTAAATAGTTATTAAGTATATAATTAGATTTATTTATTTAAACAGAGGTAGCTGTAAAAGCATTGTGACAGCGTGGAAAACGCAAGACTACCAAACCATTAGATTAAAAAAAAGGGAAGGGGGAAATAGAGACCACAAATGAGGATTTGCTATTAAGCCGGAACGGGTAACAGGCCTAATTGTGTGGTCAGCAAAACGAACAAGAGCATAATGTTCTGTAATTTTGTTGCTCTTCAAAGGAAGAGGGATGGTGCCGCAAAATAATTGTAAGCTATCCTTATAATGTTTGCGGCGTGTTTTATACGCCATTCTATTTTATCATCGACCTTCCTCTTGCTTCTACAGTAATGCAATTTATTTTCTAATTGTTCATCATGTTGTAGCTATACGTATAAAACGTTAGGTAAAAATATTGACTGGTTTATTTTAAATGAATTTAAAATGCACATTTGAGCAGAGGAAAATAATTTGAACAGTGGAATAAAGTGACATTTATTACTTTAATGGATAACGTAAAGTGTTACATGCCCTTACAGATTTCATAAGTTTTCTTTTAATGCTTAAAGTTTAACCACGGTTATCAATTTAGTAGTTTTACACCAAATTTAAAAGTGTTGATTATAGGTCTAGCTATGAAATATATTTCAACTCGGTAACTCATTTTATGTTCTGCAAATTCAAAGTAAATCGTAACAGCTCTTTTAAACTAGCAGCTGTAATATACAATGATTACAATAATGGACTTGATGTTTTTAAAGAGTATATATATATATATATATATATATATATCAGAAGAGATACAAGATTAAAGTTGTACAAAACAATGGCAGTCCCAGCACTACTTTATGGAAGTGAGGCATGGGTACTCTCGAAGAAAATGAAAAGCTAAATTCAAAGTGCAGAGATGAAATTTTTAAGGAAAACAAAGGGATGCACAAGGTTGGATAGAATAAGGAATGAAGACATAAAAAAGGAACTCAACATAGATTCGTTAAGTAGCAACATTGAAAAATATCAAAAGGAATGAATGCAGCATATACAAAGAATGTCGAAACAAGACTGCCTAAGATTGCATTCCAATATCAGCCACAAGGAAAGAGAGATGTTAGTAGACCTATAAAGAGGTGGAAGGAGCAATTATTGTGAGACGGAAAGGGCACTCTGCCCATGCAGTGAAGCGAAGAAGAAGATATATATAAATCAGGAGCGGAATGGAAATGTGTAGCGAAGTTACCGAAAGGCAACAACTGCCCCAAACCACAACCATTCTGTTGTAAACAAATGGGAGTGTAGACAGGGCGACATGTACGTGCGAGGTCTACCCAAGGGTCCGAAGACTTCTGCCTCTATCACCCGGGACACCATGGAAGACTCCGAGGTTCTTTCCATAGGACAATACCTGGAGTCTAAAAGCGCCCTCATCGACAACAACGTCAAGACGTTGCCACTTACGCGCGTCAACCCCGCAGGAAAGACTTCCGAAAACCTCGGTGGGCCCGCCTGGTGATCTAGCACACCTACTAGCTCTGCAGGCTAGTACCCGGGACTTTTTAGGCAACTCCAGGCGGCCTAGGCCTGGCCGGAAGTACCCCATCTCCCGCGGATGTCGGGAACACACTGCCCCTTCGAGTCCAACCCAATCTGAACAACTCCCATTCGTGAGGGGCTCGGTTGTTCGGCCCGAGTTTCCTCTCGTAACGTCAGATGTACCACGAGCGCTCAGGGTCCGCAGCTCTCGCACCACAGTAGCTGAACGGGACGGATCCCCTCTCCTAAGACAGGGCGACAAATGTACTTCAACAAAAAAACTCTTAGGCCACTGATTGACAAAGGGAAATTAGCAGGAGTTTATAGACACGGTCTCTAACTTTCTCGCCTTCCATATCTTTACAATAGCGGTAGGAACTGGATAGGCCAGGGATGTCAAAGAATATCTCCTTCGGGGAGATAGACTCGTCATCCTACCTGGTAAAGGACATTAGGGTCTGTCCCAACACCAACCAAGTGGCATCGTCTAGACGTAACCTAAACTCCCATGGGTATGGGACCAGCTGCCCCGTCGAGACTAACCCAAACTGAAAAATTCTACAAAGGAAGGGGTCCAGAAGTCTAACCCACATATCTCTAGCATACGGCCAGAAGCACTACGAGGTCCTGCAATGCCTTAACAATTGCTACTGGAGAGATCTTTTATGGGAATGCCATATGGAGAGGATAATCTAGAAACATTATGACTGAATTAAATGAATCAAATTTAGTTGGACTCGCAAGAGGTTTATTAAAGTAGAATATATGAACCAGTATAATCGTGGTGATTTGGAAACTTAGACCGTCCAAGTAAATTTAAAAATAATCGGCACAAATTAGGTTATAGGACCAATTTCTATATCTATAGATTTATAAAGCTCCTTCGACTGCTTCTTAGGTTCATTATTTTTTATTTCGTTATTCATTTTAGTAAAACATGTGTTATATTTGGAATTTGAAATAACGACAATATTCTATAATCAATTTTTCTTTTTGCTACATGTTGCTTCGTGTGATCTATTAAATTGTATAAGTAAAACTGTTGTTCAAATTGTGGTACTTCATTTTTATTTAATTAGGTGTAGCAGTTCCTAACTGGATGACACATTTAATAAAGATGCCAGTTTTAGCCCTTATGAACTTCAATCTGTTCTGCTTTTAATATTTACGTGGTTCAAATTTTAAAACATCGATTGTCATGACAAAAAATTATGTTTTGTTTCGTGTGTTGTCCTTCATTTGGCATAAACGATAAAACAGTGCATAGTAAGAAACACAATGCAATGAAATTAGCGTAAGTAAGACAGTTTTACTTGACTTGGGAGCAATTAAACAAATATCGCAGCTTTGCAGAAATGTTGACGAATGACGTTATAGGTATGTATCAGTCGATATATCGATCAAAACAAAGACCTAATAGTAATATTAAGATACCTGTTATGTAGCTACTGTAAAATCACTAGAGGAAATGCAAAATCCTACTTTGGTGTCAATAGCCATTAAATTAAGCCGAGTCGATGAGTATTGCAGAAAATAAGTGATTAATTCTGGAAAGAGATTTGATGTTACTTTAAGTTTATTTGGCAGTTAAAATAAAATTATGATTTATTGCATCATAGATATATCAACTTATCTTACAAGAAATGTATTTGTCATTAAACTTTTATCTCCTTTGATTCTGCATTTCGCGAATTAGACGACTTAGAAAATCAATTTTACAATGTAATTTCCAAGCAGTCGAATACGCAGGAAAAACTAATCGCTATACAAAATTAAACTCAAATGCCAATTTTCCTCTTTAAACAAACCTTTGAAATACATATTCATTACAGTGACGTTTCGTATCCTCGACGTAAATTGTAGCATACTTTGAGGACAAGGTGTACCCATCTTTACTACCACAACGTTTCATTTTGCCTATCTTTAGCATTTAAAATTTAAATGAATTATATATTATTCATGTGTGCACTTTTAATGACATAAAATGACCTCTGTATATAACTGCCCACATTGGATTGCAGTATTCCACGAAGTTCCAGGCTTCGTCTATTGTACCTATGCCCCAAGTGGGGCATCTTAGGGGTAAAGGATGAGGCGAGAGGAGATAGAAGCGGCGCTCCCAAGGAGTCACGACAGTTTAGAGGGCACGATGCATACAGTTGTCCAGTTGCCAGATCAGTAGAGCCGAGATCCCACCCATCGTGGTCTTAAAACGGACCACCAGGTTGTCCTGAAGGCCTGTCTCAGAAGGAGGAAGTGTTTACCAGGAGTATATCATGCCATGCACCGCCGAGATAGCCCGCCTCGGTAGCGTAGATGGTAGCATGTCTGCCTCACGCTCAAGAGGTCCCGAGTTCATATCTCGGTCAGGCTGAGTTACCTGGATAACGTACTTTCCGGAGTTTTCCCTTATCCTGAAAGATGAATGTTTGGATAGCCCTAAGCTCCTTGGACCCTGGACTCATTTGAGCATCATTTCATTCACCGTCCGATATGACTTCACGTTGGAGGAAGTACAAAAAAAGTCGAGACACCTGCCGATACTTCTACTCTGAAACAGACCACCAGATGAGAGATGGTGTGAAATAATAATGGGGATGAAATGGAGGGACAGGAAATTCGGGGGATATAATTTACTTATCAAGTATTCGGCTGGCAACCGACCCCCCATAAAAAAGTTTCCGAAAAAAAAATATGGGTCACGGGAATCAAAACCAGACCTCCCGAATGCAGACCACAGACGAAACCGCTTCCGGAGCCAGCACATTCGGTCCAATTACCCACATTACTTCGCTTTTTCCATTCATTTGTTCACCTTTCTTTGAGAAAGTTTTATAATTTTTTATCCTAGAAGGATCATACAAAAATTTTATTTTTCTGTACTGAGTAATGCCTAGTAGCTACTCTCTTGTTTTCCCAGGTGAAGGCCATTTTGATGCTTCAATTTTGTAAAAATCCTAATATTGCCTCCTAGAAGGGCATTTGATTGAAAAACGAATCAATGTATACATTCAAACCTTTGTTCTTGAGTTACTTTGCTTACATAGACAGACAAAGCTATACTTTACAAATAATTATTTTAGTTTGGAGACCTCAAAACGTGTGTTTCCCATTAAATATACCTTATATATTTAGTTATGTTGTTCAGAGATAAACACGCGTAAACATGGGAATGGCCTACAAAACATGTATTTGCGGTGAAATATGAATATATTTTTACGTGGAATGTTAATAGATATTGCTATTGCGTGATTGTTATAGTTCTAGCAAGAGTCATTATGTTGATGTCAACTCAGAAGCACTTCTCACGAGATTTAGATACGCTTAATTCCAGGGGAAACAAAAAACAAGCGAAGGAAAGCGTTCCGTTACTTATTCATAAGACGCAATGCTGCGTGGCTGATGATGATGCCTCTAAGTTGATTTTAGACTCTTGTGCCGTAGAGATGGGATTACATGGCCGCCTCTCGGATATCTGATTGGCGAGTAGTGTAGAGAGAGAAAGAGACCGGCAATAACTCATCCTTGATGTAAAAACGAGAGCAAAAGAAATGAAGAGGAAAAATGTGCTGCGCAGTGTGAACACTTTCCCATGGAGTGGCAAATGCATAGCTTTTAGGGAAATATGTTCTTTAGCATTTGGCCCTCAGGAAAAAGACACCTTTACAATCCTGTTGCTCATTTCCGATTCTAAATGTTTTATTTAGCCTAACGTTATGTTAATAAATGTGTCTGTCATATTTAAAACTTGTCTAAAATGTGATCCGTTGTATTCGCAGGACGTTCTCTACGAATTGCTCAATAAATCACAACTAAAAATCCTATTTTTCACATGATTCGCTACAATAATCGGGATAAATATTTTTAGAAATAGCTATATTCTATGTTGTAAGTATGAGATGCAAGAAGATGGCACGATAGTCAAATATTTAAAAGCTGACTTTCTAATATCCTATTTTAAACAATATACTTAGCACTAAAATGTAAAAGCTATGAGAAATTAAGATTCATAGCAACAATTACATCGGTCTGGGCTAAATCCATCATAAAACACATCTGACATACATGAGGAGTTTCTATGGAGGCTCATATCTTAATTTAGATGAACAGGACTTCACCGGCTACTCGCAGAAAATTCAAGTTTGTGGTTTAGGTATTTTAAAGAAATGGTATTTTAATACATATCCTCAGATTTGTGAGACAGTCTAAAATACGGGAACATTTTCGGTGGAAAGTGTGTCGTTTGTTTTCCCTCCAGTTCGAGGTACTGCTGTTTCGTGGGATCGCTTCGGTTTCCCGCCGTTGCTCTCTGGGAGCGCTGCGGTTCCCGAAGCTTCTTTGTGCACTGCCTCGAATCGGGAAGGGAGTTGGTGCTTGGTGCTCGACGCGTTTAAGTCTGGGGGTAAGTGATCCAAGTTTTGGGTTTTGCTAAAAATTATTTGTGTTTAGATGATCGCTTTTGGTGAGCCGTGATAGTTTTATGGACTCTTCCCTTCAGTTCTGGGACCAAAAGCTTTATTTTTTTCCCTTTTTATGTATCTGGGTCTAAAAACAAAGAGGGGCGGGCTGCTAGCTGCTTAGAATTTCTACATCGTTAAATGGGGGACAGAATTTGACTGTCGGCTAACCCTGAAGTCACTTATGTATTCAATGGCTTTGGGATGTTATTCGTGTAATTGTTCTACTCAGTTATTTGTTTGGGCAAATGCTCTCTTTGCAGTTACTGGCCAGCATCATCGGCAATTTAAATGTTTTCTGAGAACCCTGGTTACCCTCATACTTTATTATTGTTCTTTCAGGGGTAAATGTGCTTTACACAGTAATTTTATAAAGATTGTGATGCTCGTTGTTTCTTTGTGATATTTAAAGGGAACATATATTGTTATAATGAATAAGTTATGTTTGTTATAATTAAGGATTGTAATAATGATTAAAGCGTTTGAATTGTTTCTTGAGGCAACATTGAGTCAGTTCTTTGTATGTCGTGTACCCTAACCTGGACCTCTGAGTTTTAGGGTTTGTAGGGCCTAAATTCCTCACCTAAATTTAGTCTGTTTAGGAAGTGTTAGGTGTGAAGCACGCGGCCTGGAAATTTTTTGGTCGTATTTTTGGAAGATGTAATTAAATAACAAAGTCTTGTATTTATTTTATATTTCTTATATACACACAGACCGTTTTAATTATTTGGTGTGGGGTTCTCCAAACAATTTTAGGTGCAAATCTCGATTTTGACCTTTGGAAAGAAATAATAGTTATTTATGCTATAAGGGAGGTAGGTATAATTTACCATCAGAGGACTCGTTTGTGTCCGAACGAAGTGAGAGCTAGCAATATTGAGTCCGAGGTTGGTTCATTCTACCTACCTCCCGAATTGCATACTATTAAGATGTTTTCCACTCATGCTTATCATGTACCTATTATTAGTTATTTGTGGTACATAATTTCAAGTTTATATTATACCTATTTATTTATATCACTTAATGAGTCGAATTGTTTATTGACATTCTCTACTTTGTCATTGTATTGTTTGTTGCTATGGGAGAGTAGTTGTTGATTTTGATATGATGGTGTGGCGACATATTAACTTTTTGTGTAATTATGAATGACAGAATAGCTAAAAATACAGCTTACCAATTTCTAATTCCACAGAAGTCTAGATCAATATATGAGAATGCATATAATTACTTCAAAGAATGGTGTTCTAAAAGGATACAAAGAAAGAAATACAGTTAATTCCTGAAATTGGTCAATACGTTATGTCAAATATAACCTCCTGCAATAATTGCAATATTACAATAAATATTAAATAAGTTATACGGTGTAAAATGTAAATTAATATTGAATTTAATAATTATAATGTTTTTAATGTCACGTGACGTCTCCTACGTCTGGTGAAACATGTAAAAGCTTCGTCTCACTCTCTCGTGAGCCAGCTTTGGTCGAAGACGGACCTAAGTCCTAATATTGTAGTAAACCTTTCACATCTAAATTGTAGTTTCAGTATTTTGTAATATAATTGAACCTTTATACAGAAAATCCCAAACTCTCCTGTTTATGCCTACCTCTGATTTATTAGTCCCCGAGGTTGTCCCACGTGGCAACCTAATCCTTTACCATCCTGGCCAGGTTGTCTCACTATTAATGCTCTGTTTCAATTAGCTATGTATGTACTTCAGGAAGTAATTTCTCACATCTGTTGTTTTACGAGCTACATTTCTTTCATTCGCATTTAATTTTGTTTCTATTATTGGATATTTCTCTTTGGGTAGCAATAAATATATATCGGTATTTTCTGAATTGCACTGAAATATTGTAAATGATTTTAGCTCCTATAAAAAATTCGTTTTTCATAGCAGTGAGGTAAGTTGACTTACTTCCCTTGAGAGGCAATTTCTAACTACCCTTAAAGATAAAATATACATAATACTATGCTTACGACAACACGAATGGAAAAAAATAATTTATTTGCTTATTAGGTATGTAGTAAAACAAGTGAAAAGTATTGGAACAGGCAGATGCCCAGCAACGAGTATAAGTTAATGCCACAAAGATTATGTTTTATATAATTATGTATTTCGAGCAGATATATAAGTATCTTTTGTGTCCCAAGTATTTCGTTTGTGTCTTATAGTGTTCCAATTAGTTAACATTACAAAAAATTCATTTAGAAGGGGGAGGCTTTTATATACAATCTGTAAAAGTTCTAATTTGTGTACTTTATATACACCACTCACATCTTTTAAGCATATGGTGTTTTAATCATAAGTTACTCATTTTCAGACCACCAAACAAAAGAAAACATCGATTTTTAAGGAGTCGTTTAGGGTGTATCGATTTTCTTGAAACTGTTCATGTAAAAGATCTTTGGAAATTTTGAATTTAAATTGTTTGATATTTATCCAATCTACGTTTTGGAGTTATTGTGTTCACACATCCATATACGAGAAGCGTCTTTTTTAAACAAAATTGTATTCAGTGAGTCTAAATATTCCCGATGTAATCTGGATATCCAATTTTGGATATTCTCTACACTCGCTATAGGTAGGTGCTAAAAGAAGTAAAAATAGTTTCCGTTAACAAGACTTCGTAATATAAAACTGTGATAACGGTTTCCAAATTGTATGCGAGGTTCATAATAGATTTATAGGAGAGAACAACTTACTCACAAGGGATACACGTGACCTCGAACTCTCGCAACTGCATGAAAACACGCTCTGAATATAAATCGATCATGACAGAAACAATGGTCAGCGTTTTTACATGCAAAACTTTTCCTCTTACCACAAGAGGCATTTGAATGATCTACTCAGGTCCTAAGAGAAGATACTTGTTAACATTACATTTAGAACAAAGTCACAAGTATTTCATGCTCATAATTGGAAGAGATCAATTAACAGCGTAATAAAATCCCTTCTTAGCGTAGTAAAATTACGATAACCTCAAAAGCACTGATATTGCGGTCAAAGCAGTAATCATGAAATGCATCATCAAATCCTTTCACATCAACGGCATTCCTGTTGTGGCTCATTGCTTAATTTACCACACACAAACTGAATGAACAGCAGCTTCCAGAGCATTCCATAATGCAAATTAACACGGTTTCACTACTCATTTCTTTGTCTCTTTCTCATATTATTAAAATAAAGGTGCCGAAACAGGAAGGAATTGGACTAGTACACGTGGAAAGACAAATAATAGTGTTCAGTATTTGCTCACGGAAACCAAATTTGGGTTTACTGGGTTCAATTAACAAATATTTCCCGTAGAACAATATACATCATCATGTGGTGCTTGAACACGCTAAATATTCACTCTCATACATTTCAGAAACAATTATGTTATTACAGGAGCTTACACAAATGATGTAATTAATGCAGAGGGAACAAAAAGAGTGAATTATTTTGATTTCAATACTTAACACGTTTTCCCCCTTTTGACTGGATTACCAGACACTAAACCGGACACAACCACCATAAAATAATATCCGCTTAAATCACTTACGAAATATAGAAAATGCAATGAACCCTGAACATAAAAAATTAAGAAAATCTTGTAAAAATTATATATGTGTATAAACTAAGAACCTATCAAGAATTATATAAACAATGAAAAGAGTAACAGTTTGAACAATGGTAAACCAATTAAGTTACCCAGCCAGAAAAGTATAAAGCCAATATAAATTACTTCCATGTTTAGCATAAGCAGTAGCATGTCTGCATATCGTTCAAAAGGGCCACATTTGGAATCTCGGCCAGGTTGAGTTATCTAATAAATTTCATCTTAAGGATGAATGTCAAGTAACTCTGAAGCTCCATGCTGATTTGAGCATAATTTCAATCAAGTCATTCATCGTCCGATATGACTTGCCTTGAAGGACATGGATTAAAAAAAGGACATCCTGTCTCCGCACAAAATTGCATTATAATGACCACATATCTGCTTTACGAAAAATGACAAGACAAGCCATACAAATACATCTAGATGTATACACTCCCACTAATACAGAGGAAGACAGCTTCGAGAGTTGTGACGTATCTCAGCCGGGAGCGAAGCCTGCAGCGCATGTGACGTCAGGCAAGAGCCGTGTAGTACCAACTTGCTTATATAAATGTCTCTGTGATTACAGAATCTGAGGGTTCAGTCAGATGTAGCACACTCAATGACAACAATGTGGTTGCCACGCACCAAATGCAACTGTTATATTTACAATGTGACGATTTATTGAAGGACAAATATACACACAAGAAAGATTTGGTTGATTTTTACAAGAATGTTTCCCAAAGCAGATTTCCGAGGTTGTATTTCCTTGCCGCACGGACATTTTATGAGTTGGCTAGACATATATGTGCGAACAATTTTTTCTTCTGTTATGGAATTAGCTAAGTCCAAACCCCGAAGTATCTTGTTGGATCACAATCTAACATGCGGTCTTCGATTACAGATTTCCCAGACAGTACGTCCTGACATTGATGAACTAGTTAACGAAAAACGAAACGGAAAATTTCAACGTAATTCTGTTCTGAATGGGTCTCCTCTAATTTGCTGAGAAAATTACTTTGTTTATTTTATTTTCTTTACTTTATAACATGCCTGACCTTCAGATAAAATAAGAGTTGAAGTTTTATATATTTTCTCATAGCACTGAGCCAAAATGCAATTGATTATAAACCGTGATTAATTGTGCAACTAAAGCAGTCAGCATTAATATTACAACATCCAAGATGTAAGTTGTACATACTATTACCACCCAATACATTTTCTGTCTTTCCTACCCGCACACATCAAACTATACCTGCCACTTCGACAGCAGTAATCAGCGCGGTGACGTCACATGCTAACCTGCCTTTCGTTCGGGGGCATATTTGCGGTGATAGCTGACGGAGCTGACGTCACACCACCACTACCTGTCTTCCCCTGCTCTAACAAAATAGAACTCGCAGAGCCAACTACAAAAACACCAGACTAATAAAAATACACTTGGTAAACCACACCGCTCAACAGCAACTAGGGAAATTATTTGGAATTGTTAGCTTGAAGTTTTCTCCTTCGCTGTTTAAAACTTTTATTGAGAACAAGCTAGAGTGATCTTAGCGTGCAGCAACTTTCGTCTCTCTCCAGCCTTCGTGGTCAAGACAGCGTAAAGCTTGGTCGCTGGATCACTTCATTGGCTGACATTTCTCAATTCACCTGGTGGCTCTGTATGGTACTACGGACCTCCTCTTAGTGAGTTCTAAGAACAAAAAGCAAGGAGAGACACCGAGAGATCCGCAATGGCAGCATTGGGATAAAGTATTCAAGATCAAGTGCATCATTTTTTCGGTCTCAAGTCAGAATGCTGTGGTGAATAGCGATGCAAATTATGGTTCGACTCGGGGTAACTGTGCAGTGAGTGGAAATGACCGAAGGAGCTATCTACTTTGCCGCCCGCTCCCTCCCAAGTCAATAAATGCAGCACAGAGTTGAGTTTCAACTGCCAAACAGGCCAGTTTAGGAATTTGAGAAGGATGTTTTAAAGTTGTTAAAGTTGACACTATTTAACTTACATTGAATTTTACGTCTGTTATTCTTAAGTTTACACAAGGAGAAAGATAAATGCAGATAAATCTTTGAATACTTCTAGAAAATCAGATTTTAATTTAACCGTAAATCGAGCTTGGAAATAAAAGTAAATAAGTAATATAAAATTACCAGATTTGAATCTTTCTAAGGAAATTATTTCCGTACATACACCAGTACAGGCCCTTTTCGCAGATAGTGCCCCGTTAAGGTACATAGTTCTCTCATAAGCAACTGAGCCACTCAGACGGTCTTATTTTTGCATCTGCTTATCTTAATGGTGATAAACCAGGGGAAGACAGGTAGTGGCGGTGTGACGTCAGCTCTGCTAGTTCTAACCGCCAAACGTGCTTCCGAACGAAAGGCAGGTTAGCGTGTGACGTCACAGCGCTGATTTCTGCTACCCAAATAGTTTTGTTGTTCCCACAGCGTAGGAAAGAGAGGAAACGTATCGTGTAATAATAATATGTACAGCTTACATCTTGCGTGCTGTAATATTCATACTGACTGCTTTAATTACACAATTTGTCACAATTTATAAACAATTACATTCTGGCTCTTTGCTTCGAGAAAATATATAAAACTTCAACTCGTAGTTATCTGAAGGTCAGGCATGTTATAAAGTAAATAAAACAAAATAAAATAAAACAAAGTAATTTTCTCTGCAAATTAGAGGAGACCCACTCAGAACAGAATTCCGTGGACATTTGCCGACACTTTCTGTTTCGTTTCTCTTTAACTAGTTAATGTCAGGACGTAATGTCTGGGAAATATGTAATCGAAGGCTGCATGTTAGATTGTGACAGAATAAGGTACTTCGGGGTTTGGACTTAGCTAATTTCATAACAGAAAAAAAAAAAAAATGTTCGCACACATATGTGGAGCCAAATATACACCATTTACGTGCGGCAAGGGAACACACTCTCGGAAATCTGGTTTGGGGAACATTCTTGTAAAAATAAACCAAGTTTCTCTTTTGTGTATACTTGTTCATCAATAAGTCGTTACATTGTAAATTTAACTATTCCATTTGGAACGTGGCAGCTACTTAGTTGTCATCGAGTGTGCTACACCTGACTGAACCCTCAGATCCTGTACTCAGCGGCATTTATATAGGTGCTACACGGCTCTTGCCTGACGTCACACGCACTGCAGGCCTCGCTCCCGGCTGAAGTAGGTCACAACTCTCGAAGTTGTCTTTCTCTGTGATAAACATTTGTAAATACCTATGGTTCATTACTATGGCTCGGGTTTCGATGACTTGCATCATATTTCTACTAATGCTAAGACAGAAGCTAAGTGGTTAAGGTGACACCTTATATTTTATCTGTCGAAATTAAAAACAAATACTTCCGTGAAATTGAAAATCAAACAGAATTGGTGAAACCAGTTCTACGTCGTGTGGAAGTTAAAGTGGCAAACTTGCCAATGCTAAAATGGAAAATGATATGATACAATTTCAAGGAATTGGTGGTCGGTAGAGCACCTGCCTACCGTGCTAGGGGTCCCGGATTCAACTCCCGGCAGTAGGGGTGGGGATTTTTCTCCGACCAAGATAATTCCTCATCTTACGCAGAGTCTGGAAATATGAATGAGAGTGAGAATGTGTGCGTGATCTAATGATTAAACCCAACGAATACGAATACCTTCGATATGTTGCAAAGGAGAACGGTCCCCGACATGACCATTGCAGTTAAAGGGGGCTATAATTGGAAGAAAAAGAAAGAATCAAGAACTGACAGTAAAGAACAGTGGTGCCCAACTTTTGGCGGAAGAGGAGAGGGCGAATTTGTCCTCCACTTACATTGTTTTGCGAGACGACAGGATAAAACCTACCTCTAACGTTCCTTTGATTAGTGGCTTCAATAATGGTCAAAAATACTTATTGTTAGTGATTTGGCTAGGCTGTGTAATTACAACCAGATCATCAATGTTTGCCACCAGGGTTGAGAAACAGAGATTTAAAAGGCATACCAAACGATCCAGCCCAACACTGCCCGCCTCGGTGGCGTAAATGGTAGCATGTCTGCCTCACGTTCAAGAGGTCCCGAGTTCGAATCTCGGTCAGGGCGAATTACCTGGATAAGGTTTTCTCCGGGGTTTCCCTTACCCTGAAAGACGAATGTCGGGTAGCTCTAAGCTCCATGGACCCTGGACACATTTGAACATCATTTCACCCATTTCATTCACCATCCGTTATGATTTAACGTTCGAGGACGTAGAATTGCAAACAAAAAACAAATCTGCCCAACACTAGCAAGATAATTGTTTTTTTTATTTCATTCATTTTAGAGAACATATGCTCACAAATATATGTAGAAGCAAATACTGAAAGTAACTTTGCAGAAAAATTTCGCATCCTGGGAAATGTTTCATTGGAAGAGATTTAAATAAATCCCAACCCCTTTCCTAGAGTATTTCATGATTGTTGAATTCTGTAAATCAACTAGTTCCATTTGGAGATTTTGGGAAGCGCCTTTGTATGGAAAATTAAAAGGGCTGCTAATAAGACGGAGTATCCCCTGTATTGCTTTCAAGTCTTGGAAATTTGTCTTGAAGGAGTCATACAGTTCGTGTTTACAGAACGTCGCTGAGTGAATGAAGGGCAAATACTTCCTGTCGAGGCTTGCCCAAAATTAAGGAGGCGGGATAACGTGACCAGGTGACGTCAGTAGCTCTTAGAGTAACATGTAGGAACGACTCCTTTTATAAAGAAGAGATGGAAATCGGCCAAATGTGTGATTTTAATAATGTCCAAGTATCTTCTATTGATGTTGAAAGAAGCAGTTTCTTAATATGTAAATCCACATTAATAGACAATTGAAAGCTTCAAGTCTTATTTTAGACAATTGATAGTTACTCAAATTTGAAAACTTAAGGAATGCGGCTTGTAAAGCATTGTAATTCATAATTAAATGATAAAGTACCAGTAAGATATTTAAGGAGAAAGACACGTGAAGGTACTTCTCAGTTATTCTATTTTTTGGTCAATTTATAAATGCTTGGGTTACAAAGTTGTAATTTAATATTCTTTAGGGTCATCAAAATCCGGGCTCTATTCATTACACATTTAGTTGTTATCAAGCGGAATGGAACAGGCGGTTTCGTCTGTAGGCAGAATTCGGGAGGCCGGGGTTGCAGACCAGTGGCAGACCTACCTGGTCCATTGTTTTTCGGGGTTTTCCGGGGTCACCAGGCAAATGCTAGGAGGTTAATTACATCCACCGAATTTCGTGTCCCTCCATTTAATCTCCATTATCATTTCACATCATCTCTCATCTTGTGGTCACTTTCAGGGTAGAGGTATCGGCGGGAGTCTCGGCGGTGCGGTAGGATAGCCTCCGGTCTCCCAACGGGTTGGCGAGTCCGTTTCCGAACCACAGTAGCTGGGAAAGTCCGCTGTCCTGGCCTACTGGGGAAGGTTTCGATCTAAGTAAAATGTAGTGACCGTGCCCTTGTACTGTCGTGGCTCCTTGGGACACCATACTCTGTTACCTCTCGCTTCATTCTTCCTCCCAGGGATGTCCCACTTGGAGGCATACGTACAATATCTTGACTGGTCGCAGTTCCGAATTCCTTCGTAGTGATCCCAATCCTACAAAGTCATAATTTAAGGTCATTTTAATATTCCTTAGCGTCATCAAAATCCGGCTTTTATGACATGAGGAATATAGGGGAAACAGAACCGATAGCAAGGTGTGTAAACGCGGCTATATTCTATAGATTTAAAATTTACTGCTACATGTTGACTAAAAATTGGCAAAAAGTTAAAGAATGACTAACGAACCACTTTCGATAGCTATTTAAGCGGCATATAACTTTATTTGGAATAAATAATTCGATTTAAGATGCATACCTTTTGTATACTACCTACGTTTTGGTTTATTCCTCAATGTAGGTACATATGCCTTTTATGTAAGATAATATTGAAAATTCTGAAGACAATTTCCACAAAGAAGAAAAATCCAGTATATAAATTTTAGTGTTTTTATGTGAATACCTATATTAAACACTTTGAATTTTAATAAAATAGAGCCAATTTGGATAATTTTTTTCGAATAAATGTTCAATTAGGGATAATTTTGGTAAAAATCTTCGTGTTGTATTCCTAGAAGATGCTGAATATAAATACCAGGTTTGGTATTTATTCGGTATATCAATTTTTAATTATGATGTTTAAAGACAGAAACATACACAGATGTCTTTCTAAAAACGCTTGTATATATTTGTTGTTGTTGTGGGTTGGGGAAGCTCAAATTAAGTGCTTGTAGTGAAATATGGATATAAAATGTTTGAATGAAGTACATCATTTCCTCTGGTAACTATAGATACGTAATAGACAAAGTAACAAGAAAAAGCTAGAAAAAAAAATTGAACTTTTAATCAAGCGGGGCGTACAAGCTTCGTAGATCCTGCTATACAGAGGAAAAATGTCTATATGGGGCAGTAACAAGTTCATTTGGTAGTATCCCTTCCCTCTTCCAGTGTCAATTTTCTCCCCCTGTTTACCTTCCAAGTGAGTGACTGAAGCAGGCGTCAAGTGTTTAGTCATATAAGCGATACATATTATTTTATCCTCACCCCTGCAATCGTAGTTCACCTGTCCAACTCAATCCCCTTAAACATACTGCATTTCGTTTTGCAACGACTTTATTTATTAAGTTTTAGTTTTGAAAGCTTCGTTTCCGGAAAAGTAAGATTCAATATTGTGGCATGCATTTTTTAATAAAATAATCATTTTCTTAGATTTATTAATGTCAAACGGTCCTTTGAAAGTTTACTTCTGCTACATATTCATGAGTAACTAAATAATAGTGTTTAATATTACAAAGTAATCACGCTTGGACACTTATACATAGAAAAATGTTATCTATATTACTTTAAATTAAGGGTAATTACGGTAATAAGGTATTAAAATTATCGAGCAATTCATATTTTACATTCGAGAACCAAAGTCGTAGAATTTTAATCAGTGCTTACATATGATCTTTTAATGCTAAAACAGTTAACAGGTTACTTAAGAGTATAGTGCCATCCATATAAACCTGAACCATTTAAATAGGCCATAATTTCGCTTTGAAAGCCCATAAAATGTAGACATTTTTTTTTAATGATATCAGTCACTCTAGGAGAATTGGTAACACTGACAACTGTTGACAATTGACAGTCTTAAATGTGTCATTTTCTTTGATACGACTGTAGACACTGAAGTTTATATGAGTATCTTTAATATATTTGTGGAGCAGCTGGATGATTTCGAATTGAGAGAAGGTTATTTCCGGCAAGATAGAGCAATGTGCTATACGTCTAATGACGCCATGGAACTTGTAACTAGTTTCTTTGTTAATCGAATAATCCCAAATGGTCTGTGGTCCCCTGACCTAACTTCACCGGATTTTTTCTTGTTGGTGTATCTAAAAATAGAGTGCACAAGAATAGGCCATGGACAATTGAGGTTCTCAAGGAATCCATTCGAACCGAAATAAGTAACATTGGCAAGGATACTCTCCGTAAAACTTCACAGAATAGGGTTAGAGGAGTGCAAACATGTATATATGCTGGTGGAGGACACTTCCAACATTTTCTCTGAGATGTAAATAGTGTAGTGTAATCTCTCAATTAAGTATTATATTCTCCCAAAGTTGCATGGTGTCCTATTATTGGCTCATAGGTTATGGCTTATTGATGGTTCAGGTTTATACGGATCACACTATAGTGGGTATTATGAACTGCAATGTAAGAAAATGTGATATGACTTGATTCAAATTGCTGTAAGCAGAAATTGATTCAAATTGGAATGACTGAGAAGCCGACCCCAGCATTTTCTCTTCTTCAAAAACAAATAAGAAAAACACAAGCTACTTTTGTTTAATAATTATAAAGATTCTCTGTGTTCCTAAAATCTTGCGCGATCAAGTTTCAGAAAAGAAAACAATCCAGAATTTTCTTTCCGAGAATTGAGAAGTTTAAACACAAGCCATTTGAACCGAACAGATTCAGTGAATTAGGGGATGCTAACAGATATTAATAACTTTTTTTTTCTTTGGAAATAAAATATCTAATTGTGAATCGACGTTGCAAATGAATTCAAAGTGTTTACGTTGAATTTAATTTTGTTCATGGAAAAGTTGAAAATAAAAGTTCCGGAAAATGTTGCATCTTTAAGTTATTTTTAAAAGTTGTTTTATAAGAACTCCTAGTGGAGTGGTTTACCGGGAAAAATATGAGTCAGTTGGAGAATTTAATGTGATGCTGGCATGTTAGCCATAGTCGCTCAAGGGTTTAGAGCGGCTGGACGGTGACCAGATGATCGGTGGTTCAAATCCCGGCTATGGCATTGAATTTTTCAGTCTGGCTGTACCCTTTCATATTTTTAAAAACACAGGAAAATGAAGTTTAAAAGCTTATAGAAGAGGTACAGCAAACATGATATTTTTAACATGTTCCTGTTGAAACAAGAGGACATAGAAATCAGTACTTGCGTTCGATTACCAGTCACCCTTCAAAACAACCGTTCAGATCTATATTTGATTGCATACTAGAGTTAGTTATATTGATCAGATGAATGCTGTAGAAGGAACAAGGAAGGGGAACAGAGACTTGATAAAATTATTTTTGGTTGCAGCATTCCGTCTAGTGTTGTGGAGATAGCCTTTTGAAGATCTGCTGCAGATATTACGCCAATCCTGTCACTCGCCTGGCGAAAACACTTACTACATGCGCCGCTTAGCGATTGTGACCCAGTTTTACACATTGATGGATGTAAAATTGAGTCCATAACACAAAGTGTGTAATCACAATGATATACAATGTCATTGCAAGCACTGGAAAATCAATAACTGTGTTTCTGAAGGCTTTCAATCTTCAAATGGTTCCGAGACAGGATAAATTAAGTGATACACTAAGGGAAACACATGAAATAGCAAAGCATGTACTGCCCTGTGTCTTATAACGCGAGCAGCATGATAAAAATGAGCCAAGGATCATGAATTGGGGCATTTTGCATGTAACTCGTACACTAAAAATCTATTGACTATTTAGATTTTACACAAATATTTCTCAGATGTGAATCAATTGCTGAAAGTATTAACAAGTCAAATCAGCAGCGTGAAGTAAGGGATTCATAGAATTAGTGGTACAGTGGATACACGCTGATGTCAGAAATGATGGGTTACATACATTTAGAATATAAATAAAGTTTTACTCTTATATGAAAAAAGTGCATTTTACAAGCGATAAACTAATTGTAATCTTAGGTCCATCTGCCAGTTCATCAATACAAGTCAGAATTCAACAAGTAGTGTTTTGTTTCACATAAGCTTGCCCCGTATCTCTTAACGGTCACATGACCTTATCACCTCTCATTGGCTGCTAATGCAGTATAGACTGTTGTGCGGTAAAAATTAGTTCGTTATTTAACATGGTGATGTATCTTTATATGTTGGAAGAAAATTGTCAAATTTATATGTTCGTAACTGTTTTAATTAAATATATTACGCAACAGAGTTGATTTATCTGAAATGCATGTTAATTCTTAAATGAAGTAAAGAAGAGGTTCCTTTGCTCTCAAGCACATGACACGATGGCACGTGATTTAGCGGTAGTGATGACATATTTGTTTATATGACTTTTATCACTGAACTTGTTTTGAACTGGATTAGTGATATATCGCCATTCGAAGGTGTGTTGTGTCCAGTGCGAGAGATACATTATTTTATTGATCGTTTATTACGCGTGTACTTATTATATGTATAATGACAGAGTCTACCACCAGTTTTTCGCTGAAGCATCGCAAGGGAAAACCTTTACAAAGCGGCGAAAAAAGAATTGTGGTGCATGTGTTTAATGCACTCACAGAGAAGAATCCGTCTTTGTCAGTGGCAGAAGTCGAACAGCTGTGCTCTGAACTTACAGGTATGTTAGATGCGTAGGAACATCGCGACATGAAATTGAGACAACAAGAAAACTTACCACTCCAGGGGCGATATTGCTGTTGGCGAAGACGTTATTTAAGAACAACCAGATTGTACCGGGATACAAATCGCAAAATATACTACATTGACGAGACTTGGGTGAATGAAGGACACACGACAAGTACAGCGTGACACGACTTTTAAGACTCAAAGACAAGCATTTTTGCAAGGTATGTGTGCTGGTTTTAAAAAATCCCAGTGAAAAAGACCGAAGGCCTTTCATTATAAACTTGTTTCAGTTTCATTGCTCATTCATTCAGTTTCTACTTGCTCAGTTTCATTATAAACTTCATTATTTTTGCTTACATTCGTATTCTTATTTGTATGATTCTATCTATCTTTCTGGCAATTATTATGACGTTTACTCCATTTTAAAATCATAGGCATCGCCTATGGCCTATGGCGCGAAAGCATTAGCCAATTAGGGAGAGGGGAAGGTAGTTGCACGCGGAGTGATACATGTCAGCGTTGCAAGTTATATGAAACAGAGATTAAAGTTACCTGATGGACATTTTCACAAGATAAACCTTTTTGATTAGTGAAGAATATTTCAAAGATGATATACAGCATATGTGCTTCACCGACAATTTGAGAACGGAATCTCTATGGAGAAAATCACGTCCATTTGGAAGCCTGGTATTTGAAATACTGGTTTCAGAAGGCATATTCAGCTTTAACACTATCGCGAAAAAGCAGGAATATTTGGTGACTTCTGCGCAAGGAAGTTACGACTATCAAAATTACTCTATTGCTTTGATAAGAGGCACCATTTGAAATCCATAAATTTGAATAATAATTTACTGAAAATTCCAGCTACATCTACATGACTAGAAATATATTTTTCCGCTAATCTCGCATCTGTAAAGCTAACGGATTTGGTTTTTCATTTAAAAACGAAAGATGGAAGATTATGTTTATTATTGACAAAAAAATGAAGGATCAAATGTGTATTGACTGACTATATTACGTGAGTGTGCAGGGTTCTATTCATTTTATAAATTTATAACTATAGAAGCTGGAGTTCAGATGGCATTTATATAAAAGAATATGTTATAAAACTTTTTGGACATCGTATTCTTGTGAAGGCTTTCTGTCAAGAGACAAAAATATTATAAATGAATGGGAAAACAACAGCAGTTTGCTACAAAAATAAAGCAAGTGATTATTTTAAATCAAAATCTTTAAAGCCACTTTTACGATATAAAAGCTTTAGGTTAATCCATCTAATAGTATAATAAGGAACTAAAAATCTTACCTTTGTCATATCTCTATGTATATTGTTTATTATATTATATAAGAAAAAATTGTTCAACCTCACTAGAAATAACCAACTATACAATCATAACACAGGGACAAAGCAATCTTACGAACAGTGTCATACAGAACTATGCTCTTTTCCAAAGGGATTAGATGTACTGCAGTTGCCCTAATTGGTATCTTTCAAAACATTTGAAAAGCTGAACATTCATGTTATGTCTTTCAAAAAAATGTTGTTGAGAGATTTTATAGTGTGAGCGAGTTTATGGAGGCACTGTAATTATAAGACTAGATAACTTTTAATTACATAGTTTATTACATGTTTTTATTTCTTCTATTTTAATTATAAAATTACTGTATATCTTAATTGTTGTATAATTGACTTCTGTAACTGCCTAAATTTGTGGCAAGAATGTACTATTTTAATAACTGTATTGTACTACTTAAATATGTATTACTGACCTTTTATACTACTGAATTATTGCATTATAGACTTACTATATTACTGACTCATTGTATTATTTATTGCATTATTAATTATTGTGTCCTTCTGCTCCTTCTATTGGCATAAAATGTACAATATCACAGGATAAATAAAAAATAACGTTACAGATATGTGGCCGATCATAAAAGAGTTAAATTGACTTTTACGGGTTAAACCAAAGCAGTAATTTAAAATGAAAGAAGCAATTCATGCTTAGATTGTGAAACTATCTTCATGAAGAGGATAGGTGTTTTACATTATGTATTTTAGAGGTAAATTACGAAACACTGGGTTAATTTAAACAAATGTCATCGACATGTTAGAGGAAAAAAAGCCTTATTTGGAATGAATTTTATATTGTAATGATTTCTACACTGGCTGATTCCTTATGTGTGTTTTCCAACTACGCTTACCTTACATGCAGAAAAGTGAATGCATACCTTATCTCGCCACGATTACAAGTAAATATTACAATCAAATTTATAAATCTTTTTGGAAAATGAAAGATAATTATGTATTTTCATCTTTCCTAAATATTCAACTTGGCATTGATCTATGTAAGATATCGGTATTTGATTGTAATGTTTCCATTACGTTAGTGGAAATAAAGGTATAAAGGTATAATTACCAGGAGGGATATGTGTAATGAACTTTGCTGCCATTGATTAGTGATATTTCCCCTCAAGAGCAGTGTGAATGGGCCGCCCTGAATGTCTACAAATCAATTAAAGAGGGTCGGGTGAAGTTAAATCACTTCTGTGGAGGAAAATTCCTTTGGAAGCTGTTCCATGTCACGATACATATTCCACAAGGGCAACTGATATCCTCCCCCTTCCCTTCTCTCCTCCCCCCTCGTACTGATCGATTTCCACTCTACCTCAACATCCGCATCGCTAAGGTCCTTTGCTACACAAGTCTATGATCTCATTGCTTTTGTTATCCACAAGGATTTTCACCAATACAGTTTTCAAACTTATATCACTACTTTAATTTTTATTATATGCTTATATGTTTATTTACTTATTTGTTTCAACTAAAATTAATCAGCAAGATAACGTCATGGTAACACATGCATTCGGGAGGTCTCGGGTTCAAGCACCGAAGCCGAACAACCTACCGAAGATGGTTTAGGGGGGAGGGAGATCGCTAGGCAAATACTGGGTTAGATCATTTGACCCACGAAGTTTTCCTATCGTCTAACATCGGTTAAGTATTAACTTGTGCTTGGAAGAAGATGCAGAAGATGAAAATTATCATGGATCCAGCCCGTTGATAGGTTATGTTACGGTTGCTTTGGTTTAGGCTCCAAGAATTGTAAAATTTTTTAAATATGTTTAATGATTTAATCCGAAATTGCCAAAATTCAGTAGGTCATTAGATGGCGCAACATAATTGATATGATGTGAATGTCTTATGATTGGTAGTTTTAAAAATGAGATTATGTAGTGTGTGAAGTTTGATTGGTAGAGATGACAACGAGAGAATGAAAAATCAATAATTTTGTAAAACAGATAGGAAAGAAAGCGTAAATGTAGTGCCGTGACGAAACCTTGTAAAAGAGTTAATATTAGTTTTCTGTTAATTGTAATTAACATATACAATATAATTGTTAAGTTTTATACAAAAAGTGGTATTAATAATACAAATTAAATTGAACATCTTAGTATTTTTAAAATAAAAAGAATTTATTGGTATGGAAGTATATTTAGAAAATTTATCCTTTCACTCACGACCACGTCTGAAAATTCAAGAATTCTCATAGCTCTGACTGAAGCAGATCCGGAGATTTTTTATATACATTGATGTATCAGAGTGCCAGATTAGAAAAAAAGAAGAGTTAGCAGCTTGCAGCTTCGTCATCGTCTTCCCCGGGGGCTGAATACAGCCTACAACCCCAGTCACAACGCGGGACATCAGGTGAGAATAATCCCGTCCCACATGATCGCCGCAGACTCAGAGAACATCTTCATCCCATCAGTACCATAATTCTCGTTACAGTTACCAGATTAGACGAGTAGGTAGCTTTTTCTTTTGTAACTTTGGGTTGATTGCATGATAACCAAACATGTAATTTGCTTGGATAATTTTATTTATATATGGCCTATGTTATACAGTCGCCTTCCTGTACCATTTATTTGCTACTGGTTTGACTGAGGGACTCTAGGTCAAGGTAAATGAAAGCTGAGGTGAAATTAGAAGTCACGAAATGTAGGAACGGGAAATTTGGGAAATTTCCTTTCTAGGGTTCGAGTAGCGACCGGTAAACTCCTGAAGTAAACCCATGGGTCAGGAAAGATGGCCATGGAATCGAACACATTAACTATTGAATGCGGTGAAAGAATCTACCGTAAGAGAAATCTCAATTGAGCACATTTAATCGGATGGTATATGTTATGACTTTTAGAAATTTGCTACTCTATTGGTACATGTTGTCATGGTATTACGTAGTCGTTCTCTTGTACATCTTGTTTCTGTTTTATTAATAGTAAATGCTCGCGATAATGTCTATTGCAAATGGGCAAGTGTTTTCTCCTTCTGAGTTCATATACACTTTATAATTCGTATCTAATATTCAGAAGGGTTTCAGGTACATATATTGAGGATTTTCTTTTGTTGGGGGTAAATTACTATATAATAGTTGTTCTAGCGTTGCATAAGCTATGAGGGATGCTAACAAGAACGATGTAATAACCTTTACTAACTATGAGTAACAACAATTTATCGATAGCTGGGAATATTTTAATATAGTAATAGATCGAAAGGTATACAACGAAGAAATTTTCTTAAGGGAAACTGGAAGTGTGGAGTTCATTCAAGTACACCCTGGACAAGATAATTTATCTATTTCTCAAGTTTTATTACGTGTATTCTTTTGGAAAAAGTCTAGCATATATATCGACTTATGGGAAATATCTATGGAAAATTTCATTATTATATATTTATGATTTCTGTTTAAAAATATGTTTAATAAGTAAACAGAAAAAAGTTGTTTAAAAAAAACATACATTACTGCCCAAAAATTAGAATATTTATGAGTAGCACAGCACCAAAATTGTTTACACTTTAGCCTCATATGTCTGTTACGATATTGACGTATAATTATATAAGTAAATGTGAAATGTGTAGTGTTTAACGCCTACTTTTACTACACACGGCACCACAGGCGATGACACTGATGATGCATGAGATGAAGATGGAGCCCGGTGGAATGCGATGGCGGGGGAAACAGGAGATCCCGGAGAAAACCCGCCCCAGGGCCGTGTTGTCCACCAAAAGTCTCACTTTGCGGTCGCTTGGGATCGAACCCGGGCTGCCTTGGTGAGAGCCAAGCGGTCTAACCACTGAGCCACGGCGCGGCCATTATATAAGTAATTTCAAACCTCTAGTACTAATAGTTGCTAACAAAAATGGCTATAAAATGGGAAAAAAGATTGTTTCCGAGAAAAATTGTTACCATTTAAAAGGAATGCAACCATATCTTTAAAGAGCGCTTAAATAAGGAAGCACTGAATATAAAAGCATAGAACTATACATGTCCTCGTACAAAAAAAAAAAAAAAAAAAAAAAAAAAAAAAAAAAAAAAAAAAAATTAGAAAATTTGACTGAAATGAAAACGAAAAGTGACATTTTTAACACTTAGCAAAGGAATGCAACCATATCTTTAAAGCGTGTTTAAATAATGAAGCATCGTATATAATGTTCATTTTTATCTGTGGTTTTACCGCACAAAATTTGACTTCATCATTAGCATTGCTGATGGAGCGAGTTTATACACGATTCCTCTAGCGGCTTGCGAGCGTAATTGATCTGCTGACAGCAGCTTTCAGGACTCCCTCTACCGGCAGGTAAATAAATATACTATTTCAGGGGTGGGTCTTGCCCGCGTAATATAAAGAGGTGCGTAATTTCGCCTGGTGCGTAGATCGATTACTGTTGTAGTTTGTTTTAATGAATGTGAACACTAAACGACGGATAAATTCAAACAATATCTTGCAATTTGGCGTTTCTCTGTGAAAATATATAAGTTAATATAATTTAATAAAGGAATATCAAATTAATAACAGTATTAGTTTCAAAATATATTAGTAAGGAAACAGATTTTTGTATTTTCTGTCTTTTCAACAGTGCACGTCATATCGAATAATGAATGAATAAATGAACGAAACGGATGATATGATACTCAAATGAGTCCAAGGTCCCTAGAGCTCAGGATTACCCGATATTCGGCTTCGTAGAATAAGGGAAAACCCTGGAAGAAACCTTATCTAGGTAACCCATCCTTAGCGAGATTCGAACTCGTGATAAGGTGTAAGGTGTGAGGTATACACGCTACCTCACATCACGGAGGTGGGCAAGAAACAGATTATTCATATTATATATGTATAATGTTTACTTATTATGTTTATTACTTCTAAATTGGGACAGTAACTTTATAGCGTCAAGTGTTTCTCATTTTGCGAATAACTGAGCCTGTAAATGTTTGATTCACCTATTGGTTTTAAAAGACATAAGGATACCAACATTAATAAAGACATTTTAATTAAGCGTGAGAGCGACAGAAAATTATATCATATACTGATAAAACGTAAGACGTTTATGTTGAAACCAAAAGTATGTCAATTTGACGTTATCTGGACACTTTTGACAACAGTACGCTCCGAGGGACTTCTTAGAATGCTGGATAGCGCTGCATAAACTCCTCTATGCAGCGGTTTAAATTATATTTATATGTCGCACTAATTTCAATGCCGGTACGAAAGTAGCATTCAGCCTTGAAGACGCGATGCTCTGTCTACATATCCACCTTTATAGTAGAAACGTGCTTCTTTACATATGTACTAGAATCATAATCATGATTATCTTAAAGAAGGGTGAAAGGCGATGCCAGTTTTATTAATTATCAGCTCAATCACACTCAGAGCGTTGTAGTTAGTTACCGTTCCGCAAACATTACCGCTTCTTCACCGTAGAGGGCGCTGATTTCAAGCGCTGATTTCAAGATAGACTAACCAGTCAACTATGACATCATTCTTACTCAATCGGAGGGCGGTAAATAACGAATAAAAATGAACACCATGTATTCTTGTGCAAGAAAGTATCAGAGAATTTAACTGAAATGAAATTGATAAATGACATCTTTTACCGGAAATTAATAATTTCTTCCATACTAGCCGTGTGTAGGCTAAGGTTTGGATGAGTAGAGTCTGACTGAAAAATTCAATGCCATAGCCGGGATTTGCACCACGGATCGCCCGGTTTCCATCCAGCTGCTCTTAACCATTGAGGTACTATGACCAACATGCCGACATGACTCGTGTATGTTTCCCGGTAAACCACTAGGGGTTCTCTTATACAATGAGATACGCAGCTTTTGCCATTTCACACTTCCTGCTACTCTTAATAAGCTTGCCAATCTACGAATTGGTTCAATTGGCTGATAAGTCCCGGATCTCATATAGAGATAGTGCCATTGGACCAGTTTGAAGGAAAGCATAATACAGTTTATCACTATAATAGCTTGCATCCATAGGTATAGGTCAATAGCTTGTTTAATTTTTGAATGACAGCACTTTAAACAAAACAAGTGTAGAGGTTTCACGAAAATGGAGGATTTGAAATAACGAGCAATGATTAAATACTTCCCTTGTTGTTGTAATTTTACGCCCTGCAACGTTAAGTCATATGGGACGATGAATGAAATGGGTGAAATGATGCTCAAATCAGCCCAAGGTCCATGGAGCTTAGAGTCACCCGATATTCGTCTTTCAGGATAAGGGAAACCCCGCAAAAGACCTTATCCAGGTAACTCACCCTGACCGAGATTTGAACACGAGGCCTCTTGAACGTGAGGCAGACACGCTACCACCACGCTACCGAGGCAAGGCTTAACGCCTAAAGAAGCCAAGGACGAAATAGACAGTACATTAAGACTCTGCCCCTTCATATACAATGATTAAAAAGTGGGTTACAGAGTTTAAAATGGGACGTACGAGCACTAGTACGCACTGTGGAAGGCACAACTCCAGAGAACATTGGAAAAACAAAGTCATCGTTTAATACTGGAAGACTGCAGATTAAAGTTGTTTGAGATATAAGAAGCTGTAAACATATCAAAGGAATGTGCAGAGAATATTTTAAGTAATATTTTGTGCTTTCACAAGGTCAGTGCAAGAAGAGTGCCACGTTTGTTGACACCTGATCAAAAGTTGCAAGGAAACACTTTCTGTTTAGAATTTGGAGCTCTATTGTAAAAATTCCAGTGAATTTTTGAGACGGTTTATTACAATGGAAAAAACTTGGATATATCACTACACTCCAGAAAATAAATCACAGCCAAAGCAATGGATTGATTCAGGTGAACTAACTCCAAAAGAGGCAAAGTCAATTTTATCAGCTAACAAGATTACGGCGAGTGTTTTCCGGGATGCACAGGGAATTATTTTTATTGATTACTTTGAAAAGGATAAAAGTATCACTGTGACTACTACACAAATTTACTGCAAGGTTGGTGCAGTGCTGGTTGCCTCAGTGATGAGATGAAAAGAGAAAGATCTGATTTGTCAAAGAAACAAAACCTTGTTTCTTCACGATAATGCTCCGAACCCGCCTCGGTAGCGTGGTGGTAGCATGTCTGCCTCACGTTCAAGAGGTCCCGAGTTCGAATCTCGGTCAAGGTGAGTTACCTGGATAAGGTTTTCCGCGGGGTTTTCCCCTTATCCTGAAGAACGAATGTCAGGTAACTCAAAGGTAAATGGACCCCGGACTCATTTGAGTATCATTCCACCAATTTCATTCACCGTTCGATATGTCTTAACGTTGGAGGACGTAAAAAAGAAAAAGATAATGCTCCGACCCATCGCGTAATTACGATGGAGAAAATGTGCGAATTAAAGTAAGAATTGCCTGAACATATTAGCCTTTCTAAAGATTATGTTGAGAAATAAAAGCTTTTTTTTTTTTTCTTTTTTTCCCAGTGTGAGGCCCTGGACTTATCAGCATTTTATTTTTGTCACGTGAATTTATTTCATTTAAGGTATTTTAATCAAGTTCGTTAAGTCATTTTTCAAAAGATTGAAAATCTGACATATTCTCCAAGCAAGGGGTATTTGGGTAGCCGATTTTTTTTAACTCTTCGTGTCTCAACCTTGAAATGCTGAACTGGAATACCAAGCTTGGCGGGCGATGTAAACAACTGTGTTTGTTTTGTATTACCCATGAAACCATTTCAATAGTTTGAGGTCAATTTCAAAAGGAAATTTGTAATAAATATTCTATGGTAGCTAGAAGTGTCATATTTTATGTGAACAATATACTAAATAAAGACATATTTAGAACTTATAGTGACTAGAAAGTATCGTGTTTTACATTGGACATTTTCGTTTTCCTGTAATGGGAGGAGGGCCAGATTTTTATTTGTGGTGTTCCGTAGTGGGTATTAATTGATTTTGAGGCAGTAATTTTACGATGCAGGAGAGACGGTTAACCATGTGATGTAGGAAACAAGGCAGGTCACTGGCCGATTGCTGTTGTTGCAACACAAAAGCTTGTTTCTGCTATCAATAAACTCGGCACTTGCAGCTCATGGAATTTCCTCCCAGTTACTGACCGCCTGAATATGCCGTTTATTTTCCCCTCTTCGCTCTTCTCCGTATTCCGCTTCTTCTTCCTCCTTGCTTCTGCACCAACAATGTAACGCATGTAAACTCCCGGACGTTTTGGGCGTTGATTCCTGGCTAGCCAGCCGTCCAGCGCATGCGCTCACACATACATTCATGGGATAAAATCTAACTGTACAACTGTTTTAAACGCTGGAACAATTTTATTATAATATCAGTTTTACCTACTGCACTATGTGTAGTAAGGAAAATTGTACTTAGCCCAAGAATTTAATTTGTATTTCACCAGAAATGCAGATTTTTAGGCAACCTTGAACCCAAACTAGCATTTGTGTGTATGAGCGTGTGCGTGCGCGTGCGTGCTTATTGCCATATAATTCAGCAACTTCTTAGGATATACTCGAGGATTCGCAATGGAGTAACTCATTCTAAAGTATATTTTACATGCAACCAAGTGGGATGCTTCAGGCGGTTTCGTCTGTAGCCGCATTTGGAAGGCATGGGTTCGATTCCCGTGGCTGGCCTACCCAAACCATTGACTTTTCGGGTGCTTTCCCGGATCTCCAGGCGAATACTGGGTAGGTTAATCACATCTTCCGATTTTCCTGTCCGTCCACGTCTCACCATTTTCATTTCACATCATCTCTCATCTGATGGTCTCTTTCAGGGTAGAAGTGTCGGTGGGTGTCTCGGCGTTGCATGACAGAATGATATTCTCTTGTAAAACTTCCTCCTCCGGTAGGACGGTCTCCAGTCTTCGAACCCGGTCTGATGAGGGTTTTTTTCCGGATCACATTAGGGTGCGATGCCAGTTGTTCTGACCTGCCGGGGAGTTTCTACCTAGTGAAGTGTAAGGACCCTGCCTTCTGCACCGTCGCAGCTCCTTGTGACGACCGCCCTCTGTCTCCTCTCACTTTATCCCTCCTCCTGGGGATGCCCACTTGGGGACAACGCTCCCCTTTTAGAGTGGTTTTCATTCGTGGAAATAGGAAAAAGTCGCACGGGGCTAGGTCCGGCGAATACGGAGCGTGGGGAACGAAAGACCACCTCTGAGATGCCAAATAGTGGGTCACTCGTAAGGCCGTATGTGCTGGAGCGTTGTCGTGAAAAAAATCCTACCTCAAAATCCGCTGGCAGGAGCTCCAACTGATCCCTGTCGCTGCTGAAATTTGGTCGATCGTTTGGTGACGATCCTACTTGATCTTATGACGGGCCTTTTCAATGCTCTCCTCATTTCGCGATGTTGATGGGCGTCCAGAACGAGCTTGGTCTTCAACATACCAGGTTTAGAAGGTCCAAACCACTCAAAAACCTGTATGCGGCTCATAGCGTCCTCCTGGAAAGCTTCCTGAAGCATTTGGTGTGTCTCTGTTGCCGTTTTTTAAGCAGGACACAAAATTTCACACACTCCCTTTGTTCTTTTAAAGTTGTCATAACGACTTCGCAGAGGTAACCCGCCAACACAATACCACACTTGCACGTTCAGCTCTACACTGACGCCGTCTGCACAGCTGTTTCATGAAGGTCTCTACTCACACCATCTAGCGTGAGAACCCTGCACTACATCTACGAGTGGCAGCGCCCTCGGATTTCGGTTTCTTTTGGGACACCCATCGTAGATCCAATCCTTTGCATGAATGCTTTTTCGGCTTTTTATCTTCTTAAAAATGGCTCTAACAAGCTGGTTTCAAATAGCAAGATTTTCACCACAAAAGATCTGTATATATTGCACTATATGTGGTAGTGTTGAAAATCCTGTTCTTTCGTAATGACTTTTGTAGAAATGGTAAGGCACTTGAGATATATAAACTTCTTCTCCACGGAAAATATAAGTGTTGTTAAAATTACGTCAATACTATTTTTATAGACTGAACTATTTCCGAGAATCTTCTTATTACTTTGAATTTTCCAATAAGACACATTTTTTCTTCTCCTTGTTAAGCAAAGTGAACCGTTGAAATATTTGACTATCACTTGAGCCTACTATAACTATACCGTATACCCATTGAGGGAAAAACCTTCTGAAATGTTAATCTCGATTAAGAGGTAGATAGATGTAGATAGATGGGTTTGGGGTTTGTTTGATGAATTCATGTGACTTAAACAGTCCAATTTTTGTTCTAGACTGCTGGGGAACGGAATTTGAACGCTCTTGCACAGAGTTTAGTAACGCTAAAGTCTATTACATTCACTTATTGCTAATGTGCTTATAAGGAAATGTGAAAAACAATTTCTGCAGGTTGTGGACATTTATAGAAGGGACATTTATTTTGTAATAGAAGTTCATTAAGATTGATAGAGATAAGGATACAAACACATGCATACTTTCCCCGTGGCGTAACAATCTAAAGTGGGCCTGTGGCGGCCAAACCGACTACCGGCCTCACGCCCACATACAAAGGTAGAGATGGAAGATCATACAAACGATACGGAGAGGAGATGTGGTCAGCTTCACGACATCCCCAGCCGGAAAGTTGGCTTTCTAGACCAGGGTTCGCTAACTAGCGTAGCTCATCAATTTCCTCACGATACTAACTTAAAATCCACACCACCGAGGGGTGGGATCGATCCCAGGCGCATTTCGGACGCAGGAAACCAAAGCAGGACGCGTTAGCCGACTACGCTACGATGTAGGGCGAACTAGCACATTACAATTTTAAAAGCAGTAATGCATTTGCTATTTTATATTATCTTTTAAATAAGGGTGATCTGAAAAGTTTCCGACCTGAACATGAAGATGACAGCACTCGTAAATGAAAGCTAGTAAATTTCGTTGTTCATCTGTTGACAGCTACTCACCAAAGTTTCAGCCATTTTGGAAGCTCAGTTGTTATGTAACAGTCGTTTGAGTGAGTTGATGTGCTTTCATGTTTTTATTAAAATGAACAAAATCGAGTATCGAGCTGTCAATAAATATTTGTTTTTGAAGGGCAATACGCCTACGCAAATCAAAGATGAGTTGGATTCTGTTTATGGGGGCTCTTCACTATCATTTACCACAGTGAAATTTTGGGCTGCTGAATTTAAAAGTGGCCGTAAGAGTTTGGGAGACGAAGAACGTTCGTGACGTCCAAAAACTGCAACTGCCGACGAAAACATCGCCAAAGTTCACCAAATGGTGCTAGACGACATCCGAATTAAAGTGAAAGAGACAGCAGAGGCTATGAGTATGTCAAAAGAAAGTGTTTGTCACATATTAAATCAACATTTAGACACGAGAAAGCTCTCCGCCTATCGAGTGTCGCGTTTGCTCACGTTACACCAAAAACATGTTTGAATGAACATTTTTAACGCTTTGTTGACGCAAAAAAATTGATTAATTACTGTAGATGAAAGTTAGTTAAACTACTATACACCCGAAATAAAAATACAGTCCAAACAGTGCACTGCTGGAGTTATTTTAATCTATAATTTTCAAAAATGAAAAAATATTGCAGGAGCATACTGCGCATCATTACTTGACAAGCTGAAGGCAGAACTTGCGGAAAAACGGCCACATTTGCAGAAAAACAGTATCCTGTTTCACCAAGTCAGCGCAACGTCTCATACCTCAGCGGTTACAATTGCGAAAATCCACGAATTACGGTTTGGACTGCTTGACCAACTGCCTTACTCACCAGATCTAGCGCCAAGCAACTTCTTTTTGTTCCATCATCTGAAAATTGCGCTCGGAGGACATAGGTATTCGTCAAATGAAGAGGCAATTACCTACGTGAACAATTATTTTGCAGAGAAAAGCGCCGAGTACTATTTGGACGGGTTACAGAGATGGGAGCATCGCTGGGAAAAGTGTGTAGAGTTACTAGAAGACTATGTTGAAAGTTATTAACGTCTTTTAAGCAGTCAAGTAATAATAGGACTTTGAATAAAATGGGTGGAGTGAAGGTAGAGCTTAGAGATACACAACTGAATTTTTCTCTAGCCACGAATATTTCTTATTGTTTCCTGAGTCTAGAAGGCTAAAATTTCTCGTAAAGTTACTACATAAAATACATTGAACATAAAACTTACTATTTTTTATGTTTTAGAATAAAGGAAAGGGCTGGAAAAAGATATCTTATGCAGGAACTTATCCCAATCGAGATTCGAACTTGGGACCATTTGCTTGTGAGAGAAACACGCTGCGCCCACTCCCCACATACACATACCACAAAGGTAGGCATCTGCCCTTTGTACAGTGAATTCTGCATCACTTCACAGAGAAAGGTCAAACTCCTCTGCACTTCAGCTCAATTTTTAAGAGAAGTGTTTCTCAAATTGGTACACAGGTATCACACTTAAACAGGTAGGTTAACCACGTAATTCTATTTTTCACTGTTCTGTTTTCAATATATTTTTTTTTTCAATGACATGTGCTACTGCAGATTATTCGTACAGACATTGCAAAGCAGCCAAATTAAAATTTAGTGTATTAATAATGCCTAAGTGCGCTGTGGATTTACTTTTATGCTATTAATACGCTTGAGTATTTTTCAATAAGGTAATGGATGCAAAATTTTAATAAAAATATCACATAAATAAAAATAATTATTCCTTCCGTAATAAACTGGTATCTTAAGTAGCTGTTTAAAAAATGGGTTGTGAATTTAGCATTTTAACGTTAGCGTGTCAGGGCCCTAATTTTAATAATTTTAACTTAAGGAACAATATCCGCATATTTGTATTTTGTATGGCAAAATAATATGTCGTATGTTAGCCATATCCGAACTTACACGCTGTCTGTTTGAGTGCTTGTATTATTTAGGTAGTATCTGAACTTAGAGATGTTAGGCGGTCAGATTTTAAGTTATTTTATTTTAGTAAACAATTATCAGCTATTATTTAGGTGTTGTATTAGCTTAAAAATGTACATTAATAATGCCACATCTTAAAAATTTCTTGGGAATACGTAACCTATTTAAGGCAAGGCTACACGAAAAATTCCAAATTCTATAATAATTAACCTAACATTATGACAATTTAGCCACATAATTAGAGCATCATTTTAAACTCGCATGCAAATTTTATGTTGCTACACCAAATAGTTCATTAAATATTAATTAGTTTTTGTGAAAATATTGTAAAAATTAAAAATGTTCTACGCGTCAAAAAATTTGAGATTTTAAGTTAAATATTTGTTTTTGGTTAATACAGAGCACTTTTAAAAGACCGACATTCTTATTTTTGGAATACTCTTGTAGCATTTGTTCTAAAATTTTTTCCACGTGTTAGCTCTCAAAGTTTTGAAAATATTAACTTCTTTATATTACTTAACACCATATAATTTTCAAAACATGAGTATTAACAAAAAAGGGGTCATGTGAAGTTTCTTATTTACATAAATATTTCATATTTACATGGAGCTATCCTGCAAGTTTCACCAAGTTAAATGGAAAACTTTGACACGTGAGGCATTTTGTATACTGAAAAGTGCTAGGAGAAAAGTTTCTCAGAAAATCAATTTTAAAGTCATGATTGTTACGTTTAACGATTGTTAAAGGTCTCTTTAAATTGTTACGTGATGGCCTAAAGTGGTGCAAATTATAAAAATAGCATGCCATCTATTACGACATACTCTAAGCTACCAAAATGCCAAAGAAGAAAATTCCATGATTTTCAACATTTTCAGCAAATTTTCAGTGCAGCCTTGCCTTAACAGTATGTGTGTTTTATATGAAAACCTGGTGTACAATGTTCCGGGTTCGGTTTCGGGTGGGAGGTTTTCGGAACTTTTCTCTAGCCACGATTATTCCTTATTGTTTCCAGAGTCTTTGGAAGGCTAACATGTTTTACTTCATAGTAGTTTGTAGATAAATAAAATGTATTATTTATTTATTTTCTACAAAGACGCTACTGATTTTGCCCAAAATATTACGGATAAGAGTATTGTTTTGCAAAAATGATAATTGCATCTAATAATAGGCTTTAAGATTGAATATTGGACCAGGCCCGAAAAATCGAATACAACGATCTGGACTGGAAAAAAATCGGCCATACATGATCCTAAATTATGGTGTGTGAACGGTCTCTGAAGTCCTCTTCATTCTTGACGAATTTTGGATTTTTGATACATATAAAAACCACAAGGTTATTGCATGATGAACGTGGAGTTTATAAAGACGTAATTTATGCAAAATAATCCTTTCTGTTTTAGCAGTCGTTTCCGAAATTTTCGCCATTTTATAATAACATTTCCACAAATTAAATTTACTATAATTGGTTTGCATGGCAACCCTTTTCTATATTAGTGGATAAGCTTGAACGTCTAGATAATAAACCACCACAATTCCTCGTACATTGCCAATTTTTACTTGCCTGTTATTGCCCATTTGTATTTTTAGCATTTTTGTAGAGTTATTTAAGAATCCCTATGCCTCTTTTTAGTTAATTGATGGAAATTAATCATTTATCCACACTAGCCATATATAGGCTAAGGTTTTTGATAGATAGAGTCAACATGAAAAATTCATTGCCATGGCCGGGATTTGAATCACGGATCTCATGGTTTCTGTCCAGTCGCTCTAAACTTTGAGCAACCATGGCCGACGTGCCATCCTGACATTAAATTCTCCATTTGACTCAGATTTCTCCGGTAAACCACCAGGGGCTCTCGCATTCGAGATACACCATTTGTGGCGACTTACTATCGTAAGTACTTGAGTCCCAGGCTTCATCATTTAACTCTTACTATTTTAGTTAATTGATGGAAGTTAATCATTTCTCCACACAACATTTCATGATGACTCTATCTATCAAAAACCTTAGCCTATATATGGCTAGTGTGTAGAAATGATTAATTTCCATCAATTAACTAAAATAGTAAGAGTTAAATGATGAAGCCTGGAACTCAACTACTTACGATAGTAAATCGCCACAAACGTGGCATTTTGAATGCGACAGCCCCTAGTGGTTTACCGGGGAAATATATGAGTCAAATGTAGAATTTAATGTCAGGATGGCACGTTGGCCATGGTAGCTCAAGGGTTAGAGCGACTGGACGGAAACCAGGAGATCCGTGGTTCAAATCCCGGCCATGGCACTGAATTTTTCATGCTGACTCCATCTATCTCTATGCCTGTTTACAAAAAATAAAACAAATGACGGTGTAAAAGCTGGGTGCTGTTTCAAACAGATATTACCAAGGTTACAGTCCATAGTTTGGAATTAATTCCAAAAAATCACTTATTGTGACGCATTACATTCAAGAGGGGCCATGTGTGAATCTCGATTAAGATCAGCTACCTGAATAATTCACCCTATTTTTTCTTTTGTTTTGAGAAGATGAATGTCAGGTACTCTAGCAACTCGGACCCTATTTGAACATTTTTTCCACCATTTCGTCCGATATGAACTACCTGGTTAATGATCAAAAGCAAAGTACGTACTCTATAAGGAAAAATAATTGTATACTAACTGTGTAATATACAAGAGGTACTATGAAATGGTTAAATGCAATATCTTGTGAGAGTTAACCATCACAATTTTATTCCATTGCCTTCACAACTAGCCTAGCGTCATTCCAAAGGAGTGTTTTATTTCCAGGCCAGCTCTTACAAAACAACTGGATGTCTCGTACAGTTAGATGGGAGAAGTCACTACATATGTTGGCGTTTCTGTGTACTTATTTTTTTTTTTTTTTTTTTTTTACCGCAGGTCGCCAGTGCCTGGTACGGTGATGAAGATATCCTATCTAAGAGTGTCGGCGTATTTCTGTAGCTCCTATGGCGTGTCTACGGAGAATATTTCCTCTTTCTGTTTAGCTGCAGACAATCGTTTTCGATTTTATCGAGATAACTTCTGTTTTACATCCATAGATTCGATAACAGAAACCGTTTCTTCATGCAAACAGGTACATTAAATAAATTGAAAAACTATAAACCGATAATATTTTAACGATTTAAATAAATTTGAGACCAGCAAGGAATTTGTGTAAACCTGATACTTACACTATTTATTTTCCTGGAATGATACAATATTTTAAGCTGCAAAGGAAGTTCGGTTATATGTTATATGCTTTTTGTGGATAGCACTTCCAGGTCATCGTTGTGGCTGAGATATGATATCGTAGTATTTGTATGACACAAGAGCACAGCAAAGGAGCAGTTCAGGAAAATTGTTTGAAAGAGTACGAAGGATATGTTAAAATCACATATGACATTATTACTTCTTACCCAATGAGTACCTTCCTTATAAGTAGTTTCCTTTTCCTCATACTTTGAACTAAACCTGTCTACAGAATCAGAGTAATAAGCTTGTGGCGACATCTCTAATAAGGCAGACTGGTAGCACCTATCTCAACCACTTTTCGATACAAACTGCAGTTGAAAGTGGAAAATTCTTGTACCTCGTCATTGCAATCTTACTTTCGTGAGGTGGATTCCATTGGCGGGTTTAGGTTTTTACAAGGGAACTATCCTTGTACTAGCAGCACTATGTACCTGAAAATTTGATGGTATAATAAATCATTTGCATCAAAAATCTGCTGCGGAGTAGAACCTCAACCCCCAAAACTGTAGCCTGGAAAGCGTCACATGCGACTTCTTGCATGTAGTTACTGGACCTCCCTCGTTAGCTCTATGGTGTGTGTGGGGGACGACGCTACTTAAGTATGTCATGTGTAGACTGCTGCCCGTCAGGGGTAAACAATCCTCCGGTAAAATGCTGTGTTATTATGCCCATATATTACTGCGTATTTTGGGCTCTTTATCACGTACTTCCATCTATACTCTGCACTAGATTTTTGGTACAGAGGCCCCACATAGAGCAGAGAGGCCATCAAACTCTCAACGAATAGTGATATGAGCATAGTGATAGTATCCTTTCGTACTTCCACATTACACATTTCATGGACAAGGTTTAGACTTAGAATATTCTGCAAATTTCCGTCTAGAAAGTAAGAGATGATATCTCTAATACCACTGAGCTTTCAGGTTTAGAACTGCTCTGCAAAGATATGAGAAGGCAAATCTCTTGGATCAGCTCGTGAACGACCACCTTGGTAGCGTGGTGGTAGCGTGTCTGCCTCACGTTCAAGAGGTCCCGAGTTCGAATCTCGGTTAGGGTGAGTTACTTGGATAAGGCTTTTACCGGGATTTTCCCTTATCCTGAAAGGCGAATGTTGGGTAACTCTAAGCTCTATGAACCCTGGGCTCATTTGAGCATCATTTGATCCATTTCATTCATCGCCCGATATGACTTAAAAAAAAGAAAAAAAAAAAGAATCTCATGAAACCTCTTTTTTCGTGAGCCTAAAACTCAAGCTCGAACCGAGCAGCCAAGTTCATTTGGTGGTTTACTTTTAGTGAGCTAAATAGAAACAGCAACAATTCTAGAAGACAGTTTCATATGGCATGAATATATTTAGCTTAGTTTGCCTAGTATATTAAATTTATAAAAGTCTAATGCTATCTTATTCCAAATCCTAATTAATTCATAACCAGACAACAAAACTTGCACACCGATGAAAGAGGAGAGGTGTAACTATATCACACGTGCCTCTATGTTAAAGCCCTCATGGTAGAAAAGGAGTGCATGGCGACAAGTCAAAACAAAACGATATGAACGTGACAATATATGCGACATGCTACCTAACTGCTGACGTTTGAAATGCTTTAAAACAAAGTTGGCGATTTTCAATAGGCACTTACCTCTATTTGGATGCCTAATTCAGAAAAGTAATTTACGAGGGCTGTTCAATAAAGAATGATCATATAATTTTTACGGTCATAATTTTTCGCAATAAAATTCAATCTTATTATATTCTGTTAGCTTAATGTGAAACAAACACGCCGTAGCAGTTTCATTGTTGGTACTCCTGCTTCCCGCCTGTGAGAACCAGGCCAGTTCAGACATGTTCAGTATCGCCTACCGCTGCAACGGAGGTAACACGTGGGGTACAATGTGCGGCTTTGAAACTGTGCTTTCGTCTCAACAAATCTTCAGTTGATGCCTATACAATGTCACAGGAGTCCTATGGAGAGTCTGTTCTTCCCTACAGCACAGCTCGAAGGTGATTTAAAATGTTTAAAGAGGGGAGACAATCAAGTTACTGCTCTACGGAAGAAAACATCAGCACTGCTGCTGCCATTGTGAGAGAGGATCGACGAATTACGTTAAGATCGCTTTCTGAAATACTGAACATTTCATTGGGTACCACCCACACGTTGGTGACAGAAACATTATACATGAGACGTGTTTGTGCACGATGGGTTCCAAGAGTATTGATTCCCGAACAAAAGGACATTCGCATGCACGTCTGCATGCAGTTAAAGTTGATGTTAGAGGAAGATCTGGAGTTTCTTAAACGTAATCACTGCTGATGAAACTTGGTTATATCATTTTGATGCTGAGAGCAAACAGCAAACCTCAGTGTGGAAATCTTCATCACCTACCCCCAAAAAGCAAAAGTGGTTGCTTCTGTTGAGAAAGTTATGGTCATCTCATTCCTTGATATTCATGGAATGGTTGACAGCATGTTGTACCTGCACACGCATCAGTAACTGGACAATACGACAGGGATGTCCTGAAAACATTGCAAATCCACTTCAGGTGCAAAAGATCATATTTCCGTGAAGCAGGCTGGATGCTGCACCGCGATAATACGCGGCCGCATATTGCCAATGTTGTTGCTGATATCTTGCAAAAATGATATGAAGTACATCCCTCACCCTCTCTATAGTCCGGATTTAGCCAGATGTGACTTTTTCTGTTCTCTAACTTGAAGAAACGCCTTCGTGGGAGGCATTATCCATCATCAGAAACAGTGGTGAAGGCTGTTGAGGCGATTTTGAAGGATCTCTCAAACATGGTTTCCAGCATGTCTTTGAAGACTGTCGAAAATGCTGGGACAAGTGCATTGCATCCAGGGGAGACTATTTTGAGAAGGACCATCAAAATTATGAGAATGAGTAAGTTATGTTGCCAAAAAAAAAAAAAAAAAAAAAAAATTCTTTACTGAGCAGCCCTCGTATATATGCCTGTATATGTAACTAATTTGTGAATAAAAAGTTATACTTCTTGCACTTAAAGTGACATATACGCATGCAATTTCAAATAAAAATATTTGATTTTACCTGACAGACTTGCAATGAATTTAATTGTATCTATACTTTCCATAAGAGAACTACCAGATATCCATTGTGAAATATAGTGTTCATTCACCTAAAAGCTTTTTTGGTCCGTTTCTGTGGAATGATATGCATGTAGAACGTAAAATTGAATGATACATTTTAAAATTCTCAAAGGTTGTTCTCATGTGGGTTTTACTTAAATACTGTCTCTGATAGAGTAAGTGCGTACGATGATGCAATGAGGTCAAAGCCTAAATATTTGATGTGCAATTCATACATTTTGGACTGTTTCGCTTCAACAATGTGCCATATCCATGATTCTTATGTAGAATTACGTTCTAGGACCCACTGTTGCTTTATAATATTATACCAAATCATTTAATCAGTTTTTCACGTCAGGTGGTGCATGGCCATATGTCTAGACCGCTCACCTCTCAACTAGGCACCCAGGTGCTGCACGTAGTATTTGTGGGGATAAAGCGCCGTTAGGGCGTTCTCTGGTTTCCTGCGCCATTCATTCCACCAACTGCTCCATAATTATCTTTCCTTTCATTCACTGTATCACAATGTCATATCATCCACTTCTTCCCTGCCATTTCGAGTATAGGCATGATCTGTGTCTAACTCCCAGGCACCCACTTGTAAGGTTTGCGGTTTCAGTTCTGCACAGGAGAAGAGCAGAAATGAAACGGAAAAGAAAAGTAACGTGAGTAAACATGGTGTGATCCCTTTATGCTTATTAATGTTATACTTATCACATGATGCTTAATGTACTACTCTTTTAAAGAAACGCTTCTTCGAGTAAGAGATAAGTAAAATAACGTAGAACGAGTGCATCAACATATATTTAATATGTTGAAATTATACCATTAATTTAATATCTTAAACAGCTTACAGTAATATGATGGTCATGTAAGACTAATTCTATTCATTGGACATTTGTAATTGGACTCATTGATATTAAGGAATTATTCAGTTAATATTTTCCTGCAGTAACCACACTAAAATTCCTTATTTATTTATAGGAAACCAAAAATCATGTGGGATTTAATTGGCTAACTCATGATTAAAAGAAAGTACGTAAAGGCTTCAAGGAATACATTCTGCAATAATCTTTATTGGTAGAGTATGGGAATTTACTTCACAAATTTCATCTTGGCACAATCCAATGGATAATAGCCACATGAATTTGGATCTACAGAGAAAGCAGGAAGTAATTTTTTAAATATCCCTTATCTTTTCCGAATTCTTCAGAGTTTGAATTGTTGCCTAGTTTTGTTTTCTATAAGCAAACCGTTTGCTTAAAGTTCTGTTACATCCTATAAAATTGTGGGTTTGTGATATCAATTTATATATATATATCAAGAAGGTAACTCTGTTTGGTAATAAAATTAAATTGTGTTCAGATACAGAAAAAAAAATTATTGCACAAAATTCTACAACTCATAAACTACTTTTCCACATAACTGCCCAAATTTTGCAGGCATTTGTCATACCGAGGCACAAGTTTTTGTATACCTTCTTCATAGAAGTTTGCCGCCTGTGTCTTCAACCAGTTGGAAACAACTTCTTTCAGCTCTTTGTCATTGTTGAAGTGTTGACCGCCAAGGAAAGATTTGAGATGCAAAAACAGAAGAAAGTCGCTAGGAGCGGGGTCAGGTCTGTAGGGGTGTGGTCAAACACGTCCCAGCCAAATCCCTGTAGGATGTTTTTCGTCGCATTTGCAATGTGTGGTCGTGCGTTGTCATGAAGGAACACAACACCTTTTGACATTGCAAATTTGCCGGTATATTTCAATTGATGTCACTTTCCTAGGATTCAGAAAACGAATCACAGATCTGATTTCACAAGCAGCGGGATTTTAAATCAACACCGACATGTAAACAAGCAAATCAAAGCGTACGTGGCTCACAGCGATCTCACAATGGCGCATGTTTCTTCTCCTTGATACAGAGCGTCTACCGCGCATGTGCGGAACTGCGATTTCAGCGCTGCAGCGGAGATGAATTGAAACAGAAGTTACTTTCTGGACGCCTCTTGTATAGTATATATATGTGTATATATGCATATATAAATTGACGTTTGTTAATCTCACAAAAACTCGAGAACGGCTGAACCGATTTGCCGAATTTTAGTTTTGAGATATTTATACAAGTCCAAGAAATGTTTAAATGGTGAGAAAAAAAAAACCCAGAAGTGATAATGGAACCAGGATATTAACTAAATATAGAAGTACACACGCAAACTTTCACGGAGCACATACATCTTCTTTCATTTTCAACAAACAAAAGCTTACCCCCCCCCCCCCCGTTGACAACAACGTCAAGACGTGATGGAAGTGGATACGCCACTTACGCGCGCAAACCTCGCAGGGAAGACTAACGAAAACCTCAGTGGGGCCGCCTGGTGATCTAGCACACCTTCTACTAGCTCTGCTGGCTAGTACCCGGGACTCATGAGGCAAACCTCTACCCCCTCCGGGCAGCCGTAGCCTGGCTGGAGATAACCAATTTGCCGTGGATGTCGGGAACGTACTGCCCCGTCGAGTCCAACCCAATCCGAACAACTCCCTGACGGGTGGGGCTCGACAGTTCGGCCCGAGGTTCCTCT
>CM060951.1:110919684-111132184 GCA_030765055.1 Mantis religiosa | reverse complement strand
ATGGAAATACATCAATATTAGTGTTTCTGTTATTATGTTTGTATTGCAGTGAGTTTCTCTGCATATATTTAAAATACAATATACAGGTAAATATATATGTATATATAATGCACATATATGTGTCAATACTGTATGCCTACATATGTCTATCCCTGTACGTACACAATATACTTTTTTGTGTAACTTAGAGCTCAAGAGGTCGTTAGTTTCACCTGAACATGATACTGTAATGTACATTCAAATTTTGAATGTTATTTTTGCAAAAGTACCACCATGTTTTATTAATAAAATTGTTCCAACGACCATAATTTTAACCAGCTGATAATTTTCATTAAAACCCGAGTAGTGATTATCAAAAAAGTTATAAAAAGAAGGCTTTTCAAGAAATATGTTCATGTTCAGAAAGTTCGACTAAAATCTCAAAAGTGACCAATCTAGATTTTCTTATAATTGTATACTAATGCCGGAAACAAATCTGAGTTGAATATCAACAAGAAATTGACTAGAGGGTTCTTTATGATTTAGATTTAAAACTTACAAAATGGAGAAAAAATACTTTTGCAAGATGTATAATTATGCACAAAAATACTATATTGTTAGGCATTGGTATTGGGTTAGGCATCATGCGCTTATTCCGTGTAATAAACTCCCCCCCCCCTGTAGATTAGAGAACGTGCATTTATTTTTAGTTTAATCCGGTTAATAATTGGTGTTATGTGTCCTGAAATAATTCGAATTCGTAAAATCTCTTCTAATGATTTAATTCGAATATCCATCTCAGCCTATGGAAATTAATTGTTTTTTTCACATTGGCCGTGTGTAGGCTAAATTGTGCAAACGTAGAGTCAGACTGAAAAATTCAATGCCATAGCCGGGAGTTGAACCACGGATCTTCTGGTCTCCGTCCAGCCGCTCTAACCATTGAGCTACTATGGCCAACGTGCCGATATGACATTACATTTTCCAACTGACTCGTATTTTTTCCGGTAAACCAATTTCCATTAATTGACCTAATAGTGGTTAACTATAAAGCCCGGGCCTTAATGTACTTACATGTTGTAAGTCTCCAATAAGATAGTTGTCTCATGTATTTATGAGAACTCCTAAGTGGTTTACCAGTCATTTGGAGAATTTAATATCATATCGGCACGTTGGCCATAGTAGCTCAATGGTAGAGTGGCTGGATGGAGACCAGAAGATCCGTGGTTTAAATCCCGTCAGTCTGACTGTACGTTTCCACATCTCAGCCAAGTTCAAAGCCCTTAGGATTAAATTATTACACGTGTTTAAACTTCGGTGCAAGGAATTCTGTTTTAAATGAAAACGTTAGAAACTTAGGATTATAAGAATTTGTACTGTGAAGAGCTTTAGTTCTGCAGACTGCTGACTGATGAACTGGGAGGATGAAAGTTATAGTTTCCAGCCTGTTCATTTATTGGGACTAATTTCAGTTATGAATATATGAGAGAGAGTGGGGGATAGAGAGATGCAGAGGGGCGGATAGGAAGACAGAGAGAGAGACAACCTCTAGATAAGTCAAGTCACATTGAATAGTGAATGAATTTAACCTTGATTGGAAGGCGAATGCCAAGGGCGACGAAAAGTTGAATCGCGAAGGCTAGGCGGCGTCATGCAGGTTGCCTATTCCGAGAACTCGAGAAAGGAAAGCACTTCTGCCCCCTGTGCCTGAAACCACGGAAGGGGCATGGACAATACTGGTGAGTCACAAATTATCAGTTAGAGTTCTGTTTTGAATTACATCTGTATTTGCAAGCACTTACTTAGGTACTACAGGGAGTTAAGGAATTGTATTCCATTCAAAATTTCGGCAAACAACCACCCAAAATATTATTTTAAAAAGTCCGTAAGCAAATATGTTTGCCTTTGTAGTTGCACAGCGAATAGGGAGAATTCGAATAAATACCAATTGTTTAAAGTTGCAACACGAAATTTCCGCAAAAGTCCTTAAAACCCAAGCTATTCTTTATGAGGGATTTTTTTTTTTTTTTGTCATTTTCTATTTTCCCAGAAATATCCCTTCCATTTTGGCTAAAATATATTATGTCAAGACATACATGAAAAATAAAAATATGATATATCACACTGAGATAACTTCATCTCCATTGTTTATTAGTGGGTATAAAGCTATTTTGAGATCAGGTTTTCTGCCTACTTCACTTTGAGATAAATATTGGTGAGATACCTACATTACGGCTTTTGTTATAGGTAAAAAGGAAACAATGATGGTAAAATGTTTAGGAACTGAACGCTAAAATCTCTTGCTCTTTCCATGCAATTCTTACAAACAACGGAATATCGAGAGACTAAAAATATTGAAAAATTGTAACCATCAATAAGGAATATCTCGGAAGCGGCTTATGACACAAGCTTGTTTGAAATACATTTTGTTTTGAAAGGATGCACAGTTTTGTGTGGTATGTTTTTGTTTATCGCTTACTGCGTATTACTTTCAGAAAATAAACAAAATTAATTTACCGAATGAAGAGCACTTCACAGCCTACTCATAAATATTTTATATATTGTGTTATTATGTTATTTTTCGCGTAAGTATATTTAATCAAATTTCATCCGAAATCACTGGAGTCTTTTTTGCAAAATAAAAAATTAAAAACAGTTTGGATATAAATATAAGTTTGGAACTGAGGGAGTTCCTTGAATGCTTCTTGTGTCGAGGATGTTGAGATAAAGCAGAAAGGTTGGTAGGGATGAGACGTTTCGATTTTAGTTATGCTGTTCACGCACGCACGCACACGTTTCTCTAAATACTGTTTTGGGTTAAGGGATTTTCAGGACATGATCTCCAGTTAAGTCTCAATGTGTAATTTTTGGCAGAAAAGCAATGTTCTATGTGCATGGAACATATCACATATTCTTTATGTTTTGTGGAATTGTATTTATATTTAAACAGTCTTAGATTCGATGCTTTGAATTATGTTATAAATAATTTGCTCTTGGCTTTGGATAACCTTTGAACTTGTGAGTATTTTACTGTTTTAGCTTTCATGACAACTGATAAAGGCAGGGTGCTCTCTACCTGAATAAAAAGACTGCAGGTTTATTTTCCCATGTGAACATATACTTATTAATAGTTTATACTCTGTAATAATTATCGCAATTATTTACAGTATTTGCTGTGTGTGAACTATATAATTTTTTGTCTAATTTCTTTTGAATAAATCTAATAAGAGTATAGTTTACCAACAGAAGGAACGTCCCTATGAGGAATGTGCTACCCTGACAAGGACAGTGCATGTATGTAACAGTGAACGCATGCTGCACAAGGATTAAAAAAAAGAACATGAGCCCACAGGAAAGGAATTCACTCAGTATACTAAAACCTAGAAGATTTACTCACAAATGTAGAGGGCGCCAGAATGTTTTTGAATAGGATGTAACTGAACTGATGCGATTGTCATAAAGAACTATCAGGCAGGGTATCGGTGCCTCTGCCTCATTTTCTCTGCAACTTTCTTTGCTGGGCAAACTGTAATTCTTTTCTCTCAATAATAGGTAGTTTTATGTTTCTGTAAAATGTAAATATCTTTTACAATTAGTATCTTTAAACTCTAATAATATCTTAAGTTATTGTTGAGAGTGGTTAATTTAGTATTTGAATTATGACACTAAATGTGACGAAACGATTTGTCCACTCGTGATTTATTCAGCTTTTATAAAATATTTTTCACAAATTCTTAAGTATGTAGGTAAATATTGTAAATGATGTGCAAGATATGGTTTGGTATGAGTGTATAAATAATCAGGGTCTCTCTCGATGTACAATTGGTGGGACTATATACGAGTACCTATTTATTCACGGGACGTATTCACACAAATGTTGTTTTACTCATTATCGTTATCTTTTTCTCCTAATCACTAGATATATGAGATACTATTATACGATATATATATATATATATATATATATATATATATATTTATATTCTTCAATCTTCAGTTTCTGCGGGGATCTGACCGTCTGATACCTACAAACTTATAATGAGGTGTTTTGTGGCGTCTTCTCGATAAACTTCCACCAGCTTTTTCCAGCTTTGAAGGCATCCTACACATTCTTATCTAATCATATTCGTTTACTTTTTAATTTATTCACCACTTTATTTAAATGTCAATTGTATTTTTGTTTACGATTTAATTTTATCCTGTATCTTGAGATATTTTTACGTGAGTTCTATATAACTGTTCCTTTTAAATTCCCTTCTTTCCCAGGATACGTTATCATTTACGGTGCATTGTTTTCTTATTTTCTTATTCGAATATCTATCATTTTAATGTAGCATTATTGTCGATTTTATACAATCTAACCTTTTACGACACTGATGTTAATCTGTTTCACCTGTAAAGATAGTGCTCTCCTTGAATTTTGGAGAACATTATTGAGTGTGAAAGTATAAGATTGAAGTCTTTTAAATATGTAATATATGTCAAATAATCCTTTGTATAGCTCCAAAAGTTTACGACGTAATTGTTACTCGTTTGAATATTACAAAGTGATATTTCCTTTGTTCCACTGAGCGTGCTACTTCGTCTGCGGACCGCATTCGGGAGGCACAGGTTCGATTACGATGGCCAACCTACCTGATCGATGGACTTTTTCGGGGTTTTCCGGGTCTCTAGGTGAATGCTGGTAGGTTAATTACATGCCCAATATTTTCTGTCCCTCCATTTCACCTCCATTAGCATTTCATATCATCTCTCATCTGGTGGTCCCTTTCATGATAGAAGTGTCGGCGGGAGTTTCGGCAGTGCGTAGCGGGATGATATGCTTTGAGGAAAACGCTTTCCCCTCCGGCGGGATGGACTTGGTTTCCGAACCGGCCTAATCACTGTTTCATATAACCTTGCCCCACAGACATGTATTACTCCGCGTGCATGTATTACTCCGCGTGCAACTACCTTCCCCTCATCCTAATTGGCTAATGCTTTCGCGCCATAGACCATAGGTGGTGCCTTCCCGTCACATTTAAACCTGCAGTAAACGTCATAATAATTGCCAGGAAGATAGATAAAATCATACAAATAAGAATATGAAGGCATGCAAAAATAATGAAGTTTATAATGAAACTGAGCAAGGTGAAACTGAATGAATGAGCAATGAAAGTGAAAGAGTTTATAATGAAAGGCCTTCGGCCGTTTTCCCTCGGATATTTTAAAACCAGCACACATACATTGCAAAAAGGCTTGTCTTTCCGTCTTAAAAGTCGTGTCACGCCATATTTGTCGTGCGTCTTTCATGCACCCAAGTCTCGTCAAGGTAGTATATTTTGCGATTTGTATCCCGGTACAGTCTGATTGTCCTTAAATAACGTCTTCGCCACACAGCAATATTGCCCCTGGAGTGGTAAGTTTCCCTGTTGCCTCAATTTCATGTCGCGATGTTCCTACGCATCTAACACACCTGTAAGTTCAGAGCACAGCTGTTCGATTTCTTTCACTGACAAAGACTGATTCTTCTCTGTGAGTGCATTAAACTCATGCATCACAATTCTTTTTTCGCCGCTTTGTAAAGATTTTCCCTTACGACGCTTCAGCGAAAAACTAGTGGTAGACTCTGCCATTATACATATAATAAGTACACGCGCAATAAACAATCAATAAAATAATTTAGCTCTAGCACTCGACACAGCACACCTTCGAGTGGCGATATATTACTAATCCAGTTCAAAACAAAGTCAGTGATAAAATTCATATAAACAAATATGTCATCACTACCGCTAAAGCAGGTAAAAAAGACGGGCTTCTGAGCAAAGGAACCTCCTCTTTACTTCATTTAAGAATTAATATGCATTTCAGAAAAATCAACTCTGTTGCGTAATATATTTAATTAAAACAGTTACGAAAATATAATTTTGACAGTCTCTTCCAACATATAAAGATATATCACCATGTTAAATAAGGAACTAATTTTTACGGCACAACAGTCTATACTGCAATAGCGGCCAACGAGAGGTGATAAGGTCACATGACCGTTAAGAGATACGCGGCCAGCTTATGTGAAACAATGATTAGTGAGCGAATTCAGAAGCGCGACGGGCGGGTTGCAAGCCTGCCTGGAGTACTCAGCTCTGGGGAGGCAGCCTCCGATGTCCGAACTGGTCTCGTGACTATTTCGAGGCAGGTTGTTCTAAACTTACCCCAAGGGAGTCTCTATCTGATAATGTGTTGGGAGCTTGCCCTCGGTACTGTAGTGACTCCTTAGGGTCAGCCTCTGTCTCCTCTCGCCTCATCCTCCCTCTTCGGGGTGGCTCACTTGGAGTGTAGGTACAAAAGACCACTCTGGTTGAGGTGCCGAATTCCCTCCGAACAATCCATTCCAATCCAATCCATTATTTTGTTTCTCCTGGGGTCTTGAAACATGTAAGAATGTGAGCATCTCCTGGTTTTTGTATGCTGCTATGTAACACAACAAAATGTGTATTCAAATTATACAACTAACGTTTATCATGTTTAACAAGAAATACAAAACACGCTTTTTGTTACTAATTTAGATAACAATTATAAAAGAAGGGGTTTGATGTAGAAAAGATGGCAATTGAAACACAAGGTTTGTTTTTCTTCCCGTTACTTTTGAGTAAATGCGTCTCCAAAATCCACTAATATCCTCATTTTGGAGAAACAATATCTGAAGGTTCAGTGGGCATTTCAGCTTAAGTGTTCACGTCCGCAGTAAGATAAAAGTGATGTTGCACATACTGGGGCAGTTGTGTATATATGTAGCTGTTGTGTCTGAACTCTGAGAAGGTGTGGAGCGGACTTAAATGTCAATTGTCAACGTCAACTGTCGTCGTGACAATAGATATGACACGCCTGTGCGGGAAGCATGCTGAAGGAGCTGTCAATATTGACAAGTTGGTATAACACTACTGTATTTTGTCAAATAACTCTTGTATGACTTATGTTCTTTTCAGCGTAATAGAAATAACTGAAAAATAAATTGTATATGATCTTCCTTGCAAGGGAACTGTCACTATGCCCACACCTGTACGCGCTTGAGAGTTTGATGGCATCTCTGCTCTCTGTGGGGCCTCTTTAGAGGAAAATTAGATACGGAGTACAGCTGAAAGTACCGGAAAATGAGTCCAGAATACGCAAGAACATATAGGTATACTAACATCAGCACTGTATGGGAGGGATTGTTTACCCCTGGCAGGCAGCTGTCTACTCATGGGATACGTAAGAAGCATCGTCCACCAGACTCGGTAGAGAGCTCACGAGGTATGTCCAGCAGCTACTTGCAAGTGGTTCGCATGCGGCACTTTCCAGGCTTCAGGTTTGGGCGTTGCGATTCTATTCTGCAATAGATTTCTGCTGTACATAGTTTATATACAGTAGTCATATAATCAAACTTTTAGGTGCGAAGCAGTGTAGTAGAATTATAGTTCCCTGGTTGTCTTGTTACCATAGTATTTTATCTAATTAATTACTTTATTTTTTAAATAAACGATCGAGATCAAACCTATCCCCTGCTTCAAAAAAGGGCTTTAAATATTTGAACATGTTTTCTTATTTACCTCTAAATACTCGTAATTCACTATAACTGACACTCAATAAAATTTGAGCACTGATAAAAGAGGTTAGATGTAATGTAATGTGTAGTGTTTATCGCCTGCTTTTACCACATGCGGCACCGTAAGCGGTGACTGTGATGATACAAGAGGTGAAGATGGAGCACCTGTGTAATGAGATGGCGGGGAAACCGGTGATCCCGGAGAAAACCCGCCCCAGTGCGTGTTGTCCATGGTTAGATGTAACTTAACGGGTTGTCACTACAGAGACACTGAGCGGTAGGTCAAAACAAATCGATATGAATGCGGCACAACTCTCGGCGTACATACTCCAACACTGTGCGAAATGTTTCAAAAATAAAATCGATAGCTTTCATGGAGCAGTTATTTAGTTTAAATATTTCGTTTATACAAAAGAATAATTTATCTGTATAATTAATTTAAATAATGCTGTACACGTTTGATCGTTATGACGGAGACAAATTCTATTTAATTGTATTATTCATGTACTTTAGTTATTCTCAGGTGGATAGCTTCCTTCAACCGCAAGACAGTAATATCCAACTCCACGAACAGAGTTAACCTGAAGTCATCACTCATCTCCCATCGGTGTCCAACATTCGCTGCCTGGTACTATAAAACCTCTCTAAAATGGAACGCGATCGTTCCAGCATTTATTATCCGTTTACACAGGTTTACGTCTTAGAGAGGGCTGGTTTGAACAAAAAGAAATTACGAAGGTAAAGAAACTACACAATGTTTGAAACTGTCAAGGCATCCATTGAAAGTTCTGAAATTGTCTTTGCCTAATTTTCTTGCCGTCTCTAAAGCTTGAGTCTGATTTAGAATGGTCCAGAATGGTATTCCTATAGCGCAAGCAATAACAAGCCACTCAAACAAGGCCCGATTTAGCTCGCCATACTCTGTAGATTTTTACATGACCTGTTGTTCCCTTTAGCCACTCGTCTTTAACTTATTTCGGTTTTCATAACCTCATAAGTGTTACTAGAAAATGAAGCTAGTTACACTGAAGCAATAAGTATTATACAAATATAACTATTTGTAACAAAAAACTTCCCTTATCTTAATTAAAATGATGATTTTTCTTATTAGTTGAATCAGCTGAAGTTGAAATCGATTTCACGAACCCTTGTTCTCGTCGTCAGTCAGAGAAAATCAAACGAGAAAACACATTTGTTGTTAAGAAAGCTACTATGTTATTATGTTTTTCAGTATTACCAAAATCTGAAAACGAAATAAACTTAAAAACAGAATCAACTGCTGGCATTTCAAAATTTATTACGCGATGTTTATTTTTAAAATAAATATCTTTTCTGAGACCATTAAATCCATGGGGACATTTAATTGTTTTAACAATTTAACTTCAGGATTTATTTCATTGTTAAATGACCAAAAATGATCTGTGGAGCAGGATTTCTACGTTGGAAGCACAATTCCATCTCTTCTCGTGTGAGTTTTTGCTGCTATCAGTTTCCTCTGGTCACCAATTGCATCATTCTATTCTAAATAAGAGTCATGAGATCTCTCGTTTTCAGGTGTGGTTCAGAGTGAAATAAATAAAGTTTTGGAGAAGTCCAATTCTGTAACAAATAATTTAATTGTATTATCAGCATTACATTTTACTTGAACTTTCTTTCCTATTCAATTGCAGTTTACCTCCAGCATATCGATAAATTCTTACTTTCTTAATAAAAAAAGTGCCAATAATTACATAAAACTCCTTACTCTTGCACGTCTACTCATCAATAACAAGATTACAGAACACCCCTCCTTATGAAGATTATTAATTTTCCGTTACTAGAGTTACTCTTATATTAATTTTGTGATTGGCCGATTTAATGCTACGTCACCACATTACGTTATACAATTATTACTACGGCCAATCACAAAATTACACATATTTTTACACAATTTTTTTTATAAATTTATATTTCACACCTTTTATAAATATAAATCGAAACTACTGTTACATCTGCTGCGGCAGATTTATCAGTTTGTTTATACTTAATGTTACGAAAATGTTCTTTCGTTCTGCTTTCCAAATTACGTTTCGTCCTACCAATGTAAACTCGATCACAATCTAAACAATCAAATTGATATTTACCAGATTTTTATTATTTGAAATTTCATCTCTTTTAGATCAATGTAGTAAATTTTTAGTATTATATTTGTTTTGAGGAACCAAAGTTATTCCAAACTCTTTAAAAACTTTTTGAAATTATTTATTAAACAGGGATGGTAAGTAAATTTTTAAAAATTATAATCGTCTTTTATTTTTTTAAGGGTAGAAATACCATTAACAGTTTCTTTTATATTTAATTTTTTTAATCTTCTTTTGTATAAAGTCTTTATGAAAACCAAATAAGTATGATTATTTCCTACTTTAAACAACACAATTAATTTCTTAGCTGGACGTTTGTCCTTTTCGCGTCCTAGAGTGATAATGCTTTCTGTTTAGATCTCATTTTACAGAATTTGTGTATACACAAACTATGTTCTTAAAAATCACCAAAGTTCACAGTTTTCTTCCATTCGTACTTGATCACTTTTAAGAACGAAACTGAGAGTGAACACACTCCAAAATAGCTGAACCCTTACCACGTATGCTGGAAAAGAGTTGGATTGTTTTCCCTTTTCCTCTAAGCATTACTGTTTATGACTATGCTTCATTGAACTTCGTGCAAGTACAGTCGCTATCAAAATTACTGCGTTTTTTAAAATACGAACGTTGAAACCCATTACACATAAAGTAATCAATTTTAATCTGGATATTTACGCAAACGGTTCCCGAAAAGATTATACCGTTTCCACATTAGGCAGGTTTCCGACTTAGAGCATTATTTCACATGGGAAATAGCCCCGTTCTGAAATTTATTTTCCGTGCTTTCAGATATAAGGTGCCCGTTTTAGGCAGGTTTTACTGTATTTACATTTACTGCAATATCGCAGTACTGCATTGTGCATTATCTTGCGTTACAGAAATGTACCGGGGTACACCAGTTTGCCGCAATGAACATCGATAACATTGCTTGTGTTTACTTATTCTTACAAATTCGCTGTAAACAAAGGGTTGCAGGAATTTAATAACGTGAAGTCCGTTGTGTACGAGGGGAGGATGAAAAATACTCGGAGGGAAAACATGGATATGTGGAGCAGTGACAGAGCACGCGTGTCACTAGGGAAATGTTCTGATACTCCATGTAATTACTGCCGAGGACAGGCTAGCCACACCAAATGTTTGTGTGCCACTTTACACAACACAGTTAACTGTTTTATTAGCACGAGCCAACAACTAAAACAAATCAGAAAGAAAATATATACAAAAGGCTGGATATTGTTTCAGCTGTTGAAGAATTAGAAACCCCCAAATTTTGTCAAATTTTTCATACTTATTTTTAAAATAAAAATAGAATAGTATGCGTGTCTCAGAATAGTAGAGTTCAAAAACCAAAAGCCTTATTAACATCAAAATTTATATTTGACCCAGACACTTTTTGAGCTATTACATGACGATATATATAAACACTCCAAACTACATATTATAGTAGAACTCGTTTACCCGGATCATCTGAGACAAATCCAATCCGAGTAAACGAAAATCGAGTTATCTAGAGAATTACGGGACAACGATAACAAACAAAAGCATGTACATTACCGAAATATTCTTAATGGAGTTAAAAAATCCCTATCGGCACATTTTCACCTAAAATCATATGCACTGTGTATATCGTAAGACGAGGGTGATCTGAAAAGTTTCCTACCTAATAAAGTAGCAAGTTTTTTTTGCAGATTTTTTTCAATTTAGTCTCCATGTAACTCTACACCCTTCTCCCAGCGATGCTCCCATCTCTGTAACCCGTCCAAATGGTACTAGGCGATTTTCTCTGTAAAATAATTGACGAAAATCTCTGTCCTCCGAGTGCAATTTTCAGATGAGGGAACAAAAAGAAGTCGCTTGGGGCTAGATCTGGTAAGTAAAGCTGATGGTCAAGCAGTTCAAACCGTAATTCGTGGATTTTCGCCATTGCAACCGCTGAGGTGTGAGACGGTGCGTTGTCTTGGCGAAACAAGCTATTCTTTTTCTGCAAATGTGACCGTTTTGCCGCAAGTTCTGCCTTCAGCTTGTCAAGTAATGATGCGTAGTATGCTCCTGTAATGGTTTTTCCTTTTTGATGATAATCCATTAAAATAACTCCATGACTATCCTAAAAACAGTCATCACTTTCCCAGCCGAAAAAAGCAGTTTTTGCTATTTGTGCAGCCGGTTCTCCCTTTGCAGTCCACTGTTTGTACAGTATTTTTGTTTTGGTCGTATAATGGTGTATCCAAGTTACATCTACAGTAATTATTCGGCACCAAAACTCGGATTTATTGCGCCTAAACTGCGTCAACAGAGCGTTGCAAATGTTAATTCAAACACGTGTTTGGTTTAACGTGATCAACCGCGGCACCCAACGCGCGGAAAACTTTCTCATGTCTAAATGTTGATTTAATATGTAATAAACACTTTCTTTTGACATGTTCATAGCCTCTGCTATCTCTCTCACTTTAATTCGGATGTCGTCTAGCACCATTTGGCGAACTTAGGCGATGTTTTCGTCGGCAGTTGCAGTTTTTGGACGTCCCGAACGTTCATCGTCTCCCAAGCTCTTACGGCCACGTTTAAATTCAGCTGCCCCAAATTTCACTGTGGTAAATGATGGTGCAGAGTCCCCATACACAGAATCCAACTCATCTTTGATTTGCGTAGACGTATTGCCTTTCAAAAACCAATATTTAATGACAGCTCAATATTCGATTTTGTCCATTTTCATAAAAACACTCATATCAACTCACTCAAACGACTGTTATATAACAACTGAGCGTCCAAAATTGTTGAAACTTTGGTGAGTAAATTTGAAGAGATGAAAAAGGAAATTTACTAGCTTTTATTTATTAGTGCTGCCAACCTCATGTTAAGGTCGGAAACCTTTCAGACCACCCTCGTAGCCTCTGTATTTGCACTGTACACAATATAGTTACAAACTAGTCGGTAGTGAAAAAGGCAGTAAGCTTCCGCTGTCTCAGTGTGTCGCTTACGAACAGCGTGATTTCGCATCCTCTTTAGCATTTGAAGTTCATTTGGCAATTTTTCGGCTTGGCTCTCGCAATGAAGCATCGGTTTCTCTGTTTGCTACTGCTTGTGCGTGGGTCATAACCACAGCTTGTTCATCAAAATTGTCTGAATCTGAATACCATTCATTTTCACTTTCAGTAACAATGCATGATGCAATAATGCTATCCTCTGTACTTTATTTATCGCCTCCGTCACTGTCAGTTTATTCTTCATCAACATAGGAGCAGGCATTTATATTTTTAAAAATGTCTATAAAAGTCTTCTCTCATACTAATTTCTTCTTCTTCTTCAGTCTCATTTTCTGGCAAGTCACACACACCAGGCTACAATTTTTCCCATGACTTTATCAAGGTTTGTCTTTCAGCCTGGTGGCTGCACCGTGGCTCAGTGGTTAGACCACTTGGCTCTCACCAAGGCGGCCCGGGTTCGATCCCAGGTGACTGCAAAGTGAGACTTGTGGTGGACAACACGGCGCTGGGGCGGGTTTTCTCCGGGATCTCCGGTTTCCCCCGCCATCTCATTCCACCGGTGCTCCATCTTCATCTCATGTATCATCAGTGTCATCGCCTGCGGTACCGTATGTAGTAAAAGCGGGCATTAAACACTACACATTTAATTTCATTTTCAGCCTGGTCCCAAGCAAGTGGGATGAGTGCAATGAATTTGCCCGCTAGCAATAGAGTTCGAGCTATGTACCTTCTAAGAATAGCAATTTATCGTCTGTAAAATAAGCCTGTATTAACTATAATAAACAATTTCTTTCCTAAACTAGTCCGGAGGTTTTACTGCATATATGCATAGGTATAGAAAATGGTGCAGTTTTCCATTTCCACAACTAAGGTACAAATATTTTGTTTAAGAAATGTACCACAATGTGAAAGTTTGTTTCTAATTGCGAAAAGAGCCATTTTTTCAAGCACCTGTATCATTTTTGTTTGTTTGAAATCTTTATCCCCCCTTTTTTTTTGGAAGCCTTTATCCTCAATGTTTTTCCTTTTTAATTTTACGTCCTCCAACGTTAAGTCAAATCGGACTGTGAATGAAATGGGTGAAATGATGCTCAGATGTACCCAGGGTCCATGGAGCTTAGAGCTACCCGACATTCGTCTTTAAAGTTAAGGGAAAAACCTGGAAAAAACTTATCCGGTAACTCACCCTAACTGGGTAGTGGGGAATTCGGACCTCTTGAACGTGAGGTAGAGATGCTACCATCTACGCTACTGAGGCGGCCATCCTCTTTTCCCCAACCATGCTCATAATCTCCCTTTAAACCCCTTTTCTCTTAATTTTCTTCTTCTTCACTTCAAGGTATAGGCAATACCGAAGTTTGAAATTTCATTGCATTTTGTTCTATAAGATTTCTAATAAATATAAAATATTTAACTTTCAAATAATGTCTCCTCAGCTTGGCGGAACACGTTAATACTATGCCGACTTCTTTCAGTAAACGCTGCACGATTACTGAAGTACACTTAAAACTACACTTGCAACATTGCAAAATAAAGTTGTGCAAGACTAATCCTCTTTCTCTCACTTTATCGTATGTGGTCCGCAATAATGAAATTGACAATAAGTGTACATAATTTTACTTTTTGCTTTTTAATTTCCCCAGAAACAGTAGCCTGAGGTTCCTAAATGTGAGTTTGTTACTGTGACAAACGTCAACTGTTCGCGTGGAGCTAGAGGTAAGGTCACGCAGAGGCGATACTGCATGGGCGTAGTTTCGAGAATTGAGATTTGGTTCTGCTTGAAGCTACTAGAAATAGCTGAGACTGCAGTTTCAGCATGAATGAGAACATTCTGGTAATTGACGGGGTGGTAAGTAAAAGTATGGACAGTAGGTGTGTGAGTTCTTGTTTTAAAAACAGTCGTTAGCTAAACAAAGCCTTATTAGATTTTACCCTGCCAAAGATGTCTAAGAGCCAATTTATTGGTTTGGCTCAGGAATTCAAACAGGATTCCATAGGCACTAATGAAACGTTCTGATGCACTAGTTCCAATTCAGGAATTCCATTCGATGAAAATCACCAGCATCCAACAACACATTTCCTGCTCTAAGCATCAAATTAACAAGTCTCTTAAAGCAAAGAAGTTGCGGCAACCTTCATTACGAAAGGCATTTCAACATAGTCCTTCAAAAAGCCACGATTTGAGGAACTTCAACATTGATTTATGTGCAATTCTTACACACACAGGAATTCCACACAATAAGGTAAACCATCCAGCCATAATGGAATTTCTGAAAACGTACTCAAACATGCCATTACCCAATGAGAGTACATTTAGGAAAAAGTACATGAAGCATGTTTACCAAAACTCATAAACAAAATCAAGAAAAAATGCCTGATTTCGATGTGGGAATCTTCTGGATGAAACCACAGAGTCAGTGGAACGACATGTTTTGAAAATTTTAGTTTTCCCTTTAGCAAACAGAAAGTTAAGTTCATGTTAGAAATGTACATGCGAGTATAAGCTGCGGAAGCCAATGTTAGTGTTAATGCAATCAATTATGGATTTCCTTCAATAATTCTGGCCTACTGGAATTGTGATTAAAACTTTTCCTCTTGTGGTTATGGACCAGTTTTTAATCAATTGAAACCTTTATTACCTAAGTTGAAGCATGAAACACGCTTCACAGGGTTTGTGAATCCAGAAGGAACGAAATTGACATCTCAGATCAATTCATTTCTGTTATGAAGAAGATTCTGCTGAAAGCTGCCAGTCGTGCTGTTGTCTACAGAGAAACTACTAGCATGTGTTTCAAATGGGAAGAGTTCTGGAGTCCAGCTAATCAAATGCCGTATCACACTCAGGGTTGCCAGCTTGTTACCCCACTCCTGTTGTATTTCCCACTCTCTCGCACACTCATACAACATGCACGTGTGCTTGGCGCTAGATGAAAGGGTAAGCGAATTATATTTTACAAACTTATACAATGATGCAGTTGCCAAAATAAAAATTGGAAAAAGCATTTTCGTAAATTATGTATATTTTTAAATATTATAATTATAGTTTATGAATTACCTGCTTTTCTAACCCAAATGCGGGACACACTTGTTTTACATACACCACACGCTTCAGCAGTAAGCCGTTGACAAATTTTGAAATTGAGCTGATTTCTATATTCCTCATTGCCCAATTTTTTGAAGAACGTGTAAACACATAATAGCATGTCCCTTCTAATTCCTCATTCATTATGCGCTGGGGATCTTAGATCGACTGTGCTCCTTTATAGTGTGAGAATTTTGTCAAATTTAAGAATGTCGTGCTTTCTTTGGATCCAGCCGACGCAGGTGCAATCTCCGAGGCAATGCAATTTCTGTTACCGGAGAAAATACACAATTTGCAAACAAAAGTATATTGCGTCCACAGTAACAAAGTACCTGGCTGCAGCTATTAAACGATTAGAAGAACAAGCTATGGGAAAGGAAAAACAATGGATATTTTTACTGCCGTGAAGTAGTTGATGACTTTGCAAAAAACATGCGTTAGTCAAGTCTTCGGAAAAATCCGAACAAATTTTCCACTCCTGCAGAATTCCATATCAAGTACATACAAGTTTGACCCACTGGTTTCTGTGAATATCTTAAGAAGTTTTAGCAACTATAAACACGTTCTTTTTCCTCGACTTACTTTTAGAAATGTAGAGATGCTTAATATCTTCCAAATTATTTTCCTGCTTGCGATGAGTGATAATAATTAGGTGAAATTGTAATTCAATAAAACAGAATAGTATAATTTTACTAAACGGGCACTTTTGCCTTTTTACCTTATTTAAGTACTTTATCTCCTAATGCTTACAGCTGACATTTTCAACTAAAACTTCCAACCCTGCTGATAAAATAGAATAAAATCATTCACATAAAAAACTATCAGGATGAGTAAATTTAGGGATAGCAGTATTAAAAGAATGCTTTTGTAGATGACCAAATATCGATACCTAAAACTGAAATAAATTAAATAAATTAAAACAACGGAAACTTTGGAAATAGCACCAATGATACAAAAACCATGGCATTTAAAGCTCGAAGGTTATCTTACAAATAAAAAACAGTTGAAACAGTGCCCAAATTAAGTTTACAAATACAATGGAGTTCATGTAGTTAAATAATACTGTAGTAAAATCAATGCTTTGAAAAACAGAATAGAATCGAAAAAAAGGGAAACATTTTTTTTGGCGGGGAGGACACTTGGATGGCTTTACTTAATTTTGTCCATTCTTTATTTTTTAAAAAATTGATGAAATTAATCCAGATATTAATTCAATTCGATTAGATTATGAAGTGAATTATGAGGATGAAATTAGTGTTATAAATATTAAATGACTGCATTTATATAACAATAAACAATAAGACTGTAGAGAACTATATAATAAAACTTAACAAAATACTTACCGTTAAATTACATTTGGAACATGAAAAATGAAACAGGAAAACACAAAAAAGAAGTGTACTAACAGAGGTGTGACATAAGACAACTAAAAGAGAACCTAGTGACAACTAAAAATTGCCACTTAAAGACATATATTAGAGCGACTGGACGAAAACCAGGAGATCTATGGTTCAAATCCCGGCCGCGGTATTGAATTTTTCTTTTTGACTATCTGTCAAAAACTTAAGCCGATATAGGGCTAGTGTGAAGAAATGATTAATTTCCATCAATCAACTAGAACGGTAGAATATAGAATACAAGAGGTAATAGGCATATTCCCACTAAAGACAACGAATACCAGGAAATGGTGGAAAGAATATTTTAGAACCAGAAAGACTAGATGAGCTAAACTGTGCTGTAGAAGAAAACATATTGTATGTATTTAAGCATTCTGTTAATGACTTTCGAAGCTTGTGAATTATTGATGTATAAATGGTAAACTATAATAATTAGAAAAAAGCTTACCATATTAAGATGTAGAGCTTATTGAAACGTGAAATTTACATTAGTTTTATCGCAGCTTAGACAACTTTTGAAATATTTATTGTTGCATTCTCAACTTTTCTTCATGTACGAGGGCTGTTCAACAAAGAATGATCATAATTTGTTTTTGGTCATACATTTTGCACTAAAATTCAATCTTATCATATTCTGATAGTTTAATGCGAAACAATCACGCCGTAGTAGCTTCATTGCTGGTACTCCTGGTTCCCATCTCTGAGAACCAGGAAAGTTCAGACATGTTCAGTATCACCTACTGCTGCAATGGAGGTAACACGCGAGGAACAATCTGCGGCTTTGAAATTCTGCTTTAGTCGCAACAAATCTTTAGTTGAGGACTGTACAATGTTACAGGAGGCCTATGGTGAGTCTGTTCTTCCCTACAACACAGCTCGAATGTGGTTTAAAATGTTTAAAGAGGGGAGACAATCAATTTCAAAGGAAGGTGCACCCGGTGCTCCAGTTACTGCTCTTACGGAAGAAAACATCAATACTGCTGCCAACATTGTGAGAGAAGATCGACGAATTACCTTAAGATCACTTTCTGAAATACTGAACATTTCATTGCGTGCCACCCACACGTTGGTGACAGAAACATTACACACGAAACGTGCTTGTGCGTGATGGGTTCCAAGACTGTTGATTCCCGAACAAAAGGACATTCGCCTGCAGGTCTGCATGCAGTTAAAGTTGATGTTAGAGGAAGATCCGGAGTTTCTTTCAAACGTAATCACTGCTGATGAAACTTGGCTACATCATTTTGATCCTAAGAGCAAACAGCAAAGCTCAGTGTGGAAATCTCCTTCATCACCAACCCCAAAATAGCAAAAGTGGTTACTTCTGCTGGGAAAGTTATGGTCATGTCATTCTTTGATATTCATGGAATGTTTTATCAACGTGTTGTACTTGCACACAAATCATTAACTGGACAGTACTACAGGAATGTCCTGAAAACATTGCAAGTCCATATCAGGCGCAAAAGACCACATTTCCGTGAAGCAGGCTAGATGCTGCACCACGATAATGCGCGGCCACATATTGCCAATGTTGTTGCTGAATATCTTGCAAAAATCAACATGAAATGCGTCCCTCACCCTCCCTATTGTCCGGATTTAGCGCCATGTTACTTTTTTTCTATTCCCTAACTTGAAGAAACGCCTTCGTGGGAGGCATTATCTATCATCAGAAGCAGTGATGGTGAAGGCTGCGGAGACGATTTTGAAGGATCTCTCAAAAATGGTTTCCAGCGTGACTTGGAAGACTGTAAAGAACGCTGGGACAAGTGCAACGCATTCAGAGGAGACTATTTTGAGAAGTACCATGAAAATTATGAGGATGAGTAAAGGTAGGTTGTCAAAAAAAGTGGTTATTCTTTATTGAACAGCCCTCGCAGTTGTCATGCAAATGAAACATCTTGCCGGATTTTTTTTATAGCCTGTGTGAATTAATAGCAGTTCGTAAATCATGTTTTGTTTTATGTAGTGTACTTAAATGTATTTATTTACACATTTTCTCCTGAAAAAAAAAGAGGAATGCAGTCGGAAATCACCTTTAATATGGCAATATAATAAGCAAGCAATTAATAGAAATGGCCACATGAACTACTGGAGTGTGATACATCAGAAACTACTTTATTTTCGCTCTCCTCCTCTCACTCTTTCTCCACCTTCCACTCGCCTTCTTTTACTTCCTCTCCATCCTTAAGCTCGTAATGTTTGATAATGGAAACGCAGGAAGAAAAATGCTTTTCTAAGATTGTTAGCTAAGATTAAGCAAACTGCATGTTACCTTCGGTTTTAAACTATGCAGTCTTTCACGGTAGGGACAAAATCACGTAACTAGAAACTGTTTGTAAACCAGCCTGCTCTAATCTAGCTGAGGAACTTAGCTCCAATATTTTTGAGGTTCAGGGAAGTCTGTTGGTTTTCCGCCTTATAAGTGAATGTATTATTTTGTTTACCCGTGTAAAATATACAAGGAGAAACGGAAACTATAGAAAATCGAGAAGGATTATAATTAAGGAATCAGTCAGTTCATTCCAGAAAATACACGCTTGTGGAACACTGCTTTGTCTTCTTTTTCTTATCTTGAACTAGTTCTATTACAGAACTACTCTGGATACTTAAATATTTATATACTATGAACCCTTTTAAACAAAAGGTAATTTGCCAAAAGGGCTCTTTACGATGCAAATTTGACTGTTTTTGCTTAAATCCTTTTAAAGGTTTAAGGTTCAGTAGCATTATGTGAGTAAAATAATGTACTATAAATATAGGTTGCATATAACACGTCTTATTTTAGAACTTTCTTTCCTTTCATTTATTCAAAACAGCATATATAATTACATGACTGAGTTAAATGTAATAAGGCATTTAGATAAAATACTTATATAGTAAGCTTCATTAGGTATATTGGGGAGAATACTATTCTTCCATATGTAATTTACAGGTTAAGGTTTTATACAAGTTTTAACGTTTAATAAGGATAAAAATATAAATTGGAAATTCTCATAATCCATAGTAAGAGGTATTAAATTCTCCTATGTCGTGAATGTAGCTCTTTAAAATATAAATATAGAAAATAATAATATGCAGTACTGAAGGTTGTAGATCTTTACCTTCTAGCTTCTTTAAACTTGACAGGTCAAAATAAATAAATATATGTAGACATAAATTACAGAAAAATATGCCACATTTCTAATAAAACTTAAATCTTAAAAAAAGTAATCACTTACTTAGAGTGAATTTTGAGAAACTTAGAATCACAGGAGCTTTTACCTAGGATACTGCCTTTGTAGTGGAGTGCTCCACCTAAGGATCTCGAGCTCGACTTCCGGTTGGCCGAAGGGAACTTTTATTTAATTAAATTAATTTCTTACACCCTACAGAATCTGGAAGTACGAAGTGGAAGTGAAACAAGTGGGTTTCGTAATAAGAATCAACACAAACAACGGCCAAAACTTACAGACAACAAATTAGTTGTTTCTGAAGATGAAGTCCTTATATGATTACTGAACTTAAAGGGGACTACACTTATGAAGCAACAGAAAAGTGTTATTCAGAATAAGAAGATTTCATCGACACTTTTATCTTACAAAGGTACTGAAATACTAAATCCTGTACAGGGTTTAAAACGCATTGCAGATATGAAAATGTATTTAAGATTAGAGCTCAGTGCAAAAAGCACTAAAATAGCCAGGGAAATAGGCACTAATGGTTCAAAATAAATATTAACCCAGACATTATAGTTACGTAAGTATTAAAATAGGCTTAAACATTTATTTATTTAAAAAGTAGAAACATATTTTGAAACGACAAAACAGTATAGATATATAAAATGTAAAATAGCCATATATCGATGGAGTGTAAACTGCATTGTTTATTTAAATTTGTACTCTTTAATTACTATGAATTTTAATGAGAATAATAATCTTTTAAGTAGTTTCTCTTTTTGTATACACTTTATATTCCCACGGTATATTGGAATTATTATTCAGTCTTTTATGAATTATTATTAAGCAGACTATAGCAGTGGTTGTAATTAGATAGTTTAATCATTTTAGGTTACTATTATGTTTTTTTACCCACTTGGGAAATATAAAACAATAATATCATCGTATTAATTAATTTCCCCGTCGTAAATAAATATATATGTATATTTATATATTGTTTTTTATCATTTTTCGCACCCTTTATTGTGCTATGCATCCGCTGTTACAAGAAACAAAGAATTGTTATCATTAAAGAAGTAATTCAGTGTTATATACAATCTTTCTGACGGATTTTGTCAATGTCTCATTGGTTCAGAGCTGAAAAGTGACTTAGAATTCTAAGGATAGCATTATATTAGTAAACTTATACTAATAAATAACCAAAATAATGAAAGTACGGTAGGAGTAACTCCTTCAGCTGCACAGTGAAAATAAGAAATTATTATGGACACTATAATTATCATATTTTATTGCAGTAAGCATGAAACATATTTATATAGAGAAAGCTAGTAAGGAACAAAATAATTCAACTTATAATGGAGAGGTGTTATAGTATGTCGAGCAATACATAGGGATTAAGGAAACTGGAGACGTTGTGTTAACGTTAGAAGTGGCTGCATGTGTTGTGTAGTATCCAAGACAACCGCCTCATTGGCTCTTGTGCACTTTCTTTTAGAATGTTGTGTCTGCTCGGAAAAGTTTGTGTCTTCCTCTCCAAACAGAACAGTATGTCTCGTTTCTGTCGTCGCCCTGGAAATGTAAGAGGAGGGGTAAGGAAACAAGCCAATACAACCGGTTCCGTGCATCTCGTCCTGAGATGAGCGAAACATCGCTGCTTCATCATCCAATCGAAACTATGTAATAGGTATATAATAAGGCAAATTTGTAAACAAATGCATAATGAAAAGATGGCATAAAGGTGTAATGCATTTCTCTACCTTATTTTGTTTATACAGCTACGTTATACTTTTACTTTACGGTGAATTAAGGATACATATGACTGAACATTTGAAATCCTGTAATAGTAATGCTAGATTTTTAAGCTTTATATAATAGATGTAACATAGTGCAAATATGTCAGTCCAAATTTTATAATTTCAGTTTGATGCTTTGGAATTTATTGTCACACTTATTTATTTTCTGTTACGTCACCAATAAAGTCCCTTGCGATAAAATGGCTTAAATTTACGTCCAATATTTTAACAAGCGGTTCTAATACACCTACTGTTTGAAATTTCGCTAGGTATGTAACCTTTGGGTTCCAGAAATGTTTAAAGCTATGAATATGGCTTTTTGCCAAAAAGGGTTGAATTTTTTGTGTTTTGAAGCAAAGAGAGTGTGCTTAAATGCATCTCACAATAAAACCCAGGCAGTTTCTATTCACTTTGTCTCTGTGAACATGTGTAGAAAGTTTCATTAGACTAATACCAGAACTACGACGCAAAGAGCTTTTTAAATGAAGAAAAATGCTGAAAATTGAAATAGCAAGAAAACTAGGATAAGGAATAAGAATTCATATCCAACAATAGCATTCGCGAAACTTTCAAACTCGATTAGAGTATTTAAAAATGGCATGCTTAGGATTCAGAAGTGCTTACGGTATTTTATAGACTAAAAGGTGGAAAACGTGATTTCTTTTGAAAATGTTTGTGAACTTTCAGTCATAGGGAAGTGTGCTATCCAATAAAAAATTGCATACCTCAAATTCAAGAGAAATTCCTGTTTTGAGACTCCCTTAATCCCAAAATATAAATATTTTTATAAAAAGGTTCCATTGTGCGTCTGACTGTCTGTGAACAGCTTAATTCAAAAACGAGAAGGCATTAATTTAAACTTAATAAATTGCAAGGATATTACAAGAAAATCCTGAAGAAAATGTCCTTCCCCAAGTTATAGTTTACAAGGAACACTTGAATTTTTTTTTTTTTTCAAAACGACTCTAACAATATTATTTTAAAACACCGTATGTTCAAGAAATGTTAATTAAAAGTGAACCCATATTCAAGTCATGTTCATTATGAATGCCTGTTGCGCGATTGGTAATCTGTAAGAGATGTTCAAAATCATACTACACAAAAGTATAGGTATGTACCTTCTCAAGGCGCAAAATTTAAAAGCAAATAAAATTTCTTGGGAAGCTATTTTTTGTTATTGCTATTTATTGTTAGCTTTGAATTTCCAAATATACTTTTCTGAAAGATAAAACCGTTGCTTTTTATGGTAGTAGGGCTCTTGGTTATGCAAAGAGATAGGAATTTTAAAATCATTACAAAGCGATTTACTCTTAAAACATTTGATATCATTTAACACTACTGCAGTCTCCTATTACCGTACCGATTCCCGTGGCATACCTTACCCATGGGCATTTTCAGGGTTTTCCCGGGTCGTTTGGCAAATGCTGGGTAGTTTAATTACATCCCCCGAATTTCCTGCCCCTCCATTTCATCTGGGTTATAATTTCATATCATCTCTCATACCATGGTCAATTTCAGGGATGATAGGAATGTCGGCGGGAGTCTCGGCGCTGAATGGCATTATTTTATGTCGATAGGATGGTTTCTGGTATCCGGGCCGACCTGGTGGGCCGATTTTGGACCCGCAGGTGGAATGTTGGTTTCGTGGGCCTGCCAGGGCAGTTGACCACGGATCAATAGTAGGGACCTCGTCCTCTGCACTACCGTGACTCCTTGGGCCAGCCGTCCTGTCTTCTCTCGCCTCATCCTTCCTCCCAGGGATACTTCACTTGGGACATAGGTAGAATAGATTAAGACTAGTCGCAGTGCAAAATCCTCCACTTAGTAATCCTAACCCTTCTATTACCATTGTATGAGGGCTGTTCAATAAAGAATGATCACAATTTTTTTGACAACGTACCTTTACTCATCCTCATAATTTTAATGGATCTTCTCAAAATAGTCTCCCCTGAATGCGATGCACTTGTCCCAGGGTTTCTGTCAGTCTTCAAACACATGCTGGAAACAATTTTCGAGAGATCCTTCAAAATCGCCTCCGCAGCCTTCACCACTGCTTCTGATGATGGATAATACCTCCCACAAAGGCGTTTCTTCAAGTTAGGGAATAGAAAGAAAACACATGGGGCTAAATACGGACTATAGAGAGGGTGAGAGATGCACTTCACGTTGACTTTTTCAAGATATTCAGCAACAACATTGGCAATATGCGGCCGCTCATTTTCGTGGTGCAGCATCCAGCCTGCTTCACGGAAATGTGGTCTTTTGCGCCTAATATGGACTTTCAATGTCTTCAGGACATCCCTGTAGTATTGTCCGGTTACTGATGTGTGTGCACGTACAACATGCTGGTAAACCATTCCATGAATATCAAAGAATGAGATGGCCATAACTTTCCAAGCAGAAGCAACCACTTTTGCTTTTTGGGGGGCTGGTGATGAAGGAGATTTCCACACTGAGCTTTGCTGATTGCTCTTAGGATCAAAATGATGTAGCCAAGTTTCATCAACAGTGATTACGTTTGAAAGAAACACCGGATCTTTCTCTAACATCAACTTTAACTGCATGTTACTTCCATTGCAGCGGTAGGCGATACTGAACATATCTGAACTTGCCTGGTTCTCACAGGTAGGAACCAGGAGTACCAACAATGAAACTACTACGGCGTGTTTGCTTCACATTAAGCTAACAGAATATAATAAGATTGAATTTTAGTGCGAAAAATTATGACCGTAAAAAATTATGATTATTCTTTATTGAACAGTCGTCGTAGTTACAAATACATGTGTAACTACAAAAATTTATCTAGATTTACCTGATGCAGAAGAAGTAAAGTATTTCTAAAAGTGAAAAGAGACCATATTATCTTTCCCACCCTCTTCATTTTTATCAAAATGAACTTTTACTGAGATAAATAGCGACATCAAAGCGTTTAAGAACTGGATAAATATGCTGGCGTTGAAATTCTATGCTCTTTTCATCCAATAGTCGGAAACAACTGAATGTCAACAGGATTGAGAAATTATTGAATAATTCGCACAGTAAACAATGGACATCTCAAAAATGACTTATCTAACATAAGTTATTTGAAATACAATTATTTAAGCATCACTATTTGAAATATGTTACATTTTCTTTTGTCGCTGAACGGCTACTCCTGACACCAACTTATATAAAATATTGTTGAATGGGATGACTTCACATAATTGTATTCTTCATGCATACTATATGGTATTTTAATGAAAATTAAAGCACGTCTGCATAGCGTGTCTGCCTCACGTTCGAGATGTCTCAAGTTCGAACCTCTGTCAAGATGAGTTACCTGGTGGATAAGGTAGTTTTAGGGGTTTTCTTTCATGCTCAAAGAAGAATGTAGGATAACTCTAAGCTCTATGAATCCTGTGCTTATTTCAGCATCATTTCAACCTTTAATTCATCGTGCAATATGCCTTAAAGTTGGAGGACGTACATTAAAAAATTAATGGAGCTAATTTTGAGGCGGAACAATCGAAATCTGTTACAGTAGAGGATATTAGGGAGTGGAGAATTTTCTTGGAAAACTTCCTTTCTTCTACCTGCTATGACTTTGTAGTGACCCATGCAGGCGTAGAGGTCAGGCGTATGGCGCATTTATTAAGGGCAATCACAAAGGGAAACTTCTCTGAAAGTATAAACGATTCCATATGTGAATGGTATTACATCCAATCAGCTACTTCTTGGAAATTTTGTGTACTGTATGGGACAAAGAGAGAGGGAGATATTTTTCAGAGTAGCGGACTTTTATTAAATCAGATTTGTTTGAAAAGAGGCAGAATTTATTACCTCCCACCTAAAAGATTTTTGGTTTATTACAAACAGGGAAAACAAGAATATTTTAACTTAAATTTCATAACATACTGGATTAACAAAAATCATCGTCACACAGAAAATTGCTAAAATACCGGAAATTACATCAGCTACACTCATACAGCTTTCTCGACCTGTAGAAACACGTATTCCTATATCTACCTGTTAATAGAGAAAAGCACTTGCAGTTTTCTTGTTATTAAGTCTGTTGTCGAAGGGAATACATCAAATAAAACATTTAAGTAGTAAAATGACGTGATATTTAGTTCTCTACACCATGAAGTATAGGTGGCATTATTATACCATTTCTTTATATATTTAGAATAAAACACGTACTATAACTAAAATAAATAAAGCAATAAAAAGAACAAGAAAAATAAAACAAAAATAAACTACATGACGTGCACACTTGATATTAAAATGAAACACGCATAACACAAAATTTGGTCTGTAACAGCAAATAATGGCAGATTCCACAGAAGAATAATTATTATAAATGAATTGTATTTCTTGAAGAATCTGTGTATTTTATGCGTAAGTTTTTAGTTTTAAAAATTACTTCCCAGATAACGTGTGAGGCTGTCATGTGAATTCCTTTTTAATTCCATTCTTGCATTTGTCCAGCCTTTCTCTGGTCGGCAGGCAAATTTTGGGTTGTTTTTGTTCTTCCTCGACTTCCTTTACTGGGTTTGCTTTTCATGTTTGTGAGACAATGTGGAAAGATGCCACAGATGTTTGTTTTAAAGTGAGAGGACAAAAATCTCAAGGTATACCTACAGTTTATTTCTTACGTAAAAATGTTAAAGATATGGCATTTTTATAAAATACATTAGAAAAATTTCCAAGAACAGAAAGCACCTCCAAGCAAAGAGAACTTTGGGTTAAGAAACTTTTCTGGAAAGATTTTTGCCTCAATTTTTTTTAAAATACTTAAGAACCAAGTTTTGCATCTAACACAAACTAGCTTATTTGACGTTACATGGGTGGATTTTTTTAAAGCTCCAATAATAAATTAATTTAATTTACCTCGTACATATTGTATAAAACTATTATCTAATTTTTATAGTGAATCCTCCTTCCCTTTTAATCATTATAATTTCGTACAGTCCCACAAGGTAGAAAAATACTACGATATCCACACAGAATGATAAGTTTCTTACAATTCCATCTGAATTCCCTATAATTTCCCCGAATGTCTTCCTAATTCTGAAAATGGAACATAACATAAATTGCTCTTTGACGATGAATGAGTCCTTATTGGAATGGTCGAGTCGTCATTACAGTATTGTAAATATAAACATCGTTTTGTTGGTCATAGAGTTGTTTAATAACTAAAAATGCATTATTTTCATGCAATAAAATATCCCTGACAGGTACAAGGGAGTAATATTCCGCAGTCCCAGTCCAGCAAATTAAGGTCTTTGGAAATGAAATGTGTACTGTTTAACGCCCGCTTTTTCTACATATGGCACCGCAGGCGGTGACACTGATGATACATGAGATGAAGATGGAGCACCGGTGGAATGAGATGGCGGGGGAAACCGGAGGTCCCGGAGAAAACCCGCCCCTGCGCCGTGTTTCCACCACAAATCTCACTTTGCGGTCGCCTGGGATCGAACCCAGCCCGCCTTGGTGAGAGCCAAGCGGTCTAACCACTGAGCCACGGCGTGGCCAAAGGTCTTTGGAATACAGCACACTCAGCAAGAATATTACGCAAAAATCAATCTTCTCAGATAACATAAAATATCGTTTCCCTGATTTATAATGTTAATAATTGTCTCTCTTTGTATTTAGAATGATCAGCTAACGAGTGATTACAACTAAGGCACATAAAATTAAATAGGAATATAAATAAAACAATCTTTCTTAGGAACAGTGTTTTTAAAGTATATGATAACTTCAAAAATCAGAACATTCCACATTAATAACGTTACTGCCATTGATTGATTAACTTACATCTTACATTACCTCTACACATATTCACCGACGTTATTTACACACTGTCACGACGGAAAGGCCAAACAATGACGACTTGAAAGCGAGTCTCCGTTCTTGTTTTCCAGCATCATTGTCGTTAAAATGTTTTCTATATTCTAATTTTTTCATATGAAGGAATAGGTGTAAGTCACTTGATTCCAAATTAGGATTATGCAGAGGTGGCCTAATTGTTACCAACTAAAGAATGCAATCAGATATCGAATTTGTTCGGCTCTGTGTGGCCGGACTGAATCGTGAAGTAAGAAAACTTTACTTTAAATGTGATACTACGACAAGAACATTAAGAAGAGAAGCGAAGATCTATAAGTCTGAAATGTAGGGAAGTTAAGAATAGCGCAACCAGCGTAAGTGGAAGCAGCATTAGAGGATTTTTAGAGCAAAGTAGTCGCCGTATAAAGAAGAAATAGAAACCGCGCGGAAGTAACTTTAAATAAGTAAACCAGGGTTTCAAGTAAAATTGCATTAATGTTAGGAATTTTACTAACGGGTGGTCACCGATCCAAGTTGATAAGCAAACTTAGTAGAAATTAAACCAAATAATTCTGCAACAAAGAAAGTGTTATTAATACGACTGAGTAGCCAACAACCACCAAAATCCATTTCCTACAACCATTCAACTGAGGATAAGAGAACTCATAGCTCCAATTAGAACCCCTAAATTTAACACTGGTATGCGGGTTTGCCGCAGTCTGTAATTGTTCGTTTTTGTCAGGAATATTCCCAGAGAGATAAAAGTTAGCAATTCTTGATCTTGTTTAAAAGGGTAATGCAAAATTATTTCTTATTACTGACCAATTACATAAATCGATTATTTGATTATATTAACAGTTCAAGCCCCCTCTTTATACCGCAGAACCCGCTTGCCTACTTCTGGTGGCCATACAGTAAAACGGTTGAATATTGGGTGGAGGAACATTTACTTTGTTTTGTTAATACTTGACATTGAGGGGATGTTATGTGAGCATTTAGATTTCTGAGGTGTGACAGTAAAACAAGTCAAGTTTTGTGGGCGGCGACTAAAGGCGAACCAATGGGGCCTACATTTACCGCCTCTTCTGCAGAGGTCCGGGAAGTTAACATAAGGCATAAAAAAGTAACAACCCCTACTAGAAAAGTGATTTACTGTCGCTCGCTGCGAACGAAGAAGGAAATGAAAGGAAGCGAGAAAATGGAATAAGATCTCACGCTGGAGGATGAGGACAAAGGATCGATGTGGGGACGAAAGAAAGAGAAAGAAGAGAGAATCCTTGTCGTAATATCGTGAAGAGCTTTGGGAACCAAATGGTTACTTTGTTGCTTGCACAGGGCAACAACAGTTTTCTCTTCTTTATATCAATTAAGGGGATTAAGGAAATGCTTTCTAGAAAAATTAAAACGCCATTTCGTGGCATTATTTTGAAATACAGTAGAAGAGCTGTTGCTTGTCATTCAGAAGGCCCAGTTCGAGTCCTTCATCACCATGGAATAAAATGCCTGCACTCTTAGGTGCGTTTATTTACTGTTATTTTCCACGCATGAAACAACGCATAAACACTGCTATGAGAGAGGTAGGACACTCGTAGCCTTGGTCGTTAGAGCTTATGTCTCTAGCGTTCCGTCGCGCAGAGCGTCGCGGGTTTGAGTCCCGCCCCGGGTATGGGTGTATATGTAGTATGTGTTGTGTGTGTTTAGATGTGCGGCACTAGAGAAAATAGATTCACCCCCGATGGCCAAACTGGTTCTTCCCGAAGGCCAAAAAAATGTGTGTGTTTCGTGTCTATGTGCACCACTAGAGAAAACAGATCCCCCCCCCCCCCCCCCGATGGCCAAGTGGGCTCCTCCCGAAGGCCAAAATATGTAAAATATGTACAAAAAATAGACTTTGCAGACATTTAGAGATACTTATTCAGGTATTAGTATCATTAAACACATACAATTCCTGTGTGCAACAGTTGCTGAAAAGTATTGCAATTAGCTTAATAATCATATATAATTGAACCATAAGCTAAATTCTTTTTTTCAGTAATGCTTTATTCTATAAAACTAACCTACAGTCACTTGTTTAACAGTCTAATCTGAATTAAAATATGTCAGTTCGTATGACTTTTTCTAGCTTACGTTTAAAAACTTCTACAAACCATTCTTACACGAACTTAGGTTTCTCTCTACTCACGTTAATCGAAGCCCTTGCAGAAATTGTCTTATAGCACGATTCCTTGTAGATACAAGCCGGCAGGGGAATAGATTAATAAGCTTAAGAGATAATCAAATTGTTTAAAAGCTGGTCACTGTGATATGACTTTGAAATTCCATTTTGTTTGAAAGCGATTTTCTTTTGAAAAATAAACAAACAAATAAAAATATTTCGGAAATGATTAACACTCTCAAAACAATTGATTTGTCATTATCTATATCTTTTGTGTAGAATTTGACTCCCTCTATTAGTTTTAACGAGTTATAAAAAACTATATGGACAGAAGATCCATGAAGGCCTAATTCTACAAAGTTTAAGACAGATTTTATTTGTAATTCAACCACCTGAAGCATATGGTATTTTAAACAAAATTGTTGTAGATATTTTCACCAATTAAAGATAAAGGAAAGTTTTTCATATAAAGGGTAGTTTGAGGTGGGAAGTTTTTCATGAAAGTTTTCCTGTCGTGTCTTTGGGAAACTGAAATTAAGTGTGATATTTAACCAATATTTGTTCGTGTATTTGTAAGTGTGTGGTTTCTCAATAGTATTTTGAATCTGGAACCTCAAAACGTGTATCTCGATATCGATTTTTGGGATGAAATGCGATACTTCCTTCACTTGTATGTAAGCAGTAAATAAAGTAAAAACATAATCTAAGAGAGTGTTCTTCATGTGCATTTATTACTTTACAGTAAAACCAGTTTGAACCAAATTTTACAAATATGAAACTTGAAATACGACATCCTTATAATGAGGTAATGAGTGCTAGCAGGCTGATGACAGCTCGAGGTGTGTCAGATATATATCTGAAGGTACTTATTAGATCTTATGAATTTAATAATGGCTTTTGGGGTTTCTAGGCTGACAAGTAAAAAAAATGGTTAATATACAGTTCATTACTGACTCCCGAAACGAATATTCCATGCCCAACGTTTAACTTGCATTTTTAGGTTTGCTTGTTGACAACATTTAGATATGCATGTACTGTGTACATTGTTAACTATATCTTAACCATTTGTTCTGTACCCACATAGAAGGACAAATTAGAAGGATGAAAAAAAAAATGCATTATCCTGCATACATTGCTTTAAGGGTTGATAACTAACTCACTATTTGGAACTACATAGAATTACTGACTGCAGTAGTCTGTAGCTAACGAGGAAAATCGAAGGTTTCAAATTAAATACTGCCAAGTAATCACTACATTCTACATCACGAACAAGGTCAAAATGTACATCACAATCACGTAATAGTTACGTGTTTGCAGCCAATGTAATATAATATCAGGGTGTGTTTTATATTGCTTGCCGTTTAAGTGAGAAATTAGATAATTTTCTGCTACAAATAGAATTCATTGTGTGGACAACTTCGAGATTGTCACTCCAAAAGAGAATCCAACAGCGAAAGACTAAAGACACCGAGGTGCATTGCGTTAACAACAAAATAATGTTGCATCAAACCATAAAATACTTGCGACCATTCCTCCACATCTTTGCAACTGTCTACGGGGCAAGCATATCTTCGTTCATGATGGAGCTTTATATAATCAGTTCATGTATAATTTTATTTAGATTACTTTAGACAGTTGTTTAAAATTCATACTGATCTTTGAGATATCCGAAACAGATTTACGGTGTATATTAAACATGGGTAATGTACTTGCAATTGCCAATAAATGTATTGCCTAAAGAAAGAATAAATTGCTCCTCCATGCAGACCACCGTTAACTGTATAGGTACGATGTACCACAAAAACGAAAGTTGAGAACACATACCTGTTGCATAAAGCCTAGAGGTAGACCATAAATCGACAGTTGACCAACTATGCTGTTTGTGACATCGGTGTATCCCAAGCGAAGCTCCCTCACCCTCTGTTAGGCGTTCCAATACAGCCAACTTCGCGGAAAATATAATATTGTCAGAAAATGCTTAGACTTGAGAATAGCAATTTCACATATGAGTGGAAGGACTAACTTGCCCGCCTGCGTAGTGTGGATGGTAGCGTTTCCGCCTCACGTCTCTCAGGTCACGAGTTCGAATTTCGGTCAGGGTGTGTTATCTGGATAAGATTTTTTCGGGGTTTTCCCTTATCCTGAAAGATGAATGTCAGGTAGCCCTAAGCTCTGTGGACCCTCAATATCTTTGTCCTATATGACCTAACGTTTGGGGACGTAATTAAAACGGATCTAATTTAAACATGAACTATCGAAATGTGTTTGAATAAGAATTTGAATTCATGTATGCCAAAATAATCACACATAAGTGAACTGTTGAATCTCAGTACTACTGGAAATCCTACGAGAGCTGTTCAATAATGAATGATCACAATTTTTTATTGACAATGTACCTTTACTCATTCTCATAATTTTGATGGTCCTTTTCAAAATAGTCTCCCCCGAATGCGATGCACCTGTCCCAGGGTTTCTGTCAGTCTTCAAAGACACGCTGGAAACCATTTTTGAGAGATCCTTCAAAATCGCCACCGCAGCCTTCACCACTGCTTCTGATGGTGGATAATGCCTCCCACGAATGCGTTTCTTCAAGTTAGGGAATAGAAAAATGTCACATGGGGCTAAATCCGGACTATAGGGAGGATGAGGGATGAAAATCGCGATGAATTTTGCAAGATATTCAGCAACAACATTGGCAATATGCGGCCGCGCATTATCGTGGTGCAGCATCCAGCCTGCTTCACGGAAATGTGGTCTTTTGCGCCTGATAAGGACTTGCAGTGTTTTCAGGACATCCCTGTAGTATTGCACAGTTACTGATGTGTGTGCAGGTACAACATGCTGACAAACCATTACATGAATATGAAAGAATAAGATAACCACAACTTTCCCAGAAGTAGCAACCACTTTTGCTTCTTTTAGGGTTGGTGATGAAGGAGATTTCCACACTGAGCTTTGCTGTTTGATCTCAGGATCAAAATGATATAGTCAAGTTTCATCAGCAGTGATTACGTTTGAAAGAAACTCCGGATCTTCCTCTAACATCAAATTTAACTGCATGTTACCTCCATTGCAGCGGTAGGCGACAGTGATCATGTCTGAACTTGCCTGGTTCTCACAGGCGGGAATCAGGAATACAAACAATGAAACTACTACGGCGTGTTTGTTTCACATTAAGCTAACAGAATATAATAAACCTGAATTTTAGTGCGAAAAATTATGTCCGTAAAAATAATGATCGTTCTTTTTGAACAGTCCTCGTATTTTCTCCTGAGTAGGGTTTTAAATTAGAACTTAATTCATTAATAACTAATGTAGATTTACTTGAAAACATGCTCGTCACACCATTTCTCATTATTAGCTACCCCTTTTTGTATAATTCTTTCATTAGGGTTCTAACAGTGATTGTTTTATTCATCCTTGTAACACAAGAAGTAAATACAATGTTCTTGTTGAACACTTTAACTACTAGAATACTAACTCATCATAAAAGCCGACAACGAACATTTCTTTGGACTGAAGTTGAACAACTATGTAATGAACAATCCAATGCATTTCATTTATGCAATAGGGGAAAGTTGCCGTACATTTTTTTCTTTTGTTGCTTGGCCATTAGTAACACAGATTAGTGTCTATAAATAATACATTTGTATACTCCAACTCTTTACCTATCTTATAGAATGTAATACTCGAACTTAAATACACCGTTATGCAAATAAAATGCAATTCTCTAAAATACAAAAATGTGTTTTCTAATATGGGGTGGTGTTTAATATGGGGTGGTAGAGGTTCCTAATATGGGACACATTTTATGGTGTTAAGTTAGAGCATTATAAGTACAAAAGTTCACACTACTTAATGTCTGTATTAAATACGACTTTTTGACACCCTATGTGAAAATCTAAGGTCAATATCCCGATTTACCCTATTTTGGTGCCTAATTACTAGACAGGCCTTTTTTATTTACTTCCTTTTCTCACACATTTTTCACAACAGAACCTATTGGAACTATCACCTGAACATTTGAAACATTTGCAGCACCTTACCCATGTTTCTCCGTCTCGGTCCTCCAAAAGGCCTGCACAATACATCATCATCATCATCATCATCATCATCATCATCATCATCATCATCATCATCATCATCATCATCATCATCATCATCATCATCATCATCATCATCATCATCATCATCATCATCCTCATCATCCTGATCCTCATCATCATCATCGTCGTTGTCATCGTCACTCTCGTTTCCCCGCACTTCCTCTGATTCCAGAGGCATAAAGAATCTTTGTCTTCGGAGGACGAAGATACAGTAGTGCATTTCCTTCTTTTTCAGGTTGTCTTTGTCGCTGTGGTTTGCAATGCTAAGGTCCATCTAGCATTTGGTGGAGTCCTGTCTGCCTTCTTTGACTTCTTTTCAGTGAGCTGAGCTTTGTATGGCGAGCTTGTCCCAGCTCGAGATGGATTGGCTTATTCTGACGAACTTGCCTTCTGCTTCATTGTTGGGATTGGGCTAATGTCTGCCGCCAGGGTCAATCTCCTCTGGGAAGTAGGTGGATCTGTCACTTGTACCACATTTTTAGATTCAAAAGTTTCATTGTAAAATCTTGTGGCCTGAAAATATTTTGGTTGAATGGCTATATTCCTGTTTTGCGGAACCCACTACTAGCTGTTTTTTCTGTGGCTGCACGTAGATAGGCTTTCCAAAGTGATTCCCTATCTTGTAAACTGGAACCGTTAAGACCAATATGATTTCTTCTTATTATATTTGTATACACAGATGTCAACAGCAGCAAATAACTTCAAGGAGCAATTTTTTGCTTGTTCCATTTATACCCCGCCTTTAACTGCTATGGTCACATCGGCGGCCGTTCTCCTTTGGAACATACTGAAGGTGTTAACTCGTTATCTTTGGGGTTTTCTTTATCATTACATCACGCACACATTCACGCTCTCATTCATACTTGCAGACTCTGGGGAAGATGAGGAATTATCTTGGTCGGAGAAAAATCCCCACCCCCACCGCCGGGAATCGAACTCGGGACCCCTAGCATTGTAGGCAGGTGCTCTACCGACTGAGCTACGGGGCCAGCTAGGAGTAATCTTTCTTAGTCAGCTCACCGTGACAATCTCAAGCAGGAATGCCATGACGTAACCGCAGGATGCTTAGTCCCAAAACTCTTAGTCCATCACATTTCTAGCGAGGTTCAGCACTATGCAGCCGAGATACCACGGTACCCCAAATTGCGCACCACTCCATATTAGGCTACTTTCCACTAATAATTGAACTTTAAAGCTGGTATATACGGACCGCGTGTGCCTGTGTGTGCAACAACATGCTAGTTGCTACTAGATAAACCCTGATAACGTTTATTGCTTTCGGATGTTCACGAAATGCAAGAGTAATAAACATAGGATTGAGTATAATTTCTAGTACATTAGGATTATCACAGTACTGTCAAAAATTGGTAGGCGGAGTGATATCTTCGGTTACATGAGCGTTGTTTTTAATCAATATGTGGGAAGACGTTACAGATCAGTGAAGTTAAAATTCGTATATACATTACATGCACCAGTAACAACATGAATAATATAGACATATGATTAAGCAAACTTAACTGTTATAAAGCAAACGCTGGGAGATCAAGCTGTTTGAACGGAAAACCGTGTGAAAAAGTGAGAAAAAGAACCTGATGTATACACTTGGGTTTGCCTACTCACTCTGCTATACATTACCCTTACATAAGTTTATTTTTCTATCCACTTCTTGTTCTTGTTAGCCATTACTCATTTCCACATTTGGTTGTATAGGAAGGAGGTAGTAGGCTTTTAAGCTCAGCATTTAGAAACATGTTGTGAGACAGCTTTGAAATTCGTGCTGTTTACATTAGAAAAGTACGAATAGCGACACACTACTTGAACGTAAGCAAACAACGTCGATAGATTAAACCAATAACAGGTAATGTTCTAAAACGATTAACACCCTCCGAAAATTATATGATATGAATTGTGCTTTAATGAGATCCCCATTATTTTGTTCAATAACACTTCTCTGTCACTTATTGCTTATCAATTATACGAAAGTAATCTAGAATCACCTTTTCGCAAGCTATCTACCGGAAATTGTTGTTTAAGGCTTCACGGGTGATCAGCTGCGTCAAATTTATGATTATCGAGCTTTCAGCCATTTTACATTCTATGGCCTTCATCAGGAACCTGTCGAAAGCTCGATCTTCATAAATTAGACGCGGCTGATCACCTGTGAAGCCTTAATCAATAACGCTCGCCGCGAAAGCTTCAAGTCTTACATATATCTACCAAAAACTCAAGATATAGGCACATTTCATCTGTCGTGCAAATATTTTAAACGACTGCCTTCCTGGCTGAACGGTCAGTGAGCGGCCTTTTGACCCCTGGTTCTAGTTGCATTACCTAGGAGGAGTAACTTTTCTTTAATTGACATTATTGCCTTTTAGAAGTATGTATGCGAGAGTAAATATGCGGCTGAAAATAATTTAAAACAGCAAAACCTGCAATAACGTAAAATTTCAAAGGTCAGAAACTGCATAAATACTGAATCAAAGCCGCCAATGTAACGCCGTTAAAATAAACTGTAGAAATGTAGAAATATCTTAGTCATATGTTTAATAAAAATCAATACACTTAATTTTGAGAAAAACAACTTATTGAAACACTTTTCCATACAACGGTAAGTTTGAAGTAATGGATTTTGAAAATCTTTGTCAAATGCTTGGTAACTTGAGTATCAAGTTACGCATTTAACCGACTTTTCATTTTGAGCTTTGGTTGTCTCAAGCACACGGGCAAGCACTCGCAGGTACACAGGTATTTTATGAGGGTGGGGGGATTCAGAGATGCTGAAAACCTTTTTAGTGCAATATACTTCAACTTACTAGAACAGAGATGTAAAAAAAATGGTTAAGTCTTGGGATTATTAAAGTGCGAATAACCTATTCCTCTTTCCTCTCTTGCTCTGCCTCCTCTCTAGTAAAACATGCCGTTTAGAGAACCTCAAAAACAGGTCTCATTTCAAATTTAGGATTAACAGAAAATGTATACTTAGTCACTTCGGAATACGGGGGTAACTGTTAAATTGCGCTTACATTTGAAGTTAAACCTCAATGGACGAAAACTTCAAACTAAATTAATTTGGTACATAAAACTATAAAAAGGCGTTGCAAAGTATATTACCCTACATATCTCATGCTACATAACAAAGTTTTGTAAATGAATTTAACAAGCTACGTTAATAAAAGTTGGTCAGCACAGGCTTCATGCTCCTCTCCTTTTTCAAATAAATCCTTCACAAAACACGGAATTTATAAAAACATTTGCAAAAAACTGGTTATTTTGGGAGTTTTATTTTGATATATTCGTTTTTTCAACTCTTGCTTTATTACTTTTCTGTTTTGAGAACCTCTCCCAAAACTAACAAAAAACGCCAATTTGTTTCAGCAAGACAATCTAATCAAACAATAAATAAACCGTTTTTTCCTTCCCAGTTTTTATTTAAATTTCTTGAAGGAATTTCCTACGCTAAACACAGAAAACACAGAAATAAGTGTCAAAGAATGTGCTTAATACACTTTAAATATACTTACACACTATTTTACAATCGGTTATCGTTCTGTCTGCGTTTCTCAATAAAAACGATGCAGCACAATTAATGCAGTTTTCATTATAAATGTTTAGTTGCATTAAAGTGTTAAAAATTGATTATTTGTTAATTTTATAAAATATCTTATTTAGTTAACTGTTTCACTGATTTGTTTATTTTCAATTTTATTAAGAAATTTTAAGATATCTCTTTTTTTCTTTAGTCTGAAGAATTTTAAATGAGTGTTCAAATGAACTTTCCATCTTGGGATTTAAACTGAATTTAAACGTTATACTGTTTGTAAACATACTTTTTAGTACAGCCTAAGAAAGAATTTCAATGTAAACTATGTTAAGTATAAACACAATGGAGGAAGATCCGGTAGTGAAGAACTTTGGAAAGAAGGTTTTATTCTGTATAACAGAACCTGATAGGTAACGTCACACGAATTCTTATTTGCTTTACATAACTACTCTAAATATTAATGATAGGTATATGCTCACTTCATTACCTATTTCCTGCAAACAGTAATACATATTCGACAGCAATTGCTTCAGTGTGCCTTTTATACAGTGGCATCCAGGAAGTCCAATGAGCTGAAATGACGGAAAAATTAAGTGCAACAGCTAATGTTCCGAAATATTAATCGTGAAAGTGCAATGACATTAACTAAACCACACTTTTGAATAAAATCTTTAGAGCTAGCTTTTAAAACATAAAAACGACGATATTGTTCTATGTTATATCATGTTTATAGATGGGCATTTTCTTACGAACCTTTGCTCGTTTGTTTTAATGTGCTTCATACAAGCATACATATTAATGGCTACTCATGTTTACTTATGTTGGCAGCACAAGCTTCAAATCTTTCCCTAATTTCATTTTTGACTCACGAAGGCCTCAGAACATCTTTACAGCGAAACTGAAAACCCGCACTTTCTCCGTCTGAGGTAAACAGCAGAGAAAATATAAGCGTACTTAAGAGAGAAATACTAAAAGAGCAGTGCTATCTTACGGCTGGTTTTAATATCTGTATAGCGATAGTCCTAACTGAAGTTTAAAAGATGCACTAGTACATCGAGTGCCTCTTGAGTAACACAAAGAGAGGTTAATTGCTGCCGCAGCGTTGAAAACGGAGCCGTGTAATTTCTATCAGATTTGTTGTCTTGGCATTCAGCTGTATAAACTCCCCATCCCAGAAGCACTTACCTCTCAACCTTACAATTTCATTTTCTAGTCCTTCCTCTCCAGGAAACAGCGCGCGCGCTCCAGAATTGACAGACAAGACAATCACGTTTCGCACTCTTGATGTGTGTGCTATCTCCAGTCTCGCTCGAGTGGCACGCGGATGTATTGCTGGTGCAGATGGTTGGTCTTTTGGTGTAGCGACTCTGTTTGAAGTAGATGTTCCGTCAAACATTTGATGTTTTCTTATCTACAGCTATGCCGTACACCGAGTTAAACTTCTAAAAGTGATAGCCAAATCATTATTAGCGAATTATATGGAGATACGGGAATACCAGGAGGTCTAATAGGAGTCTTGCTGTCCCCTAGGTAGTAGGTATACCACAGTTTTCCAACTTTCCTAAGCTGAGATATGTGAAACTGCATTGTATATCACAAATATGCCGCACAAATGGGACAGAGTGAACATCTGCTAGGATAGCCAGGCGATTGAAACCATATCCAAATTAGTCTAACAATGCTGAAGTATGTTGGGCAGACTCTGTGCCAGTGACCTGGGCGTCCTTTTATGGATACCCGGGTATGTAGGCAACGAGATGGCAGGTATGCTTGCAAAGAAGGGTTTGGGTGTTAATAGGGTCAGAGTCGTTTTTGGTGTGTGTCTTAGAAGCATCAAGTATGAGATACTCAACTAATTATCGTAGTTATCGCGAAAGAGAAATTACCACCCAGCAAGCCCATGATTTAATTTTCAATAGAGGTATTAAGTACAGAATGATTCTTTAGATTTTAAGCAAACTCACGTGTGTTGTCGACTATCTTACGAGCCATAACATACTGAGGGGATATTTACACTAACGGACTTATGCGAGACTTTTGTATAGGAAATGTGGAATGAAGGAGGAATCTGCCTACATAATTTAAGTTTTGTCATGTTTAGTTACATATCTTGACTTATTTTTCTCGGAACCTACAGACATAACAAGACTAAACATCATAGTCCAATTTATCGGGATAGTAGACATTGTTTGCAAACACAAATTAAGAGGAACAAAGGGCTCAGCAGAGAAAATAGAGGAAGATGTCTATAGATATTCCTTATATTCCTTGAATATATATGTTCCTTGAATATATATCTTCCTTGAATATACATCTTCCTTGAATATACTGTAACTTTATGGGTTCGTAGAATTAGAATTCCAAGTTGCAGAAATTCAAATCGTTCTTTATTTGCGTAGAAATACACCCACAGTAGCAGATTTACATCACATACACAATCTACCAAGGTCGGTGACCACAACAACAGCTTCTGATTACACCTGCTTACATCAGTTCTCGTTACATCTGTTCACCACTGTTTACTACTACTGTACTGTTTGCGACTGCCCTTTGGCGAGTCGTCGCTTCCTTCTTATTTTTCATATTATGGAAAATGAAATGTGTAATGTTTAACGCCCGCTTTTACTGCATACGGCACCAAATGCGGTGACACTGATGATATATGAGATGAAGATAGAGCACCGGTGGAATGAGATGGAGGGGGAAACCGGAGGTCCCGGAGAAAACCCGCCCCAGCGCCGTGTTATCTACCACAAATCTCACTTTGCGGTCGCCTGGGATCGAACCCAGGCCGCCTTGGAGAGAGCCAAGCAGTCTAACCACTGAGCCACGGCGCGGCCCTACATATTATGGATAACATCGATTTCTATATAAAGTATATACAAAACACAAGCATTAGCAAACTAATTACGCAGTTGGTGTGGAATTCCATTTGGACACATAAATACGTGAGTTTGATTGGCCAGTGCAATAATACTTCTATGATTTCCTTGATTCGGGACACTGCAGTTCCTACACCTGACATAAAGGGTTGCATTTACCTTTTATTTTACGTATGCTTCTTACGCTTTAAAGCAACTCCCGTTTAGAGGTACAGTGTTGAACAATATTCAATCTTTGTAAGTGCAATTACTTGCACTGAAAAAGTTAAATTACTGGTAAAATGCATAAATTTGTACAAAAATTAAAAGTTTAGACAAAATGTTAAAAAAAAAAGGCCAAAAAAGGTGAGCGAGACTTGAATTCGTTTATCTTTCATTTGAAATCTAATGTCATCACCAGGAAACGGATCCCGTACACCTTAGCAATCAATGTACGCGTACAGGTACCATACAAGTTCAGGCGTGACATCAACAAACGTCTGTGTCAACAAGTATACCGAAGCGATGTGTGTACAGTCCGGTACGGATACAAAGTGTAAGCTACATTACAATATGCCATCCTTCTCATTGCTTTCGATGTGGGAATTACAGTGAACAACCGAGTTCATTCATTAATTGTCAAATGTGAATTTTCTGCGCCTCTCACTGAAACAAAAATACTAGGAGAAAGTTCGTTCAATGTCACATGACGTTAATGGGGCAGATGAGTAGTGTCCGAGACTTAGTTTATATCTTATATTACGCAGCACTGAAAATCCAGTATTTTTGTGTTGGAATACTGGGCAGTTTATTTTTTGTTCCTTTGGTAGGTGGTGCATTCTCTTTATTGTTAATTTTTGCAGACACCTCCTCGACTGCTTTTAGACAGCTCGGAGGTACATTCTTCAAGCTGTTTAATGGTTGTTGATAACACCCAAAATGTTTGGTTTATAAAATGGAGATTGTCCAATAATTGTTGTAAAATTAATACTATTAACACAAGATATCCAACAATTTGCATTCCCTGGGAGACAGATCTAATGCTATGCGTTGCGAACCGGACTATTCCTACTTGTTGTCCCCGGGACTGACGTCAGCAGTTGTATACTGCGAGATTCATAAACTTCATATCCCTTTAAAGGTGTACGTATTCCGATGCCTGGTCATAACCATTGTGCCAGAGGGAGTACTCCAACACTCACACAAGTTGTATCGTCATTAGCAGTGGCGTGCTGGCACTTTAAAAGCTTTTAGCCTGTCTTCCACATTTGAACCAACAGGCCATTAGTCTCCTATCTCAAATTACTTGTTTAAGATATCCCTACTTGCTCTGAAAATATTGTGGTGTAGTTCATTAACATCCTGTATAATAAATAAAAAACGATGTTTCAAAAGAAACACATCCCCTGGCAGGTGCAAAGATCAAGATGTCTATATGTTCACTTAAACCTCCATGCCAAGGCGAGTCTCGAACCCGCGACCCTCTACGCGGCGGAACGCTAGGGACATACGCTCTACTGACCACGGCTACGAGGGCCGGCTTGTTCAAAGAACGCCACATGAAGCTTTAGCTGAGAAACAGCAATAACATATAACTTTGATTGAACGTCTTATATTATGTTATTGAAATAAAGCAGTCATTTTTATTTTTTGTCAAACCTAACACTTATTAGAGATTTAATTTCACACAATAATATAATTATACTACTTTTCATTATAAACAAAATATCTTAGCTCACAATTAAGTTTTAACTTCAACTTCATATTTTTTCCATTAGCAATTTAAAACGAACTGCGAAATAAATAAGTATATACATACTGTCGCCCTGGCGGTAGACTCGCGAAGCCGATAAAAGAAATGATGGCCGATCGTTACCGGAAGTAAGAGACAGTTGAATGGAGAGTTGGAAAAATAAACAGTTTGAGGTTAGCTAGCATAATGTAATGGTGAACAGTGTATTTCGAGGAGAATAAAGTGTAGTTTTTGTGTTTTGTAACCTCGTTTTATCATTTCACGAACCCACAAAGTCACAATACATTTTACTTGCAAATCGTGCATGAGAGAAGAATAGTAGCAACATTTAGGAGTGTACTTGTAGGATTTGTTTCTGGTCGTTGAAACTTTCAAACTTTCAATTTCCTTGATCCTAAGTAACGTTCATTTTCAATATCTTGAAGATAAAAGTGTGATTTTAGGGTTTCTAAGTATAAACTAAACTTTTTTTTTTTTTTTTTTTTCTAAAAACAATGTGGTAAGTGACTATTTAAAAACCAATATTAAAATAACATGTTGAAATATATTTCAGCTTATGCGCTTAAAACGTAAAAAGACTTCGCGTTACTTTTCTCTTTCAAGGGGTGTCTAAAATGCACGAGACAATGTAAATGACTGTAATTCTTCGGAAAAGGTTACACGTAGTTTGATTTAATGCACCTCTACGACCCAATTGAACTGAAGTCAACTCAACTAAGATTCTGTAACCTATATAACTGTAATTATATCCTGCCCCTTTCTTTCGCCTTGAGAACTATGCCATTCCCATGGCAACCTGTGATCTAGACTGTGGAATCCGAACTCTTGTAATAAAACTGCCTGGGATAAATGAAATTTTTATCATTTCAGGATAACGCTTCAGGAAAGTAATTTATTTCAGGTAACGTAATACTGGAAGCTGGCATGATTAAACCTTAGTTCCATTGACAAGCCGAGTAGACAATGTTTTATCCGCCAGTTTATCGGCGATGCTTATATCAAACACAATACATATGAATATCAAGTTTTTATTTTTATGGAGCGAGCGAAGTGGTTGATGATTCATTTGCAAGGTTACAGTTCAATTGTTATCGGGCGGGCAATCTGAGGATGGGCATCTTTTTCGTGGTTTACTCGGGTCGGTAGGCGAATGCTGGAATGGGTTTCTTTACCACGAATTTCCTGTACATTTTCTAACGCCGGCATTTTCTTTAATCTGTTCCGGTTTGTAGAACCAGGGAGTTGGTGTGTTGCACAAGGTTGTGGAAGGAATACTCCATGGCATTTGTGACACTGCTGGGGTCTTCTTCATCCTAAGAGTGCTTGTCTATTCTCGAGACCTCCAAAGTGTGGGTGGTTTTGAGCTGGCGTCAGCATTTGTGTCAATTTGGAACTGTTATGAACGCCATTGTCGCTCCTTCCAGAGGTTACGGTGGACGTACAAAGGGCACACTCCAGTTACTGAGGGCTCTTCCGTCTGACTGCTGCTAACATGTAGTTTCCTTTTATAGATATTTAGATCACTAATCAGTGACCAATCCACTGTTGAGAAAAAAGGAATCTCCTAAATCACAACTTTCAACCGCCATACCTTTCTCGCGTTTGTTTCATCACTCTCATTTGGTTGCATCCATATGCATTTATGTGCAATTGTACAGTATCGCTTACAACATGAATGTACTCAAAAACCTTTCCAGCACATTGGTCACTAAAAGGTTTTAATTGAGAAATAATGCAGTAACTTTCATACTGAGAGTTTTGTTCTGTAAGTAAATTACCCAGAATGAATCCAGCTGCACCGATGCAATGAATGTAACCACGTCACTGAACACAATCTATGAATTTGAACTCATTTGCTTTCATTCACGTTTATAGTCACAACTTACCTTTGTAGTTCTACACTAAATAAATTAAAAAATGTAACAGGCTCTCATAAAAAGTTAGTTGTTAGTGAATTTATTGATAAATTATGGGGCTCCTGTTATGTTACTACAAATTATATGGGGTAAACTGATTACTCCGTGGTATTATCCGGAGCACTAGAGGGACACGTGATCATTACCATAATGCATTTTTTATTTTTATTTTATTCAATGATCAATCAGCAATACATGGTTTACAGATCCTTGTTAACTAATTGAATCTTTATGAACTATATAATAACACGTAAGGAAAACAAAGTTGGCTCCTTTTATCTACTTAACTCTGTGAAACGAGGATGACACACAAGAGAGAGAGAGAGAGAGAGAGAGAGAGAGAGAGAGAGAGAGAGAGAGAGAGAGAGAGAGAGAGAGAGAGAGAGAGACTTAATAAAAAAAGAAAAAACAAGTAATCAAAGAGAAAAGAACAACATTCATTGTTCATATTCATAGTATTTTTTTCATTCTGAGTCACTGAGGAGGAGATCCTGTGGGAGTCGTCCCTTCAGGCATGTGGGCTGGTGGGTTCGTACGCCGATGTCGTTCATCACAGCTCCTGGAACATCTGGCAGGTTTGAGAAGAAGCGAGAGGCGATCTGACATATGTACTAGTGAAGAGGAAGGAGACCAAGTTCTTTATGCGGCTGTTGATTTCCTACGTTCCAAGGGGCATTCGTGGCGATGCGCAGAAATTGATTTTATAGGACCTGTAGCCTACGGAGATGAGTGCTGTTTGCAGTACCCCATACCTGGGAAGCATATGTGATAAGTGGCCGTACAAGAGATTTGTAGAGAAGCAGAGAGCATTAATCCCAAGAGGAGTGTGTCTGTGAAGTAGCGCACCGAATTATGAAAGTTGTCCTGATGCCAACGAGATAAGTCGATTAATAGGGCTCGCCAATTAAGTATAGCGTCCAGCATTTTTCGAAGGTATTTGACACAGGGGGTGGGAGATAGCCAGGGAATTGATTAATGCTTAATATGCAGTTCGAGAGAGTTGGAGATGCGACGTAAGCTAAAAATCTTAGCTGCTCTTTTTTGAGTGTTAAGACGTATGCGCCAAGTATCGGACCACTCAACGAGGCAGTCAAGAGAGGTTTGTAGCGTGTGAACAGTTGTAGGGAGATCTGTGTAGGAATGATATAAAACAGTATCATCAGCGTATAAGGCTATGGAGGTAGGGGCCAAGTCAGGAAGATCATAGGTATAGATACTAAATAAGATTGGGGCCAATATTGATCCCTGAGGAACTTTTGCTGTAATATGGCGCTCCGTACCACCAATGCGAACAGTAAATGTGCGATCTGATAGAAAACTTCAAATGGTAGTGAGCAGATACTGTGGAAGACCAATGCTATACAGTTTGAAGATTAACCCCTCATGCCAAACTATATCAAAGGCCTGTGCTACGTCGAGGAACAGGGCGCTTGTGTGCTTTCGTTGCTCAGAACCATGAATTACTGTTTGTGTTAAACGTAGTAGTTGGTGTGAGTAGAATGTCTAGAACGAAATCCAAATTGGAAGGGTGGAATGATACGGTTTTCAGAGATATATTTGAGGAGACGGCAAAGAAGAATCTTTTCAAAGAGTTTGGACAAAGTAGTCAGCAAACTTATCGGACGATAGCTATCGCGAAGATTTTTTGGTTTATTAGGTTTGTGAAACACAATGCTTTGAACCAATTTCCAGGTGTGAGGAAAAAAGCCAGACAAGCATTCAGGATTGCAGACAAATGTGCTAGGGCCATCTTTGTCAGGTTTTTCACCACAATACCCTAATGGTGAAATAAAAACACATCACAAAAGCAGATGATTAAACCTCTCTCAGTGATGACATGTCTTTCAGTTACTGTTTATAATGTTTAAAACATGCTACTGGCAAACAATTTTTGTAATAATTTTCTCAACACATTTTACTACCTGCTCCATAGCAACCTCCTCTTTGGGGAGTTAAGGTGCTAAATACTCCATTGTATTAGCTGGATATACCGTATTGTATACGTAGTTTTACAAAATGAGCTCATGAATCCTTGAGTGTATATTTGTATGTGCATATAGATATTGTCAGTGTATGTTTGAGAAACACATGGGAAAGTATAAAATTCTGGAATCTTGTTATTTAATGCGTATTTTCGGTGTCGTGACTTAATAACACTTTCTGCACTTTGTAAAGTTCTTAATTCTGCTGATCGATAAGAAGAGTGTTATACAAGACTTCACATGGCTTTAGCTTATGACATTAATTTCCTGTTTACTCATGCAGGTGGCCAAATTTGAACTTTGCTGACTAAAGTAACCTATGTCACCTAGACGCCGAATTGCATTTGGGATGTTTTGAGAAATATGACTATGCTTGGGAAACGTCTACGTAGCCTTTTGTAACGAGGAAATGCTGATTTGGCACTAGGACGCCATGCTGGAAGTGACAATATTTAACGACTGCGTATTTTGGCAGTCATGGGTCATTTTTGTTTAGGATCACTTTAGTTTGGGTTTCTCCGGAGGTCACGCTGGTCTTACAATAAGGGTCGTCACGCCACCCTCTAGTGGTGCCTTCTCCACACGCATCCTCTAACTCTACACGGCTAAGCATTCTCAAGAATAGGGTGTATGGGCATTTATATAATAATGTAACTGTTATCAATATTTCACCCCCAAGTATCCTCAAGACAGGGAGTGACTTGTATTTCAACTCTACAATCAGGATATTGTAAATTAGTTTAGTATGGACTTCAGTGCTGTCTGCAGTTTGCTCTACGGCCTTGCTCTGGCATTTACCTTCCAGTTCTCTTTAGTTAAGCCTTTAGATCGTGGACCCTAAGTTCTAATCGTAAAAATACCAAACGTAACCACTCTGCAGTCTTCTGGTTTGCAATTTATCCAGCGTAACAATATGTAAGAGCATATAACCGCTCTTTAAAGCTTCAACATGTGATTTTTACTTCAAGAGAGCACATTACACTCGTTAATATGCAATATTAGTCGATTGAAATTAGCAGAAACATAAAAATTATAGTTCTGTTACACAAGAAATTAAGGGAGTATTCTTTTGACTACAGTTCGACAAATTTATAGCAGGCAAGTAGGGATACTTTTTACTTTTAAAATTGGGGAAGTTTATCTGATATTCGTTTCTTCTGAGCATTATTGCTCAGGCAAAATGTTCACCAAAACACAATCCAAAAAGCCAAATTTAATCCTGTATTTTTTAAATGTTCTATGGTGGGCATGGGTTTCCTTCCTTATTAATTTCTCTACTATGTAGTAAGTGGGGAAATAAGTTTTAGATACACCACCCAAAATTTCGATGTTGAAATTTCAAGGGCAATATAATTTTCGAGGAATCTTGAACCCTCCCTCCCCAACAAAATGAATTTATAGAAATTTATGTGGTCTTTCCTTTTAAAAAGTTTTGAGTTTCTTAAAATTGTCTTAATGATTTTAATTAAATTTCTATTTTTAAGATATTTTCAACGTAAAAGAAGCGGTTATTTTAGTTTTTCTTGGGGGGGGGGGGATTAGCCTTTAAGTCTTTTTCGTTCTGCACGACCTTTGCATAACTATTAAGTTATATCATTACGACAAATTTCAGGAAAAGCACCTTTGCACCCTAACGAATGAAATCTTTTGTTTGTATGCCCACAACGGGGTGCAGTCTTGCCTCCGCTGAAGGAGGGACATGGTGATAGGATAGTAAGGCCGGTAGACTAAGGAGAGACAATAGTAGAGGGCAGGATTCTTAAAGGCAGATTTTAACACCCTGCCAGTTCCACACACCCTCGGGCTTTCATACTTCCTACGGGATCCGGAACTCGCAAACCTCCCCCGATTTCAGAGAGATATAAATGTAGTATCATTACGCTGAAACTCCCGCCAACCAGGATAAAGGTGAAATGAAAGCAGAAATGAGGCGAAATGGACGGACAGGAATTTCGGAGATATAATCAGCCTAGTATTCCCTGGCGACTCAAGGAAACCCAGTAAAACAAAGTGTGGACGCCAGGAACCGAACTCACGACTTCCTAAGTGCGGGCCGTACCGCCTAAGCAAACCTAATCTGTTAGTTTGCCGTAGGTGATAAACAGAGTCTTTCTGGACAACAATTTAGAGGTCTTTACAGCAGGCAGCTAATCTAAATACATGTTCTGTTAAGTCAACCACTTTGGACCTATTCCCTGTTAACACTTTGTTTTTAAGATACTTATCCTATTCTCAAATGAGAAATGGTTATTTTCTTTTTGCTCTCTTAGCCATTTAAAGTCAATGGATTTTCAAAGCCATATAACGAACCACTCTTAAAATATTTGTCTTCTGAAAATGTTTGTCTGGAATAATATGAATCACTGAGAAGAATAAGTCTTATAATAATAAGTTTACGATTAATAGTTTTTTGAGGATAGAAGTTTAAATTAGAAAAAATAGAAACTTACTATCACCATCTTATAAACTGTTTTTCCGTTGAACAACATTTGCAAGGAATTACTTGAGTAACAGGTACTTATCATCACCTAACGTGAACATTTAAAAGAAATACAATTTTTAATCTCGGAATGCCTTTCAAACTAACTTAAAATGAAAACCTAAATCTATAAAACGAAGTTTTAAATCGTTTAGCATACAAAAATGGCTAAAATAACTTAAGTGACAACTTTTTAGAAAAAATAATTTTAGGCGGAGTATATCTCTATAAAGTGTACAGCAAGGTGCAAAGTAATTCAGAATGACGGACGGTTAGTGTTTCCCCTAACCAGCTTAAGGAAGCCTACTTGCCGCGAGCGATAAGCCAGCTTTACGGTAAAGCAAGAGTTAGATCATGTTGTAGAAAAACAGACGCTGTCCCACTCTTTACCGCGCCACCAAGTTATTGAACCGGAGAGGATGAAAATCAAGGACCTGAGGGAATGTCAGTTCTCCCTCTTCCCTCCACCACCGACACGACGTGGGGGGAAAAAGCGTAGCAAGAAGTTTAATCTGGGAACGTAGCGCTTTTAGCGCCAGTCTCTCCCTCTCTCTTCGTGCCGTCAATTTGAAAACGAGAACAAGTTACAAGTGCTTTGTTGCCTGCAACAAGAATTTCGACGTGTTCATTTCTGTCATCGTACTGCCGGCACAAATTATATTCCAGTAACTGAATTAGATTTAAATTAGGGAATATGTATGCCGCACTAATGTTTTGGTGCCCTAATGAATGGGGAGACACTGAGCTTTCCACTGACTATGAAATAAAAAATTACAACACAAACACTTTGTAATAAATTACTAACGCAAATAAATAACATGAAAGAAGGTGTCTGAAATCCTATTACCAAAGCGTGCGAACGTCTCACAAGTTTCAACTGCTCTCGTACATTTCAAAAAAAGATCTCATGTGTAAGAGCCGAACGATCCTTTTCTACTTATTATTTTTATACGGAACAAGCTAGCTCCGAGAGGCTCGCTATCGGGGTGTCCCTGGTTCAATTCCTACCGACCACCCACCCCTTATGTTTTTCACGGGCTTCCCTCGTATTTAGGAGAATGGTTTCTCCTTTGTCCGTGATTTCCTTTCAATAATTTCCCTTTCTCCGACAAGAGTGTCCATCCACTTCCACACGCATTATTTAATATTTATTTAGACGATGTCATTCGTAAATGGTAAACTACTTTAAGTATTGTTTTCCATCATATCAAGGGAATGGTTTCTTATATGTCAGTGAATTCCTTTCAGTAATTTCCCTTTCTCCGACTAGGATGTCCACTTTCACCCGTGCCCGCCTCGGTAGCGTAGATGGTAGCATGTCTGCCTCACGTTCAAGAGGTCCCGAGTTCGAATCTCGGTCAGGGTGAGTTACCTGGATAGGGGTTTTTCCGGGGTTTTCCCTTGTCCTTCAAGACGAATGTCAGGTAACTCTAAGCTCCATGGACCCTGGACTCATTTGAGCATCATTTCACCTAATTCATTCACCGTCCGATATGACTTAACGTTGGAGGACGTAAATTACACACACACTTTCACCCGCATTAATATTTATTTAGACGATGTCATTCGTAAATGGCAAACTACTTTTTGTATACATCTTAAAATGAATAATATAAGTATGGACACTTCAGCGTTTGCGGACGATCAACCAGTTATAGCATCTGCGGAAGACAATCTGCAAAGAGCTATTTATAATATAAGTATAGTGACTAATACAATTTGAAAATTTCACATGAAGAAACAAAACTAATTGCATTTTATGGAAAGGATCCTGTCATAACTAAAATTTTGATTGATGATATACCAATAGAACAATATGGATTTTAAGGATTTAGGAGTTTTTATTGACAACAATAAAACAATTGACATGGAAAACTTAATTTATTTCAACACATATGTGGAACAATCAAAGAAAGTTGGCAACGAAATCCTATCAAAATTTTATACAACTTTAGCAATTCCTGCTTTGTTGTATGGGCTTGAGTGTTGGACTCTAAATAAACATGGTTTAACACGGTTAGAAGTTGCAGAAATGAAATTTCTGAGGTTTGTTAAAGTTAGATATACTTTAATGAACAAACAGAAGCGAGCAGATATTTGAGAACAGTTGGGAATATTTAAAGTAACAGCCAAAATAGCAGAGTACAGGAAAAGATGGTACAACCTTATCTGCAGAATGGAACATAATGGGATTCTTAAAAGAGTATTAAGTTACAGGCCAAGAGAACAACGAAGTCGAGGAAGACCTGCTAGAAAATGGATAGAAAAGTCTTAGTTTGGAGTTGCAACAGATCGTTCATGGTCTAAACCTTCTTTGGATGATGATGAGGACGACGACGATAATGGAGAATTCCTTTAATTTCGTTTCGTATTTTTCAGGCGTGCTTCCAGGTGCCATGGGTATGAGGGATGTCCGATAGATAGCGAGAATGTTTGCTCCAGTCCCAGTGGACATTAGAGGCGTGCTTGGTAGACCGTATAACACCAGCAGTGGGATGATCTTCGAGCTGGGAGTACTATTGACTTCGGCGCGTCCTTGTGTTCTATATGCCTGTGGACTATACCCTCCTGTGGTTTATTTACTTCATTCCATCTTCAAGGTGGTGATAGCCAAAACAGATCTATGTAGAACTAGGTATCACTAGTCCGTTGCATAAGCTTGTAATGTTAATTTATTGCAATGTTTTACGAAACGCCAAGTTATGACGACAATTGACGAAATTTCAAAAAACAAAAAAATAATTTAGGTCCGTTAAATTTGGTTTTAAGTTAACTGAAAAGATGAATTTCCAGCCGTAACAGGATGACCCTTATCTCAGGGCGTAGTCTTGGACAGATGTCTTTCTCCTCAAAAATGATTTACAATAGGAAATAAATTAGAGCATTTATATATATACATATATATATATAATTATCAATTAAATTGACCCAAAACGCTATAGCACAAATGAACTTATAATCTTTCCAGTGTATTTACCCTCTAAGTCTCCTTCTTCTGCAGTGATCAAGCTAAAACTTAAGTCCATCGTCTACGAAGGTCAAACTTAAAGCCCGCTTATTTAAATTAATAATCATCTTCCTAACATAATAAATTACTTAAATTTCTTTTGTTAACTTATACATAACCATATATAAGGGGCGAGGGTATCTACTTTGGCAGCCTTTACAAGGTGAAGACCGACCTACCTCTCAAACCAGGGAGTCCCCAAAGGGCGCCCGGCGCCTCCGTGGAGCTTTCCATAGGGCAAGACCTAGAGACTAAAAGCCCCCCCCCCCATATGATCCGAAAACTCAAGACGGGTGGAAGTGGATATGTCCCTTACGCATGCCAACCCCAAAGGGGAAGGCTACCGAACAACCTCGGTAGGGCCGCTTGGTGATCTAGCACACCTTCTACTAGCTATGCAGGCTAGTACCCGGGAATATATGGCTTCCCTCAACCCCGTCCGGAGACGTACCCGATCTCCCACGGGTATCGGGAATCACTGCCCCCTTGAGTCCAACCCAATCCGAACAACTAACCTACGGGAGGGGCTCGGCAGTTCGACGCGAGGTTCCTCTAGTAACGTCAGAGGTACAACGAGTGCTCATGGTCCACAGCGCTCGCACCACGGCAGCTGAAGGGGACGGATCCCCCCCGTACGGAAAATTTATACATAATTGTCCTATTCGACGACCCAAGTGATTCTGGTTTACGTCCACCTTCTACGACGTTCAAACTTATTCTGACACCGTCCAAATTCGATTGCCGACCACACATTTATTTTTGACATCATTCTTAGCAAACTATGCAAGCGTCTTATTTATTTTCACAAATTGACTTCCTAAACTTGATTTAAATATCTTAATACTTTAAACATTATTTAAATGATTTTAAAAACGCCGTAAAACCAATAAATAATTTTGATTTCGAGGCTGAATTTAAAATACATGTTACAGCCTATAATGTATATTATTATCATAGCTATTCAAGAAATCAATACTGTCTTGTTAATCATGGCTCACCATGACTGTAATTTTATGGAAATGCTATCTTTATAGACCGAAAAGACAATCAATCTACAATCTAGCTACGATCTATGTGCTATTAATTTTCATGCATTATAGCTAACGTCTATTGGGATTAATTTATATTTAATAGTTGCATGTCCATAATAATCCTGTGAGGGTGGCAAGTTCAAAGTTAAATCAGATCTGTAGAAGTTAAATGACACGGCCGAGAGAAGAACTTCAGATCTTGCTCCGTTACCGATGCTCTTAACGCTTGAGCTACCTTGGTTATATGCCCTTAGGCACATATCTGTTATTAAATTTAAAAACCTATGCCAGATTGCGCTTTAATTAGTTGACAGCTGGACTTATTATGTAACTAAAATATGTGTATTATTATGTTATTGCCTAATTGGATGGAAAGCTCAGTTTAGCGTGAATAATTCTGAAAATAAATTATAATGGATGGTAAAAACTGAGGTTGTTATACATTTAACATTTTTCTCTGTGTCTTACAGGCCCATTTATCATTCTGGCGAAGTATCAAGGTCATACAACAATACTAACAGCTGTGCTGAGCTATTTTTAACATACATGCCAGCTGTTCCAGGGCATAGCATTTAGCAAAATGTCCAACGTTTTATGCTTCTAAGGACCAGAGCGAAAAAATGAGACATTTTGAATTAAGCATAAGCAAAATGCACCTGTTGTTTACATCTCAAATACAATTTTGCCTGAAAATGATTAATTTCACGTGACAGTTACAGTATTGTGTTCAGTTTTAACTATGTATGCAGAATAAGTAAGGTGTAATGAAGCTACCCAGGAATATTTGATGTAGATTTTGGAAGATGCCAGGAAAGTAATTTGCAACCATTGATGCGTATACGTATATATTATTATAGATGTTAGGACAAAATTGCATATGCTGTTATTTTGATTACGAGTGGTGGAGTACGAAAAATGATAGGTAAATAATTTAGAGCCTCTAATTAAAAGAGTAGTAATAATTTAAACAAAATATATGTAGAAATGAATGTATCAAAGGAATAAGTGGAGAATGATTAAAAAAAATTACTTGTGCATTACACTCACATGACATGACTTTCTCTATTCATCCTTTAAAAATGTTGTTAAAAACGCTTGTTCTTCTATCTACTTCATGTTAATTTAAGTAAGCATTTAAGAACATTTTATAACGTATTTCTTTGCAAACAATCAGAATAAACCAATACAGTGGGTTTAAGTGATTGTGAGAGCTTTGTAATAGGTTGTTGTGTAATGAGTTGTCTTTGCATAGCAATGAGAATATTTCAACAATTTAAAAACTCAAAACAACAATAAGAAACGCATTAAAATGGCTAAGCGTACAACAAAGTTTTATATAAGTTGTGTTCTTTACGGGTATCTAAGTACATTTATAGGTGGCAAACTTTTGTCCAACTCTTACGCTGTACTAAATGTGCAGGAGTCATGAAAATGAAAACGAATTCGGAGACTATTCGCAAAAAATTCAAGAAAAAGTTTAAACATATGATGAAGTAATCAAATATGTTAGAAACATTCCTAAGAAAGCCAATATTTTTGAAAGCTTTCCATGTAGAGGATAATATGGGATGGGGTATTTTATTTTTAAGATCTTCGCGTCATATCTCTAGATCCTTTCAGAGTTCAGAGTATTATGTTTAAACACAGAGAGGTACGTATACGAACAATTTTATACAAATGGTCTTTCCTGTTTTTTTTTTTTTTTCATTTTAATTTGCAAGGATTGGCTTCCAAAACACATGTATATTTGAAGGTATAAAAAGTCTACCCATAGGAAATTAGTGATAAAGGTTCTTATGAAAATGTGTGGCCACTTTTTCTCTCTCTTGTACAACGTTATTTGCCTCACACCAAAAAAGAGTTAGAGGGCACTTTGTCATACGCTGTCTATGACCGTATTAGCTCAGAACGCAATAAAACCGTCTGAATATGAACGGCTCGCGCTCAGAATGTCCTGGGTTCAAATCACAAGATCAAACTAACAAGATTGACGGTTTTGGTCCGGTTTTCCTAGAACGCTAGGCGTATGCTATTTGTATAACCTGACCAATAAATTTATTTATGATTCCTTTATCACCAGATTTGATTTCCTTCTATTTCGACGCCACCTTCTACTTCACTGAGGTGAAGTACTGAAGATTTGCAGTAAAAGTATTCTTGCTCCTCGATGGCCTACTGGCCTTTAATATTGAGTTGCAAGTCGTACAAGGAGGAAGGCATTCATTGAAAAAAAAAAAAAAAGAAGAATGTCATTGGCAATATATATGAAATTTGACAATAGTCATGCCAATCATTCATGTAACGGCGTTTTTGTATTATCAATACAAATTAATGCCATAATTACACTTACTACGATGGCTGTTCAATAAAGACTAATCACAATTTCTTTTGACAAAGTACCTTTACTCATCCTCATAATTTTGATGGTTCTTCTCAAAATGATATCCCCTGAATGTGATGCACTTGTACCAGCGTTTCTGTCAGTCTTAAAAGACATGCTGGAAACCATCTTTTGAGAGATCCTTCAAAATCGCCTCCGCAGCCTTCACAACTTCTTCTGATTATGGATAATGCCTTCACGAAGGCGTTTCTTCAAGTTAGGGAATAGAAAAATGTCACATGGGGCTAAATCCGGACTAAAGGGTGGGTGAAGGATGCACTTCACGTTGATTTTTGCAAGTTATTCGGCAACAACATTGGCAATATGCGGCCGCGCATTATCCAGCCTGCTTCACGGAAATGTGGTCGTTTGAGCCAGAAATGGACTAGCGATATTTTCAGGATATCCCTGCTGTATTGTCCAGTTACCGATGTGAGTGCATGCTGATAAACCATTCCATAAATATCAAAGAATGAGATGACCATAACTTTCCCAGCAGAAGCAACCACTTTTGCTATTTTGGGGATTGGTGATGAAGGAGATTTCCACATTGAGCTTTTCTGTTTGCTCTCAGGATCAAAATGATGTGCCAAGTTTCATCAGCAGTGATGACGTTTGAAAGAAACTCCGGATCTTCCTCTAACATCAACTTTAACTGCATGCAGACTTGCATGGGAATGTCCTTATGTTCGGGAGTCAACCGTCTTGGAACCCATCGCGCACAAACACGTTTCATGTATAATGCTTCTGTCACCAACGTGTGGGTGGCACCCAATGAAATGCTCAGTATTTCAGAAAGTTATCTTAAGGTAATTCGTGGATCCTCTCTCACAATGACAGTAGCTGTGTTGATGTTTTCTTCCGTAAGAGCAGTAGCTGGAGCACCGGGTCACCCTTCATTTGAAATTGTCTCCCTCTTTAAACATTTTAAACCACCTTCGAGCTATGCTGTAAGGAAGAACAGACTCTCCATAGGCCTCATGTAACGTTGCGTAGGCCTCAACTGAAGATATGTTGAGACGAAAGCAGAATTTCAAAGTCGCATATTGTTCCTCGCGCGTTACCTCCGTTGCAGCGGTAGGCGATACTGATTATGTCTGAACTTGCCTGGTTCTCACAGGCGGGAACCAGGTATACCAACAATAAAACTACTACGGCGTGTTTGTTTTACATTAAGCTAACAGAATATAATATGATTGAATTTTAGTTCGTAAAATTATGACCGTAAAAATATTATGATCATTCTTTATTGAACAGCCCTCGTATTATTATATTTTACACACACACACACACACACACACACACACACACACACACACACACACACACACACACACTTGTACTGATATTGTTATGAAAGTCCTGCCAAAATTCCATTCTTTAAGAGTTTTTATTTTAACTTTTAAAATAAAAATACAAAATAGATTCGCAACCTAATAAGACGTTCTCTTTACATAAACTACTTTTTATTTTTATCAACTTCAACAAATTTTAAAAACAAGGAATGATGATTTTCTGTATACAATTTCAATTTGCACATAATGTAGCTCTCCCGAATTCATATGACCGTTCTATAAGCGTTTTCCTTAATTTTGTAAACATTTAAATTAAATGTTGCTATACTGCGGTATTACTGCTTTAGAGGACTTACCAAACCTTAGAATTTTCATCTTTCCAGTGATACGTGAAATGTGTTTGTAACTTTCACAATTTTTAAAATAAGAATAAAAATCCTATTAATTTCTGAGCATATAAAATATGCAGACATCACCACCTTTGTGAGCACAATGTAAACAGACACATGGCCGTTGGCGACCACTGGGTGAGGGGTACATTCCTAGGAATATTTATTTAGTTTCTGTTTTACTGCTGCACAAATTGGAGTCAGTTTACTCATATTTTAAGGAAGTGCTGGGAGTGCTAAGTGCTAAGAATTAGAATACATTAAAATAGTTTACATAAATAATGCTCGAATTTAATTACATTTCACTTAGTAAAACACTATTTGAAAGTAATATCTTCTTTTTGAAACTGTTTAGTTAGCAGATGCCTTACGTAGTATTCAAATACATATTTACGGTAAAGATAACTACGTATTTGAGTAGTTTGGCATTTGTAATGGAATTTCTTTCTGAGTGTTAAAGAGGTCGGACTATGTTTTATTACAACGTCAGGTAAATAAATATTGTTATCCCTTAAATGCTATAATAATTTTCTCTAAAATCGGTACTACTAAAATATCTGTGTACCAATGCCCTGAAGCATCAACGCAAATATTAGAAGGTTAAGCCTACCTCTTGTTTTGTTTACGTCGAGCCACCACCGACGCACTAGAGTGCACTAATCCTCGTTTCAAATAAGCTTGCCCCGTATCTCTTAACGCTCACTTGACCTAATTACCTCTCTTTCGCTGCTGTCGTGGTATAGACTGTTGTGCAGTAAAAGTGAGTTCGTCATTTAACATATATACATCTTATATCGAAGAGAATTGTCAGATTATATTTTTATAATCGTATGAATTAAATATATTACACAACAGAGTTAATTTAACTGGAATGCATGTTAATTCTTAAACGAAATAGAGGATCCTTTGCTTCAAACCTACCTCTCAGGATGACCAGCGATAGCACTGCTATCGGTAGTCCTGACATTTTGTTTATATGACTTACCGCTAACATTGCTTTGAACTGGATTTGTCGTTCATTGCACCGCCTAAGGCGCCGAAAGCATTGACCAATTAGAGTAAAGGGAAAGGAAGGAGCACGCGGATGGATACATGTCAAGGGGAAAGGTTATTTGAAACAAACCTAAGTCGGTCGCGATATACATGCGTTCAGTGCGATGAAGAACTGAACAGCTATAGAAAAAAAAAAATATAACAAATGTCGGAAGCGTTAAAAATAGTTTAAAAATTACAACTGTCCCATTTTCTGTTTTGAAAGATATTAACTTGAATTATTGCTTCAATCCTTAGGTTACACTTTTTCAAACAACTTATACATATTTTGATGAATTACAGAACTTATCAATAATACATGGCTTTCATGCAAAACAAAAAAAGTTGTTAAACAAAATGATTAAATTTTTATGTTAACTGTTTGTCATCTTGATGATATTGTAATGCATATGTCTTGTAATTTTATTATATTCATTTTATAATTTGTAAACTATATTCCTAATATATCTTTGGGTAAAATACGAATCACAAAATTGGATAGTAAATAATAATATGTGAAGGCTTTGAGATTCGTTCTCTTTGCATGACCAGCAGCGTAGAAAGTTAATATATAATACTAATACTACTACTAATAATAGTATATAATAATAATAATAATAATAATAATAATAATAATAATAATAATAATAATAATAATAATAATAATAATAATAATAATAATAATAATAATAATAATAATAATAATAATAATAATAATAATAATAATAATAATAATAATAATAATAATAATAATAATAATAATAATAATAATAATAATAATAATAATAATAATAATAATAATAATAATAATAATAATAATAATAATAATAATAATAATAATAATAATAATAATAATAATAATAATAATAATAATAATAATAATAATAATAATAATAATAATAATAATAATAATAATAATAATAATAATAATAATAATAATAATAATAATAATAATAATAATAATAATAATAATAATAATAATAATAATAATAATAATAATAATAATAATAATAATAATAATAATAATAATAATAATAATAATAATAATAATAATAATAATAATAATAATAATAATAATAATAATAATAATAATAATAATAATAATAATAATAATAATAATAATAACAATAATAATAATAACAATAATAATAATAACAATAATAATAATAACAATAACAATAATAACAATAACAATAATAACAATAACAATAATAACAATAACAATAATAATAATAACAATAATAATAATAACAATAATAATAACAATAATAATAACAATAATAATAATAACAATAATAATAATAACAATAATAATAACAATAATAACAATAACAATAATAACAATAATAACAATAATAATAACAATAACAATAACAATAACAATAACAATAAAAATAACAATAATAATAATAATAATAATAATAATAATAATAATAATAATAATAATAATAATAATAATAATAATAATAATAATAATAATAATAATAATAATAATAATAATAATAATAATAATAATAATAATAATAATAATAATAATAATAATAATAATAATAATAATAATAATAATAATAATAATAATAATAATAATAATAATAATAATAATAATAATAAATTAATTAATTCCCATTAAAATCAATAACAATGAATATGCGGGAAAGGATTAAAGAAGCAGACAACAGGTAAAGAAAATATCCGCGATTCTAAAATAAGTTTGGTGCTATCGCTTAGTGTTTTGTACTCCTCTGATAGCTACTATTGATGGTTTCGCATTGTCAACAAAACAGTGGCGACCTACTGCAAGTACAGTCATTTTGTACGGATAAGTGCGGATGACCTGGAGATTTACCTTATTATGTAATAACCTGATTTTAAAATCTCATACTCCCTTCCATTCCCAACCAATATTTACACAGAAGGGAACTGCACGAACTGGAGAGTTCTCGTACACACCAGAAAGCACACTGCAGTATGTTCCTATTCTGGGACATAGCCACCTCTCAGGATTGTCAACCGAAGAGCAGCGCTGCTAGCAGAAACTCAGGAAACTGGCCTCATCCAATTCGCGAGGAAAATTGGTATATAAAGCCAGGAACCGTATGGTAGGTAATTACGGTATTTTGACGCGGTCCATCATGACCCTGTGCAACATTTAGTATTCAGTCTGTATACACGAGCAAGCCCTCGACAATACTCGGGCCTACTCGGTTTATCGATTACACTTTACCAGCCGGCACTCGTCTGAAAGGTATTTAGGAGTTAATCAGAGAAGCTTCCACGTGTAATGCTTCCCTCTCGCTCTCTCTCTCACTCTCTACTGGAGAAAGAACTTCCTAACTGAACAATAGCAATTAGTGGCGTAATATAATCACGTTCCATTACAAGTGGCATGCACTACATTGACAAAGATGCTCTCATAGTCGCATATTAACTTATCGGTTTACTAAATGCAGTAACAAAGGTACCTGTTTATCTGTCGTAAATGGATTTAGAAGACCTGAAATAATATTGCATTTAACGATTGTAAACAGCTCGTTAAGAGAATATCCACACTCTTTTGAGTAGTTTAAATTATTCAGGAGTATTTCAACATTTTCACGAAAAAGTTGAGAAGGGGCAAAAATGATTTAAAATATGAGTAGCGGGGATGATAAAAACTTGAAAAACAAAAAGATTACCCAATAAGATAAAAGCAAAGTAGTATAAAGTGCACAACAATGGTATTATTAAAGTTTTGTAAAGTTTTCAACTGGAAATTCTACTTTAATTTGACATACATTTTGTCATTTTACACACAATTCTTGTACCTTGAAAATATGTTTAAAAACAATACATCTGTCATTTTGTGGCGCGAATTCCACACCACTTCCCAGTAAATAATCACTTCTTTTACCACTTTGGAGTAAAGATATTTTATATATTTTAACTCATCTTTTAGGGAAAGTTTTACTCTACTACTTCTGTGTGCTCAAACCATACAGTTTCTTTCATTGTAAATACATGTTAAAAGTGGCATGGCGTTAATGTTGTCCCTGTTACCACCGGCAACAGCTAATAATTGAAGAAAGTGTTTCCAAATTTTATACAATATTTTGTTCAAAGAATAATGGGAATTCCAAGCGATTTCACTTTCAGAAGGGACCGTTCGGTGATAGATCCCCGAACCTCCAGTTCTAAGTAACTCGTTAGGTTGCTAGTGGCGCTCAACGGCAAACTCGAAGCATAGAGATTCGTGTGAAATGTCAGTGACCTTGCGAAGCAAACAAGGCTTTAGTTATTTATTTATAGAAGATTGTTGCCAGTGCAGTGAAACGGCAAACCTTGCGTTTTAGTGTCAATTCTTCGCATGTGACAGTAATTTGGTGTATGATTCAATATTAAAAGTATAATAAAAAGAACGGCATCACAATTTACGGGTAAAAGTAACTGTGATTGGGGATAGAAATCTTTTAAATCGGTTCTTGACTTCGCATTCTTTTGGTGAAAAATGTCACATAATTTAACAGGAAAGGCCAACTCTGGATCTTAAAGCTTTTAAAAGTAAATTAAACGATCCGCATCACACGATCAGACATTTAATTTTGATACTTTCTATAACCAATGTATCAGCAGAACGATTATTTTCAGCGCTTCCCAGAATACACACTTATCTAAGAAACACTCAAACTCAAAATAGACTTTCATCTCTATCCTTGTTATCAGTATCAAAGAGGTTGTTTAATAAACTTAAAAAGCAACAGCAAGCAAGATTTGACAACTTTGTCATTTATCTTTTCTTGGAGAAGAATCGGCGCATTGAACTGAAATACAAATAGACACTGTAAATTGGAGAAATTGTAAATACATTTTAAATAAGACACGTCACTATAATATTTATATATCTGCGTTTGTTTTATGGTTTGCAACAACATATATAATATTAACCTAGAACCCCTCAGAGATTGTGACTGCCACTGCCCAGATTACGAAATAAGCAACCAGCAACATTTATGAAACACCCACACCATACCCCTGCATGTGAGTACTTATATGAATACAGTTCTGTTTTGAACACTTGTTTCCTTTAACATAATTTTTAATATAAATCTCACAGAAAATAATGAGTGGTATCCTGGATAATATTCTCGATTAGGGGGATGGTAGGACTATTCGCTAGTGAAAATAATTCTCGTCACTGTAGTCATGGAGAGGAATGATATTTTTATACCAACTTTTTGGTATATAAAAATTATACTAAATAACACAATATAAAACTAAAGGGAAAATTGAAATCAACAACTAATTAGGACAAAGTTTAGAATACTTCGGCATTCAACCCAGGCAGACCAAAGAAAGGATGGATAGAGCAAGAATTTAGAGTCAGAATTTAAATATAAATTAGCGCTATAAGGAGGGACTGACAGTCTTATGTTTTTTCCGTCTTCTCTTTATCTCAGTGGTAGGTCAGAAAATGCAAGGGCAATACAGCAGATATGCAAATGCTGGTCGCAATAACTTAGTTTTGAAATACAATTGAAGATATGTTCGTGCATTATATTGCTCATGCCAATAGATCATATACGATTTATACCAATACTGAAGAAGAAACTGTTCATATTGTATTAATATACAGGAAGATAGAGGCATAATTGTAGTTGCCTATATTGGTAACTCAGGGTAGTGAAAGAATAATATCAATATGTATTTAATTTACTTAATAATAATTTTAGTCAATAGGAGTAGTGCGTATATTTTAGGTTAGTTATTAGCACCAAGTGGCACACTCGGGCCGTAGGATTTACCTACACCGAGAATGCGAGACAAGTTTTTGTAAAGGGGTAAAGCTGAGGTGATCTTGACTTCGTAAAAACGAATCTCAATATCACTTGTATCAATCAATAACAATTTGAGCAATCAGTCACTGTTCTTACACCCAAGTATTTGTGATATCTACAGTCTACACCTTCATGGAGGAACAAATAAGAAATAAGTTTAAATACGTCAATTTCTGGATGAAATGCTTATCTTTCAATGCTTGTCTATTTTAATGAATGAGTTTGACCTTGCTTTGTACAAGGTTACTGATCCCTGTACCAGAAACGTATGTAGTTATGAAAATGTAAACATATGGTAGCAAAGCAGATGAATGCTTTATACTGACTGACAGGTGTTGTTTATTTCATAGTTCATGTAAGACCTTGCAGGAATCGTCAGGTACAAAATTATGTAATGTGTTTGTGGGAGAAATTTCACAGAAAGAGAAAAAGCTAATACACGGCAGGGGGTATATGAATAATTATAAAATGATCTGCAGGTATCCTGTTAACAGCCTGTATAATAACCCACATTTACTAAATGATAATATTTTTACTTGCCGATAGTACGAGGACTGTTCAATAAAGAATGATCATAATTTTTTTGACAACGTACCTTTACTCATCCTCATAATTTTAATGACCCTTCTCAAAACAGTGTCACCTGAATGTGATGCACTTGTCCCAGCGTTTCGGCCAGTCTTCAAAGACATGCTGGAAACCATTTTTGAGAGATCCTTCAAAGTCGCCTCAGCAGCCTTCACCACTGCTTCTGATGATGGATAATGCCTCCCACGAAGGCGTTTCTTCAAGTTAGGGAATAGAAAAATGTCACATAGGGCTAAATCCGGGCTATAGGGAGGGTGAGGGATGCACTACACGTTTTTATTTTCCTTGCAAGATATTCAGCAACATTGTCAATATGCGCCCGCGCATTATCGTGATGCAGAATCCAGGCCGCTTCACGGAAATGTGGTCTTTTGCGCCTGATATGGACTTGCAATGTTTTCAGGACATCCCTGTAGTATTTTCCAGTTACTGATGTGTGTACAGGTACAACATGCTGATAAACCATTCCATGAATATCAAAGAATGAGATGACCATAGCTTTTCCAGCAGAAGCAACCACTTTTGCTATTTTGGGGGTTGGTGATAAAGGAGATTACCACCCTGAGCTTTGCCGTTTGCTCTCAGATTCAAAATGATGTAGCCAAGTCTCATTCTTACATTTGAAAGAAACTCCGGATCCTGCTCTAACATCAACTTTAACTGCATGTTACCTCCATTGCAGTGGTAGGCGATACTGAACATGTCTGAACTTGTCTGGGTCTCACAGGCGGGAAACAGGAGTACCAACAATGAAACTAATACGGCGTGTTTGTTTCACAATAAGCTAACAGAATATAATAAGATTGAATTTTAGTGCGAAAAATAATGACCGTAAAAATTATGATCATTCTTTACTGAACAGCCCTCGTGTAAACTTAACCATTGTAGTATTCTTAGCAAAACTAACTCCTACATACTCTTAAGAGAAACATTTACAATTTATACATTAAGTTAAAAAATATTTTAATGCTAAACCATTATAAATATTCCCGTATAGACTAATATTTAATCCTAATCAACGAGATCATTACCAAAAAGTTCAAAAATATCAAAGAGGAACCAACAAAAATAATAATTGAGATATCTCTATGTAACTGGCACACACATCGGCCTTCGTGTATAACACAACGCTAATCTTTCGTACCGCTTTTCCAAAGGCATTGAAATACCAACATAAAGCAGGGAGAGAGGGAGAGAGAGAGACATACAAACAGAAGTGGAGAGGAAAAGAGAAGGTAAAGAAGAGGAAGAGAATGTAATTTCACGCATATTGAATTCCAAAATAAGGATACGACCACGCGCGCGCGCATCTCCCACATACATGGCAGGGATGACTTTCTAATTTTAGTTTGGTGGAAGAGTTCGTGATGTGGGAACAAAAATACCGAAGTCAGGAATCCAAACAACATCTCATTTCGTAGTCAAGGCTACCGCTTTATAGGGCAATCATCGTAAAGATGAATCAAGATCACAAAACTGCTTCTTAACGTAAATAATACAGTTTTATTTTTACTTGGTGCTGGAGATGGTCTTTAAAACTTCGATTAACGATTTCATTCATTATATTTATCTAAATATGTTCAGATAGTGAATAGTGAAAAGCAACAATGAAATACTACATATGAAGAAGTAGACCCCATTACAGCAGAGGAATTAGAAACTATAGTAACGTCATTTAAACATCATAAAACACCAGGAAAATATGGAATTAGTGTGGAATTGAGAACGTATGCATAAAAAAATTAAAATACAACTACTAAATTTTTTAAATGTTTGTTGGTCCAGCCTACAGATACCAGAAGAATGGAAAATGGCTGTAATAAAGCCAATATTTAAAACAGGAGACAGAAATTAATGTAAAAATTTTAGAGGATTCAGCTCTTAAATACAAGCTATAAAATATTAGCAAAAAGATTAAATGTAATAACTGAATCACTACTCAATTATGAGCAACACGGATTTCAGACAAGGCAAATCCTGTGCTGATTGCGTCTTAACAATAAAACAAATAATATAAAAGAGAAGAGAATTTAATTTAGAGACCCATATATTATTTGTTGATTACGTAAAAGCATTTGACAAAGTTATACGGCAAAAGCTATGGGATATAATGACTGAAAACGGATATCAGCAACATTTAATTTTAATGATAAAGAAAATGTACGAAGGGACTTGAATTAACATGAATAATGGTTTTAAGACAGAAACTATGAACCTAGGTGTAAGACAGGGCTGCCCAATGTCGTCAACTCTTTTAAATATTTATATCGACGCAGTAGTTGCCGATTGGCAAGCTCAGCTGAAAGTAGTTTTTAAGTTAGGTCCTACAATCTTAAATACAGTCCTGTTTTCAGATGATCAGGTAATTCTGGCAGATACTGAAGACATATTACAAATAGTTTTGTATCAACTCGACAAAACAATGTCAAAGTATAATTTTATCATTTCAGCAGAGAAAACGAAAGTGATGGCTTTTATTGATAAATACCCAACACGGTCCAAAATGCTCCTCAAAAACAAAATACAATAGCAAGTTATATATTTTAATTACTTAGGATGTGATATTTCATATGAATATGACAGAGATTTAAAACAAAATATCTATACATTTCAAAACATATGTGGCACTATAAAACGAGCATTGAAAAAGAAAACAAGAGGAGATACCATATTAAAGTTTTATAAAACTAGGCAGAGCCTGAACCTTAAACAGAACTGATAAAAGAATAATTGAAACGGCAGAAACGAAATTTTTGAGGTACGTAGCTGGCTGTAGTCTTGAAGATCACATTAAAAGTGAAATAGTAAGAGAACAATTAAAATATTTACTTAAAAAGACAAACTCGGGGAGTACAAACTGAAATGGCAAGATCATCTCTTTCGAATGCCAGAAGAAAGACTCACCAAACAGGCCTTGCAGTATAAACCAGTTGGTGTTAGAGATGCTGGAAGAGCACGGAGACGCTGGGAAGATCCCTTCCGAGCCGAAATAGGCCTATCTGGCCTATCTTTAAGATTGATGCTGATCTGTTCAGAATGGCAGCTTGCAGAAACAGAGGTCTGGGTTCAAATTCCGGCTGAAGTTATGAACTTTTCTTTACCTAGGATTATTTCCCATACTTTGTATGTTCTGGAAATGTGAGGTGTGAGAGCAGTTGTTTGCGGGTGTCTTGAGGAACAAAGAGAAACGAATTAAATGAAATCAAATGAAATCGGTATCTGCATTCTTTATGAAATCACAACACAATGATCTAAGATAATTTTGGTCATTACCCACCTTTATTCTATAATTGTAATTTGGTTAAAGGTGGAAGACAACTTAAGACATTGTATAGTAGGATATTTAATAATTTTGTTTAAATATTCGAAGGACATATTAACTTGCTGTTCAAACCGTAAAATTCGATCACTGTGAACTCGTACTAATTTGTAACAAGTACAAATATTCGAGATGTTAATTTATAGAAATTTGATGATTGATAAACCTTTGTGTCCCCGAAACACTCACGATCAGTTATTTTTACTTTTATTATTTTAACGATAGACCAAGATAATATGTGTAACCACGACGTACAGTATCATGGTTGCTAAGTCTGTATAAATTATGAGGGAAAATATTAACTAGTAATTTTGAAATTATTTTAATTATGCTAACTGCGACTTCGTAGGAACTCACTTAACGTCTAATTTTGTAGAAATTCACATATCACTTTGTTAGAATTCACATATCTAAATTCTGTTAACTTTGATCTTGTAGAAATACACATTCCCCGGTAAAATTACTTAAAAAAATAGGCTGAAGTTGTGAAATTTTCTTTAACTAGAATTACTTTCCATACTTCTGTCATTCCTTTATAGATAGGAAATATCAGGTGAGAGAGCAATTTTGAGTGTGTGTGTGTGTGTGTGTGTGTGTGTGTGTGTGTGTGTGTGTGTGTGTGTGTGTGTGTGTGTGTGTGTGTGTGTGTGTGTGTTTGTTGAGGAACAAAGAGAAACTAATAAAAGGAAATCAAATGAAATCGGTATCTGTACTTTTTATGAAATCATTACACAATGATGTAAGGTAGCTTTGGTCATTTCTCACCTTAATTCTATAACTGTAATTTGCTTAAAAGTGGAATACAACTTAAGATATTGTAAAATATGATATTTGATAATTTTGTTTAAATATCCGAAAGGCATGTATATTAACTTTCTATTCAAGTCGTAAAATTGGGTAGCCGTGAATTCATACTGATTTGTAGCAGGTAAAAATGTTTGAGATTTGGAGGCTGTATGTTAATGCTTACAAATTTGTTGATTGATAAACCTGTTTATCTAGTAAATGCGGTCAGTTACTCACCCCGACACTCAGTCAATTGTCAACACTTTGCCGGTGCATACACGCCTACGTGTCACTGGAAGTTTATAGAAATTTTCTTTTTACTTTAATTATTTTGACGATAGACCAAGATAACATGCTGTTTATTATTATTTATTAGATCGGTCAGCAATAATGCACATAGAAGTAGGAAAGTGTGCCTCTGAACTGATACAAATGTGATACTGAACTAATAAAATGGTATACATACTTCAAAAGTGAGAATTTATACAGCAGAAAAGAAGAATAGAAAATAAAATGTGGAACAGTAGATCATTCAGAAGTAGAAGTGCCATCACTGTGGTAGTCGTCGCTTCAGTCGTGTTGGCCGGTGACTTCAGACGCCGATGTATACGTCACAGCTCCTAGAACGTGGCGTAGATTGTAGAAGAAGCGTCGAGCCATCTGTCGGATGAAATGGTGGAGAGGAAGAAATTGCCCGCCTCGGTAGCTTAGATGGTAGCGTGTCTGCTTCACGTACAAGACGTCCCGCGTTCGAATCTCGGTAAGGGTGAGTTACCTGGATAAGGTTTTATTCCGGGGTTTCCCTTATCCTGAAGGACGAATGTCGTGTGACTCTAAGTTCTATGGACCCTGGGCTCATTTGAGCACCACTTCTCCCTTTCCATTCATCTTCCGATATGACTTAATTTTGGAGGACGTAAATTAAAAAAAAAAAAAAAAAGAAAGAAAAAGAAAGAAAGAAAAAAAGGTCCCAGCTGGTGATGTAAGATAACATGTGTAACCAGACATATAATTATCATGAATGTGCAATCTGTACAAAGCATGAGGAAAAATCTTATCTTCTAATTTTGAAATTATTTTAATTATGCTAACCGCGACTTTGTAGGAATTCACTTAACGTCTAATTTTGTAGAAATTCACATACTACTTTGTTGAAATTCAGATATCTAAATTGTATTAACTTTGACTTTGTAGGAATTCACATTCCCCGGTAAAATTACTATTTCTCTCCAGCACAATAAATCAAACTTATTTAAGTGTCATTTAATGTCATTTACTTGAATTAATCTCAAAAGAGGTAAACCCTGATACTGGTTGTTATATTACAACATATGAAACTTTTCTTCCTTTCTTTCCTTGGAAAATGCTGAAATTAAACACAACATTTGTTATTTAACTGACTTATTTTTGAGTTATTTGTTCATAGACCGACAGATAACGTGCAGACCATTTTCTAGAAGTGCCTTTCTTGAATTCAGGAATTCTCAAAACGAATTTCCATTGAAATCTTGGTGCCAGTGTTTTTGTGGAAATACAGCACTTCTCCTACTTACTGTAAATATGCAGAAGAGAAAATAAACATTACCTGGAAAGGGCGTGGCTGCTATTCAAATCTAGAACACTTTGCGGAGTGTCACTTTTTAATTCATAACTCTCAAAATAATGCGTATACCTACATGAGTAATTCTGTGTGTAAATACGCTAAAATGATTGCTATATGCAATAACACTAATTCTATCATGTTATTGTTGCAGGCTTAGAAACCAAATAAAGTAAAGGTAAGCTTCTAGTATGCATCAGAAAATGCATTTGTGATTTTCTTAATCGGAAATATTGTAAATTTTGCAAATTTATATGGCATATAAATAAATTTACTTGAAATTGTAAATAATAAACGAAATGGTAGATCACTTACAATACATTAAACTTTAAGCTCATATATCTTCTCTTTAGATAAGTCAAGGGAAATATGGCTTTCACTTAATGTAGAAAGCAATATCAGACGTGAATGAAATATTGATTTTGGTACACAGTCCAACATCATAGAGAAAAATAATCTGATGTTTACAATAGTTAATTGAGTGAGCAATTTCTGATGTTATGATACACATTTTTTTCTTTAATTAAATTTAATAAATACACAGAGTTTGAAAACTCCTTACTAACTGCAATATTTCTCCATTTAAACTCTTCAATATATGGCTTCTAGAATTTGATTTAACATCTTTAATGATAAATCCTGAGCACACATGTAGTATTTGAATAAAATATAACTGCTGCAACAATTATTATTATAAGCAGGATCTGAATGATATTTCGTTCTGTTGTCTTAATTGGTAGGTCCTAAAAGACGCTTTTACAAAATGCTGAGGACTCTGTCAACTCTTAATGAAAGGGAATCGCTATATCCTGGCTAACATTCAATGCTGTATGCATTACTTCAGCTTTAATTCTCGTTAGCCATTTCTGGGTTTTAAATGTCGGCGAATTCCGGGTGTATGGCAGTGAATTTTCTTATTGTATATGCTCATTCACCGGATCGGTGAAGGTCTGCGAGTCCCAGTTCTCCAAGTGGATGCATAAACTCGTAGGAGAGAGTAGGTTGTTCGAAACGCCACTGAGAGCTGTTAGAGGGTCAATCTCATATTCTCAAGTTCAGCCACACATAGTATTCACGTGGGTAGGGACTTAACACAAAGGATTTTCAAGGTAGAGTTCAGCCTCCTCCATTCATCACTCTTTTCTATCACCCTGTAGCCCCGTAAGGGGGGATCCGTCCCCTTCAGCTGCCGTGGTGTAGGCGCGGCGGACACCTAGCACTCGTGGTACCTCTGACGTTACTAGAGGAACCTCGGGCCAAACATTCGTGCCCCTCCCTGGATGGGAGTTGTTCGGATTTGGTTGGACTCGATTGGGGCAGTGGTTCCCGATACCCGTCGGAATTCGGATACTTCTCTGGACGTGGTTGAGGGAAGCCACATATTCCCGCGTACTAGCCTGCATAGCTAGTAGAAGGTGTGCTAGATCACCAGGTGGCCCTACCGCGGTTGTTCGGTAGCCGTCCTCTTTTGGAGTTGGCGCGCGTAAGTGGCGTATCCACTTCCACCCATCTTGTTTTTTCGGACCAAATGGGGGGCCTGTTAATATTTAGGTCTTGCCCTACTGGAAAGCCCCATGGAGGCGCCAGGCGCCCTTCGGGGACAGCTCGGTGACTCCCTGGTACAAGAGGGAGGTCAGCGACAGCTGCCTGTGTAGACCCTACCCATAATATCACCCTGTAGATTTTTTTTTTCCCGAATCTTTTAAGCACTTTTCGTTATTTTCAGTGCATATCTTGACAAGCAGGCCCTTGTCAGATTTATTTTTTTCCTTCTATTACTTACATTATAGTGTATTTGTCTACTGTATTTATAACAGTTTCATTAACATTGGCATCCATTTTTAAATTTTTATTCATAAGAACATTTAAATGCTTTCAGTAACTTTTCCTCACTTCGTCACAATGTTGGACTTCCTTTTTTAATATCCGATTCCACATAAGCAGCTTCACTAATCACTTCTGTAGTTCTGTTTTATTTCAAATTGCACAGAATAAACTTCTTTACCTCTTTACTCCTTTGTCTATTATCTCTTTTTTTCTTTGTCTCCCTCCAATTGATTCCTTTGATCAACTTCTCGATAACAGCTCGCGGACTCACCTCCGTGACGCGTAAATTGGTTGCCTTCCTGAGATTCCGGAGTTTGCGAGTTAGAATCTGATTATAGTGAGTTACTCGAATAAGATTTTCCCAAGTTCTGGAGGGAAAAAAAGCTGAGATGTATGCTGGGTAGCACTACCCTCCAACGTCATCGGGCTTGTTTAAAGACAATTTCATCTATTTCATTTCATTCAACGTCCGACGTAATCTGCAGGATGAATGTGGTAGGTATATCTTCACCACTTAAATCTTCCCTTGTTCCTCAATTTCTTCTGACTTCGCATATCTCTTCTTATTTGTCTCCATAAGCCATGTAATTTGCAGCTATCTTTAGCTCATACTGTCTGAAGTTGTTATTTAGCTCTTATGGAGACTTTACTTCAACGAGTTGTAGGTATATCGCTTTATTCTTCTTCCCCTATTACTCCTACGCGTTTTGATAAAATGTATTCACATATGCATATAAATCAATTTTAAGCGTTCGTAACAATTTGAAAGAAAGAGAGCCTATTTGTGAGGATGGGGCTCAGGAACGTTACTGGTGAATGAACTCCAAAAAGATTCCACGCTACCTGGTTGTAAGGTGATTTATGGTGAGCAGATGTAAATGTATGTAAAATTATACAGCGGGTAAAGTTATTGTTCCTTAAGTCTGGACCATGGCTAATTGGCCTATAAGAAAAGGGATCACAGAGAATCTAATGCGGTTGACTAACAAGATTCTTATTTCATTATCACCATCTTCATCTTTCGCTGCATACAGATACACTTCTTGCTTTTTAACAAGTGAATTTTCTCGGACCATTACACGTGTTTAAATAGCGTATTTCTAGAAGGTAATAAAGTAAGAGAGACTATATTGCATTCAAAGTTAGCTCTTAACACTAGTGGTAAAACACAAGAGAAAAAAGGGGAGTAGAAGCCGGAAAATATATTTTAATATACACTTATTAATAAACGGTTATTTAAGTATCAAATAGGCCAAATGAAGCTTTTGCGTAGTGGTGCGTACAATATATAGAAAAAATTTCTTAAATTAATTTTAAGTATTTTTGTAAAAACGATTAAAAATAAATAGACGTGTAGATGGAAACATACACCCTTAGGGAAAAAAGCAGGTGCCAGAAACTATGTTCGAATCGAAAAACATCGGAAGAATTTGCTGACGCTGCGTTCACAATATACGCTTTGGAAAGGCAGAATCAGACAGAACAAATCAATGACTGTACCCTCTAGTCAACAGGGGTATCTCACTTAGTTATGAATATCCCTGGTTCTTTACACATTTCTAGTCCGTTCTATTTATACCTATGCAGCTCCAGTCTGGGGTGGCACCAGCAAGACTAATCTCCGTCGAGGTACGTACTACAAAACATGGTGCTTCGTGCAGTTACAAATGCTCCATGGTTCGTCAGAAACCAACAACTTAGTCACGAGTTTGGTCTTCTACCCGTTCACCGGTACATCCGAGGGCTGGCACGTTCTCTTTTGCCATTTCCAGGAGGTCCCAGGAGCGTTACCTACAATCTCGGCGCTCGCACTAGCCAACAACGCGCCTCAAGCGCAGACTACCACAAGATCTCGTCCTAAACGACATCTCCAACACAGACGACCAAGACCTGTGATAACTCCATCAGACATAAAGTTCTAAATTTGTGTTATAGTTATCCTGCCATATTTAGTTAGAGGAGTCATTCACGGCTACCTCCATTGTTATGTACTCTGTTCCTATGTTTCTATATAACAAACATCTGCAAATTATATTTGCTGATCAATGGATAGTAAGTAAATAAAAACAAAATATTCTGGCTATGGCATTGAAGTTTTCGGTCTGGCTCTACTTTTCATATTTTGGCCTACCATGCCTATTGTGTAAGGACAATTATTTTTCCAACATACGCTTTTATACCACTTTTTAGATCTATGTAATAGATAGGGAGTTGGTTTGCGGCTTGGCCGTATGTATGGTAGCCGAGCGGTAAATCATGAGTGTCTCGTAAGTGAATCAACATGAGTTCGAATTATTGATGTGCATATTTCCTTTTATTGTAGTTATTTTAATAGCAATGCATTGTGGATTTCTTGTAGAAGATAAATCATATTTTAAATCCATTCATTTATAAAAACGCAAATAACATTTTCTGGTAGTTTTCAAAATAAATGCAATGTTAACAGAAAATTGCCTTAATATTGACTGTGTAAACACTCGGGCGCATTCATCTGTCTTGAATGGTGCTAGCATATAATTCGAAATATTCTTTTGTGAAAATTTCACAAGGCATTTGGTCTCATTCATGCCCCGCAGAATTAGGGCAGTAATAGAAGCAGATGGTTTACACGCCCGCTATAAGTTAATTTCAATTTTTATTTTATTTTACATATAGAAATAAAGCATTTATTTCAGTTTGTTTAACAATAGATTTATGTGTGAACATAAATGCCATAAAAGCAAGTAAACCTTAGCAATTGGAGGTTTTTTTTTTTTCGTGTAATTTACGTTCTCCAACGTTAAGTCATATCGGGCGATGAATGAAAGGGAAGAAATAATGCTCAAATGAGCCCAGGGTCCGTAGAGCTTAGAGTTACCCGAAATTCGTCTTCTAGGATAAGGAAAACCCCCAGAGGAAACCTTATCCAGGTTTACTCACCCTGAACGAGATTCGAGCTCATGACCTCTTGAATGTGAGGTAGCAATCGGAAGTTATATTACAATGTGTGTAATACAAGTTTCGCATTTATACAATTAAACAAATTCAAAATGATGTCTGGGATTCGAACATTTGTAGGGATTGCTCCTACATGCTTATGTATAACCCTCGGCTATCAGAGCACGTTCAGTAACTGAGACTCAATTACAGTCAATTATGAGACAATTTTTCGTACACACAAAACCGGAAGGCTTTCCTTTGTGAATATGCACGAAACATATGAAACAATACACAATGTGTGAACACTACTAATTATGAGAGGATTCAGTAGGACTGAGCTACGGAGACGCTCCGTGACACCTTAGTAAACCGGCCGTGAAAATTTTGCAGTCTTAGAAAAATATACAGTTCCTGAGTCAGCTCATTATTGTTAAAGGCTATATATCAATCCAGAATATGTTATGTTTTAAGCCACTGTTATATATGATAACTAAAACTGTATTTAGGTAAGACAAAATTGAGCAGTTTACCATTTATGATATAAGGTCACTACTAATCTTATACACTTAAATACAATATTTTATTTATTAAAAATGCTGTCAACTGTCGGAATCATATCAGCGCTTCCAATGTGCCTGAATTTGGTCCAGTGTTTTTGTTAGGCTTGGGCGGCTTCTTAACACATATTTCCAGTGAAATCTCGACCTCGAATTTTTGGGTGGAATCTAATACTTCCTCTACCTATATACGTTTTAGAGAAATTAAAAATGGAAATGCCGTAGAACAGTATTAATGCTTTATTAATTTCAAGTAACGTTTATAATGTAAAAAGATAGAATTTTGTGGTTTGTAAATACGCCGTGAGATTAATCACATATTGTTTTATGTACTTAAGGAAGGAATATTTATAAATTCTTTTATCACTGAATAAATAGTTGCAATGCTAATTCATCTAAATTCTCTGAATAGTATTGATAATTGATAGTGGAAAAAGGACTATCAATTTCTGGAAATGTTACTGTAACAAGAAATACCAATGTCGTGTGTTTATGTAAATTGTTCCTGCTTACCTAAGTACGGGCAATGCGATAAGAAAGTGTAATGGCAAAAGATAATATAAAAGCTTAAGGGTATGTTTCTTCAGCATATAAAGTGAGCAGTCTTTAGAAAATGCTTACGTATGGGAGAAAGAAGTGGAAAACATACCATAATACATTCAAGGTTAATCCTGTGTTTACTTCTTCAGCTACACTTATGTATTTGCATTGTCACATTCCACTTGGCCGTGCCAAGTTATTTGCATTTGACTAAGCTGCGAGTTCATTTGTTTTGAATAGGTTCTGTGATCCGAATGCAAATGAAATATCCATGTGTGCAGTATCGCTGTACGTGTTTTACTTCTGGAAGGCATATACTGGATGTTAATAATTAAAATGACGGTATCTGGTGTCGCATTAAAGCCAATACAGAAGGAAATAAGGTTTAACTAGCACTGGACCACAGGCAGATAGGTGCAGACAACAAATCACTTTTGATATAGGATTTTCGCAGCCCTGTGATCTATTTTAAATCCATTAATTTGCAAAACTTGAGATGATATCCTTTATTAATAAAAGTGATTTGGAATTAAGCACACGGATGTTATGAATAATAAAAGATTGATAAAAGTTCACAATCAATTAGTTTATTAATTCATGTTTTTACCACTGACCCTTAAAATCCATTTATAATTTTTTAACTATCGGAAACCATTTGTATCCACATAGATTATGGTCTATCACGACCGGAATTCAGGCACTTCAGACAAAGGATTATTGCTGGATGAACCACGGAGGAAGGATGCGATGAAAGTAGCCTACACGTGTCCAGAATTTATCCCAGCACTACAGCCGCGGTGAGTCCCTAACAAAAGTAGGCAGGTACTTAGGATTTTGAAAGTAACATCATTGGCAATCATTTGAAATTAATGTTATGTTCCTGTTATTTAATTAACAGTGCTAGAGAGAGACTGCTTTGTATTCTTTGATTTGAGTCTGGATGATTTGAAGCCGACATTTTAAAAATTTCTATGCCTACTAATACATAGGATGGCGTAAGTAATACGCTCGTGAATTCTGCCCCAAAATAAAATGTTCCATGTATTTTTCTACCAGTAAACAATACGGTACTCTAAGTAAGAACGCAACCACCTCAATAAACTGCCACAAATTTCTCTCAAACAATGAGCAAAAATACATAAACATTTTCTTCGTTAATGACGCTATAAATTAATGGGAACATATCAGAATTTCTTTTTATACAAGGAAAGCTTCTTTTTATATAAGTTCTTTAAGGTTATTTCTATTTCTCCCCTCCCATATGTTCACAACAGGAACCCTCTTTGAAGTAAATTACAGGTAATTTCCGGATGTGTGAGCTTCAGAATGCTCCGATCTCAATTCACGTGACTTCTGATTGTTGTGGGAATAATTGAAAGATTTTGTCCATCAGGGACATATCCAATCTCGGTCTAATCTAAAGGTAAGCATACAACTGTCACTCTGATTTCATCAGATATTCTGTGACAATGCCATGTTACAGATAATTGAGCTGGAAGTATATCTTCAACAATGTTTGAAATCATAGCTCGTAATAAACCTGTCAGAGCCACCGTTATCATGTATTTTACATTTTTGGCAGGTTTTCTTCTCCATACTGTATTTACATTGCTTACACTGTCACAGGCAACATATGGAACCAATTACACATATGCATATCATTTTAATTATACTTGCCAGGTACCATGCCTAATTTATTGAATTATAAGTACATGTAAGCAACACAAAAATGTAAAATCTTTATGTTACGTATTTAACACTCATATTTCAAAAGCTATCTGACATTTGTGTTTCGAAATTGAATGGAGAATATGCACAAAAGTTACTGCCCAGGAAGCTGTTCGAATGATAATCAAATTCGATTTAAAGAGTAGAAGAAACCCTAAGCTTTATGATAGGAGAGCATTAATTAGCTCTTTCTGTATCACTGACCTATAGTTGGCACAGTATTGCTTTAACTCAAACCTTCTATATTGAGATTTCCTTAAATAGTATATAGATTAAGATTCACCAATGAGAGAGAGAAAAGAAAGTGCACTGGTGGTATGTGAGACTTGATATTTTACTTCAGCATCTTCCAAGAATACTAAAAACTATCCTTTTCTTGGGAACATTATCGATTTTTTATATATTTATTGAAATCATGCTTTTTTTTTTAAAAACATAACATTTATTTTATGGAAAAAAGGACAATTTATAATTTGTAGTCGACGAGGGGGTCGATTTTGGTGGCCCGGGGAAGATGTCACATCCTTAACATTACTGGTGGCTTGAGCCATGTCATGACGTCACCTCTGGTAACTAGATAGGAAGTGGTAGCTTTGTTTCTTCCTCTTTGTGTGGGAAACAGCTGGGAAAGCAGCACGTGCTCCTCCAGGCTACAGCCATGAAGACCAGGTCCATACTTATATTCAGGTATGTAAGTTCATAGTAAATTTTTATTTAATAATGCTTTGATTCTTTTGCTGTGTAACCATTCCCTTTTATAGAAATTACCTAAAATTCCTACCTCTCGGCCAAGCATCTTAATTTCACTCTGAGCATTGTTCCCCTACATTGCCCGTCTTTGTTATAGAACTATTTAGGTAGTATTTCCGAATCCATGGTCATCTAATAAATATTACATAACAATATGCGGAATAAACTACATATTTTGAGTTTTCCTTGCACATAGGATTATAGCTATTTGTTGTATTGCACATATTATACATTTTGATATATTATACACATGACACGTTAAGAGACAGTTACAGAAAATATACGGAGGTTTCCAATTACGTTACATCACATTTTTTGTAACTTTAAAATATACTGGTTCTTTCTGTTAGTGGTGCGAATTTTGCACTATTCCAAGCTACACGCTTTTGAAATATTCTATTCTAACTTTAGTTTATCATCGGGGCTGCTATTCCACATACAAGTAAGTCCGGCATACATATGTTTAAACTGTGCACGGTTCTACTAGAGTATCGCATATTTTCTATATGAATATATCAATAAGTGTGCTGACAGAATTTAGAGAAATTTTGCCAAGAATAAAGGCAGATAAATTTGATTCTTCCACGAAAAACTTGCAGAAGAACCGTAAAAATAAATTATACTTGTAAATAAAATTCAATTATAACACATGTACTTTTCTTTTCTTTGTCTGCCACCTAGGTAGAGGATAAAAAGCAGGTGTTTTTTAAATAATGCTGTTGAGATTTGAATTCTAATACCCCCTGAAATCATAGAAGAGTTTTTAGGAAAAGGCCAAAATATATTTTTAGTGAAACATCCTTGTATATGTGCGTGAACGAAAAGTCCAATAAATACCATTCTTGTCACTGTCTTCCAAGGATGTGATACAAAGATATTGAACAAAACATCCCAAACGCTTCCTCACATGGAACTCTTCTGAAAATTTTTTGTTTTCTAAAGGGGGAAATATTTGAAATAATGTACAACGTGTTTAGGATGTCTTCATGATATACTAAATGCACATCTTGAATTTTATGGGATAGCCCTTGAAATCCTTTCATCTTGAATGATGTTTTCTATCGAGACAACAATAACAGAATGTAAGAGAAAGTTTGTAATCTTAGAGCAAAGAAAGTGATATGAGTGCATCATACTCAACAGACGTTTGTTGCAACCGAAGCCTGCAACGTTCCCCTTGAAAGATCCGCTTGTCCCAAACACCCAATTTTGCTACATACGTATGTATACTTCATATATGAACAAGCTACTGTATTCAACAATATATTATTAGCTTAATAATAATGTTTGGACAGCTACATTTTATTGACATGTGCCACAATCAGAGGTGTTGGCGACTGCGAATAGAATGTATAAAAAGCAAATTTATTTAGCAGGTTACATTTTTAACGCACGAATGCGAAGCCATTGTACACAGTAATAGTGTGATACTAATCAGCTTGTTACCCTTAGAGACAAGAGCGCAAAGTAATTAGCAGTAGGTGCACAATGTTTTTATTTTCTATCTCCTCCTTTGTGAATAGAAAGCTTTCATTCTGTTTAAAACTGATTATGGAAATTTCCCAGATTTACATGTTTGAGACTCCAGAAAAAATACATATTGTGTGTGTGGTGTGTGTAAGCATGACCGAAAAAGAAAAGGTCATATAAATATCAAACTTATCATTGACGTTTAGCATCTTCCAAGGATGCACACGAAATCAATCTTTTCACACTGAGAATGATACCTTTTATATTCTATAGACTTTTATAAGAATAACGTATTTGATATATTGCCATTAGGTATAAAATTCTTGTTTTGAATTTTGCGAAAATTTGCACTTAATTTCCCTGTACTCTGACCATTAGTCTGTGATTCTCACTAATATAATTTTGTATCTGTAGGAAAACATACAATATTAGCAAAACATTTAGCTTTTAATAAAGGCTTTACACAAAAGAAGATTTAAAAATTAAATACTAAGAAACTGTTAATGATATTTCTACCATTAAAAAATAAAAGACGATTATAACTTTAAAAAAATTTACTTCCCATTCTTGGTTTAATAAACATTTTCAAATCTTTTTAAAGAAGTTGATATAATTTTTGTTCCTCAAAATAAATGTAGTATTACAAATTTACTATATTTCCCTAAAAAAATAAAATTCCTAATAATAAAAAATCTTGTATTTATCAATTTAATTGTTTAGATTGTGATCAGGTTTATATTGGAAAGACGAAATGTAATTCGGAAACCAGACGAAACAACATTTTCGTAACTTTAAGTACAAACAAACTGATAAATCGGGAGTAGCAGATCATTTTTGGTCATTTAACTATGAAATAAATCCTGAAGTTAAATTATTATAACAATTAAATGGTCCGATAGATTTAGTGGTTTGGGAAAATATATTTAATATAAAAAATAACATCGGGTACTGAATTTTGAAATACCAGCAGTTCATTCTGTTTTTACGTTTGTTTCGTTTTCAGATTTTGGTATTACTGAAAAGAAAAAAACGTAACATGGTATCCGGAATCCTTGACAACGGAGTGTGTTGATGGACTGACGATGCAAGCAATTTGTTTGTGTAATCGATCTCAATTAAAAAAGAAAAATTAACATAATTTTCTTAAGATAAGTGAAGTTCTTTTTGTTACAAATAATTATATTTGGTAATTAGCAAAACGCTTACTTAAAGAGAAATGTGGATATACAATTTATGTTAATTTTCTTCATAGTTTTAGCCACTTTCTAAATAGGCTATGTTTATGATTATACTTTCACACGTTGTTACTGCCCGCCTTGGTAGCGTACATGGTAGCGTGTCTGCCTCACGTTCAAGAGGTCCCGAGTTCCAATCTCGGTCAGGGTGAGTTATCTGGATAAGGGTTTTCTGGGACTTTCCCTTATCCTGAAAGACAAATGCCGGGTAACGCTAAGCTCCATGGACCCTGGACACATTTGAGTATCATTTCACCCATTTCATTCATCGTCCCATATGACTTGACGTTGGAAGATGTAAATTACACACACACACACACACACACACACACACACACACACACACACACACACACACACACACACACACACACACACACACAAAACAAGTTGTTCCTTTTGAATATGTGGTTCCGAAAAACATTTGCGGATGTATATATGGCAATTAAATGCCTAATGTAAAACTGAGGTCGTTATAACGTATAAGGAAACTTTATATCAGTACCATTGTAAACTATATATTAATTTTGTAGTGGGTAGAGAAAATCGTGTGAGAATATACTTCAGAATCTTTGTATCAGTTGATGGCAGATTTTATCTTCAGTGTATTTCAACCTCCCGTATAAAACTATTTTAAAGCATCTCTATTCAAGTATTTACGAGAACATGATTAACAGGAAGAGAACAGTAGAAAATTTCAGGAGTAATGGAACCAGTAAAAGTGCACATATAGGATAGAGGAGGTCCTATTAATGTTACCAGTCAGATTGCCTTTTCTCTCTTCTAAATGCTACAAGTCTTGTGATAATAGTAATTTCTCCGAGAAAAACGTTCTAAAATATTATCTTGGAATTTCAAATTAGAATTTCAGTTTCTATTTCATACTAAGTTGATTCCTTCCTTACATACAATTCTTAGCTTTCAAATGTCACAGGTATGGTTAACCTCTACGTTTATATGACAAATTTATTTTCATCTTGTACCTTTCTTCCTTCTGGTTTCTTTTTGACGATTACTAAATAAATTTCTCTCTTTGCACTTAATTTAGAGGGAGAAAGAGACAATAGTTCTAACATTGATGCCAAACAAGTAGGTGCTTTTACGAAAAATAGAATTATTTAGATTACACTAATATGCAAAATTTGCCTTTTTGTCTGGGGTTTTTATTTTAATATCTCATTATCCCTAAATTGCGTACGCTGAATCAGAATGTGAGCTCAGTTTTCCTCCATCACGTACGAATTCTTCACAACAGAAGAAACAGTAAAATTTGAATGTTGATACTCCGTTCTATTCAATTTATGTTATATTATTAAATAAAAGTTAATAAATCTATAACTGTCCACACAACACTCTTCATAATAAACTAATATTTCACATCTGTTCTAAATAATCAGGTACTTTTGAATATTACACCAGGGCTTTTTAACACTTTTCTTTGTAGTACACCTCTTTCCATTTCCTTTATCCTGGTGAAATCGTTCACCCTGCTCATCACTAGCTCAGACAAGATTCTCTGGAACAAAGTTAAAATGTGAGAGTGTAGGGAATGTACCTTTACAGTCATATTTCAAACCAGCTTTCAAAATATCTTAAGCATATCTTCCACAATATAGTTTGTAATTCGGATGATTGTAATTTTCCAAAACATTTCATGACACTCTAAAACCCAATCCAGTCTGGTTTACATATTCTGTCATTGTTTCTTCAATTAAGGTACCAGAAATCAACTTCGTAATGTCGATCCAACAAATATGCGCTCTTTAACTTTATCATCACATATATTTCAGGGAATTTCTTTTAGATTTATTTGCAGCAGTTGTCATTGTTGTCTAAAGCCTTAAAAAATTACCTCACCAGCCTAATTTTATGTGTAAAGGTGGTAAGAGAACACTTTTAGATCCACAAGACGCACATGAATATTTTTCATTCCGGACACGAGACTGTCTCTCTACTTCCAGCTCGGACCATACTCTGCAATCCAACTCACAAATAAAACTTTGCATTTTAGTATAGCCTGACTGCTGATGTAGTAGCATGCCAATAACTTTCAAATCTCCACAAACCTGCCACTTATGTTCTGAATATTTGACTTTTTCTAGACGTAAATTTAGGGTCATTATACAACTGCACACCCTTCAGGCTAATTTCAATATTCCTGTCTGTTACGTTGGTGTAACTGCTGTGAAATAAATTAATTTCAACAAAGGAATTATTAGTATTTCGTAGTTCCATACGATATTTATACGCAGAACTACATTAAAACATTTGAGGTATAACAGCTAATTGTATAAAAACAGTACGTGGTAGAAAAAAAAAAAAAACATTACAGTTTTGGAATCAGCACATAAATTTTAATAAAATAGACATATTTTAGAGGAAACCCAGTTTCATGAACATCAGTGTCATTCATTGTTTAATCGTGCCTTCTTTCTCGATGCAGAAGATTACAGTTTTATTTCATCAGATATGTTAATAGATTTGCAATATTTTACACCCTCTGCCTCTTACCTTACCTAATGCAGAGTGAAGAAACTGATTCGCATTAAAATTTGGTTTCCTTATGCCGTTCCACCTCAGAGTGGCAATTCTCAAGTTTTTCTGGATTCTTTCTGCTCGTAGGTTTTCTTAAGGATGCATTTTCAACAATTATCATGACCTAAGCTATAAAAAATGTAACATTCTGTGATGTACATTTCAAAATTTTCTGGATCAGGCATTTCTTCTTCCTGAGTGCAATATTTTTTTTGTTTTGTTTTTGTTTTGTAATTCACGCCCTCCAACGTTATCCAGGCAACTCACCCTGACCGAGATTCGAACTCGGGACCTCTTGAACGTGAGGCATACATGCTACCACCACGCTACCAAAGCGGGCTGTTTAAAATAATAACTCATTAGCACCAACAGGCATTTTCAGACATCCATTATTATTCGGCTGAAATTTTCAATATTTTTGTCATTTTGTACCTTTTTGTAATACTTAAAAGTAAGAGAATTTATCAGGAATAACCTCTTTTTCTTTGTGTGTGTGTGTTTGTGTGTGTGCGTGTCTGTGCGTGCGTGTGTGTTTTGTGTGTGTGTTTTGTGTGTGTGTGTGTGTGTGTGTGTGTGTGTGTGTGTGTGTGTGTGTGTGTGTGTGTGTGAGTTTGCGCGCGCCTGTGTGTAATTCAACCCAAAAGTTAGTTTGATTTGTTACCTGAAGATTTTCAATAAAACTATGAACTGCCATCTAGGCCAATAGCGTCAGATAAGCCTATCGCTACAGCCTGCATCCCGTTTACCGGCAATCTATCTGGCAGAGTCAGCAGAATTCTCGCCAAATACATCAGGACCATCCACAATTCACCTCCGAAAATTAAACATCTGTTGAGACCAGTGACAGACAAACTGGACTTCCAAGTTCCGGGAGTGTACCGCATTCCCTGTGAATGTGGGACACCATATATAGGACAAACCGGAAGGACCACCGCTACTAGAATAAACGAATATGAACGGAGCATTTTTTTAATGCAACCTGAGAAGTCTGGGCTGGCAGAGCATTGTTTTGATAACGATCATAGAGCCAATTTTCGGGAAACGACCGTCTTGGCAATATGGAACAGTTACTAAGAGTGAAGAAGTAAGGAGGCTTTGGACATTTCCTCCGAAAGGAGCACGCTTAAAGGTGATGCTGGATTTCAGTTAAGCTCCTCTTGGATACCAGCCTTAAAATGGAAATCCGTCGACTTAAGAAGCACAGATCAATACAGTTTAATAATCAAGTTAAGTAGTTACGTTTCTTTGACCCAATTAATTTTCTATACTCACGCCATCTCCTAACCTGGCGTTTAATTTACTGAAAACAGTCTTTTGTTGAGTAATGCGAATTTTGCTAGTGTCTTGTCTTTGTTTATACTTGTGTTATATTCAGTATTTCATTTGTGGTTATAAAATTTAATAAATATCCTGATGACGGAAGGCATGCACACTCACGAAACGTCGATTTCTTGTCATCTTGTTACCTGGCTTGCTGCCCAAGAAGAAATTGAGCATATGTTACCTTTATTTGCAATATTTTTAAAAGCTTTTTATTTACACAGACATTTCTCTAACAGTTTTGGCTAAACCAGTATGCATTAAAGATAGCTGATTGGCATAATCTACATCCTCATTTTATGAAATGCCTCTGAAACATCCCTCGTTTCAAAGGAAATTTGTGTAAAATGGTATATGTTAAACAATAGACGTAAGTGTACTAACAAAATAGTAGATATCTTAAAAAATAGATTACTTTGAATAATATTTTGTGGCATAAGCCATTTCTGATGTGTCCTTTATTAATGGTTCAAGTTGTAAAACCGTTCCAATGTTTCAAATGTCCTAAGGTTTATCTGGATAAAACCGAAGTAAACAGAAACTATTCCACGTTAAAGTGATAGTGAAAGGAGAATGCACACACATATTATCATCTTATTTGCTGCCAAGATCGATCATTACTAGATTAACTAGCAAGTAGACATTTGACCGGTCTAACTCTATCATAACTTTCGTAAAGCGTGCGCTGCTCACAGAGTCAAGGCCTTCTGTTGAAACACAAAGTTGTTGAGCTGATGTCGCGTGAGGTTAAAGAACTCCGAGACTAAATCCCCACATGTTCCTTATAGTACTACTTACTACGTACCTCAGTAGTGGTCCTTCCAAGAAGAACAGAATAGTCTGGTAGTATTGGCTACTGAATGGAATCAGCATTAAAGCACGCATTGACTTATTATATCAGCATCTACAGAGAATTCCGCAGAAATAGAATAGATATGCATAAGAAAAACAAAACTATTAAGCAATGATGAGTCACTGACTATACGCGACAATGAAATGTAATTTTAACGTCAGTATTAAGTTACAAATGCTAATTTTACTCTCCAAGTTTTCTATATTAAGCACCTACAGTACTGTGATAATTTAGATAGAATATCTCATAAAGGTGCACATTTTGGAATTTCCTGAATCTTAAAACAGAATGTTTACAAAAATATGTGTGTGATATGGTAAGTTCCATTTCCTCTAAGGATGTAATAAGAACATTTAAACAAATCCTCACACCAAACTGCTATTCGAAACCGCTTATTGGCGAAAACTGCCTGATGATTTTGAGTAAAATATCGTAGTTTTATGACAAGTGAAATGCTAATGTTAAATTTGTTATCAATAGCCTCTGAAGTGTTCTTCTGAAGAAGCTTTGCGTAATTCTTGATCTACAAGAAACATACAAAAACTTTTTTAAGCACAAAATTTAGTCTCTCGTTTAAGTATACTGTGAGTTTGTGAGTTCATGAAATTAAAAGTCCAATTTGCGAAATTAAAAATTGTTCTTTATTTCCGTAGAAACACACTTCGGTCAACGTCACATACACAATACAACTTGCAAGGTCATCGACCACAAACAAAGTTCACACAGCTGTTAACATGCCCGCCTCGGTAGCGTGGTGGTAGCATGTCTGCCTCACGTTCAAAAGGTCTCCAGTTCGAATCTCGGTCAGGATGAGTTACTTGGATAAGGTTTTTTCGGGGTTTTCCCTTATCCTGAAAGACGAATGTCGGGTAACTCTAAGCTCTATGGACACCGGGCTCATTTGAGCATCATTTCACCAATTCTATTCATTCATCGTCCGATATGACTTAACGTTGGAGGACGTTAATTACAAAAAACAGCTGTTCACGCACACAGTTAAATTAACAACTGTCCCCAGTGGCGGGCTGCAGCTTGCCTTTATAGCTTACTCACGTTTCTGGAAATTCGTGGAGTATTCTGAATCAGGACGGCGTTAGAAGAAATGTGAATTGTCAAGAAATACGCCTCCCACCCCCCAACGTTTCGGCAAGCCTTTTATCTCCGCAGTGCACTGTCCGTCTCTTTGAAGTCGTCGGCCGCGCCGCCTCGCCTCAACAATACTTTCACGACAATACATTTTGTTTGTTGATTACATATTTTCAAAGATGTACTTGATTAGCACTTTGAATTTAAAAAATCCATATTCTCAAATAGGAAATTGTTACCTATTTCTTCTTCTGGACATACACTGAAAACACAATTTCAAAACTGACAGATAGTAGCCGACTCTAAAAAGTTTTAACTATCACTTATAGCTTGCTGTACTCTTCTATTGCCACTGTACCTACAAGCATATAGGTAATAAAATCAACTCTATAAATGGGTACCTGAATTAACACGAAAAGTGATAAAGAAATACGTTTCTAAGACACTTTGTAAAACTGAGAAGATTAACTTTCAGTTTAGGAATAAAGTAAAGAAGCCTTGCTACGGCATTATTTGCAACAAACAATAACAAAGAAGCTCTAATGCAGTTATTATGGATTACATAAAAGAACATTTCTTGTTAATTGTTTCTAATACGAGGGTGGGTCAAAAAGTAATGCCTCCTACTCTTTTACTTAAATAAGCAGGTTATGTGAAAACTTTGAATTTGGCACAATTCCTCAAACCTTCTTCTCCAATTCCCTGCAGTAGTAACTTCCTAAGTCAACAGGTGGCAGCACTGCATCCTCTTGCAAAATGGCTGACATAGACATTCGTATTAGACAGCGTCCTGTAATTGAATTTTTTACTGCGGAAGGTGAAACGCCAATTCGCACACACGAAAGGCTAAAAAATGTGTATGGTGATGCAATGATGGGTTCGTCGCTGTAACGAAGCTGAAGGGCAAACACCATTGGCAGATAAAACGCGAAGCGGCAGGCCGGTGACTGCAGTGATTGCATGCAACATTCAGCTAGTCGATGACATCATTCGTGGTGATCGCCGTGTAACAACAGGTGAACTGTGTCGCATTACCTCCCTCCGTAAAGGCAGTGTGATGACTATTATTGAACAATTGGGTTACTCAAAAGTTTGTTCACGTTGGGTACCAAGAAATTTAACCGCCCTAAACAAAGAAACAAGGAAAACAATAGCCTCCGAACACTTGCGGCGCTTCAATTTGGAGGGAGAGGAATTTCTGGAAAAAATTGTTACTGGAGACGAAACGTGGGTTCATTTTTTGAACCTGAATCAAAGAGGCAGTCAATGGAATGACATCACACAACGTCAACGAAGAAAAAAGAAAATTCAAAACTCAGCGGTCGGCAGGGAAAGTTATGGCAACAGTGTTTTGGGATGCAAAGGGTTTGCTTATGAGGACTTTTTGGAGCAGGGATGCACATTAAATTCAGTCCAATACGTCAGAACACTCAAAAAACTGAAAGACGTCTTCGCCGAGTTCGCCCAACAAAAACTATGACGGATGTTCTTCGTTTGCATGACAATGCAAGACCACACACCGGCCGTTACACCACTGCAGAAATTGAGAAATTGCGATGGCAAGTCTTACCTCACCCCCCATACAGCCCTGACCTGGCACCATCAGATTCCCTCTGTTCGGGCCACTAAAGAAAACTCATTGTGGGATTCATTTTGAAGATGAGGAAGCTGTGAAAGCGTCCTTGCGTCAATGGCTTAGGAAGCAAGACTAATTCAATTTTCTTGGCAATTAAAAGTGGGGAAAAAAGGAGCTCAATTTTCTGTCAGTAGTATGTGAAATCTTCCTCATATTGTATGAATTTTTAAAAGCTTTGCTTAACAAGGGAAATATACGAGATAAATAAAGCTTATTCCACTATAATCTGCAGTTCATTAAAACACAACTTCCGTTTGGAATTGTATTTTTCTTTGCGTTAGCCGTTTTGAAATATTCAATATATATTTCACAAATTTAAGGGACTCTTCAAACAATATTTTTTAATTGTTTGAGATTTGTGCTTTGTTTCCAAAAGTTTCTTTAATAGGACTTCTGAATTTCTACCTCGAAGCTATAATTTCTAGCGTGGTTTTCACATATTGTATGTAATTAGAAACGTATTGTTAGTTTGAAATTATTTGTAGATAAAAATATAACATAAATAACGTAAACTGAAGAGACATTGTTTTTATTGATAATGAATGTTATAATACGTATGCAAACTATCTCGTGAATTCGTAATGAATAGAGATGTTTACTTTCGATACAGCAGACAGTATAACAGGTTATGTAGAGGAAATCTCGATATCGAACGTGGTACACAATGTTAAATTTCATTTTCGTTGTTAACACCAACCTTCTGCCCAAAACTGAGCCATATTTTCGCTATAATTGCTGTTTTGTCGAACTAGAGTCTGCAGTAGTTGCATGAGGTTCCTGCACACTTGAGATATATATCGTGCATTATGAATAATTCATGGATCTCAATAACAACTTGACGGTAGGAGTGATTTAGAACCACACGATCATTGGTTTAGTGAAACACCCTGTATAGTATATGACGTGCAGGTTAAATAAATCCTAGATCTATACAGCAGCCTGAGGGCAGGAGTGATATAGCATCGATCACTAGTTGCGTAAAACATCCTACGTGCAGGATAAATAAATAATGCATCAATATAACAACTTGAGGTTAGAAGTGATGCAGAATTGTGCGGTCACTAGTTACGTGAAGCAGTCTGCATGTTGCATGACGTGCAGGATAAATAAATTATGGTTCTGTAACTTGAGTACAGGAGTGATTCAGAATCGCACATTTATTGGTTACGTGGAGCATTCTGCATATTGTATGACGAGTAAGATAAATAAACCATGGATCTATGCAACAACTTGAGGGAGGAATCATTTAGCTTGGGGCGGTCACCGGTTGCGTGAAGTACCCTGTATATTGTATGACGTGCAGGATGAATAAATCATGGGTCTATGATACAACCTCGAAGACAGCAATCTTGCATTAAATTTTGCCTTTACTACCGTGTTAACTACCTTCGTGAGTACTTGCGGTTATGTTGGCAGCACTGCTTACAGAGCTCACCCTATCTCCAAATAATGGGCTAATCCAACCTTCGTTAACTTAAGGTAAACATAATATGTTGGAACGCAAGGTTCCAAGAGTTTTGCGTACATATTTACAAATCTGTGATGCGGAACGAAGCTTTGTTACTCAAAGCATCAAATGATTCCAGAGTTACTTTCAGTTTTCATTATTCTGTGAAAGTTATCCATGTAGGTAAGTGGAGAAATGAGTTTCACACGCTCCTTAAACCTGCTCGCTTAAGAAATAAGTGTTGCATAGTAAAAGTTGCAATAACTGCCACACGTACATCTGTATTTTCCTTACAGAACTTCTAATGACCTATAATAGGATCACTACAAAATGATCCGCCGTCGGGGCTGAGTGGTTACACCGCTCGACTCTCTCCAAGGCGGCCCAGGTAAAACCCCAAAAAACCGCAAAGTGAGATTTGCAGTAGACAACACGGCACTGGGGCGGGTTTTCTCCGGGATTTCCAGTTTCCCTAGCCATCTCATTCCATCGGTGCTCCATCTTCTTCTTATGTATCATCAGTGTCACCGCCTGCGTTGCCACATGTAGTAAAAGCGAGCGTTAAAAATTGCACTACACAAACACACACTACAGAATCATGTGTGTGTAATAGAATAAGTAGTGTGAGCATTCGTTGCAATATGCATTATTTAAAGTTCTCAGTGCAATGAGTTTAAATTATTTATCAAGTAGAATACATGCATGTGGTTTTGAGCTAAAAATAACCTATACATGTAATAAAACGTATAAAGCTTTGTTTTCCTGGAAGGTAAATATATTATTCCCTAGAGAACAATATATCAGCTTCCGACCTTTTTTAAAGCTTTTATTCAGGAATGGTAAACGCGATTAACATTTGGCACTAACCTTTTTGTAAAATGTTACAATCGAAGAATTTTAAGCATGTTATTTTGTTATCCATTAAGATCAACTGAATAACAATTCCTTCTCAGTATAAGAAATCCAAAAAACTTAAATTTGGTGAATCAATGAGTATGTTATAATCGCTTATGTATTAGTAATCATAATAAAGCGAGATTCTAGCTACAATTTAGTAACTTTATACGTGGACCTTTGAATATTTTGTCTTCTCTTTTGTTGTCGCTGACACATCCTCCGTTTTATTATTTTATTGCACAAATAAGTTAAAATCTATATAATTGTATGTACCTATGCTGGATAAAGAACACGTTGTCAGTGCTAAATTTATTTTCATTGATTCCGTGATGTGGTACAACAATGTCTCTTCGAGTTTAAGAAGTTAATACGTAAAACATAGAAGGTACCGACAGTGAAACAACAAATACTTTATGAAATATGATTATTTGACAAACTTCACTTATATTTTAAGAAAAGTTCACAGACTTCAATTGAAAATAGTTTGACAAACGGTTTTTTGCATCTTTGGTCACTTACTTCGTTGTCAACTTTACGATCACTAGATGTGGTAATATTTTTGTACGCATTACCAAATTCTGAAAATGGAACAAACTTAAGGACAGAATCGATTAGCAGTATTTCAAAATTCATTAGACTATTTATTTTTATTTTTAAATAAACATTTTTCCTAAGCGATTTTTACCGGATCATTTGATTGCTTTAATAATTTAACTTAGATTTATGATTTATTTCATGGTTAAATGCCCAACCCCCCAAAAAATAGATCTGCCACGGCCAATGTATCAGTCTGTTTATATCTAAGATTTAGAAAATGTTCTTTCGTTTTGATTTCTAAATTACGTTTGGTCGTTCCGATGTAAACCTTGTCGCAATATGAACAATTAAATTAATAAATTTCAGATTTTTTATTATAGGGAATTTTATCCTTTTAGGAAAGAGTAGAAACTTTTTAATATTATATTTATTTTCAGGAACCAAAGTTATACCACTTTCAGAGTTTGGTAATACAAAAAATATTACCACATCTAGCGACCGTAACGTAGAAAACGAAGGAAGTGACTGGAGATGCAAAAAAAAAAAACTTTGTGAAACTAGTCTCAATTGAATTCTCAGACATTTTCATCAACATTCTTAAAAGATAAAGTGATTTTTTTTTAAAAAATAAGTATATTTTAAGAAGTCTAAAACGTATAACAACTGAAAAGCAGCTGTGTTCACAATTGCTTCGCAAGGCGTAACATCAACCAGGCTGAATTTTTGAAGCAGCTCCCAAAAGATGGATTTGAAATGAGAGGGAAGTCTCCTGTTGGTAGAAGTTTGGCGATGGACTTGCAGTAAATAGAAAGAGTTCGATTCTGCACCTCACCCTTTGCGCTTCAAATAATAAAGACTATGAAAAATTCTAGTATTTTAATAATAGCTTCATTTAAATTACATACTTGCTTTGCAATTATTATTGCGGTCGTGCAGCCATCATTACAATATTTTTGGGTTGTATACAGAGCGAAGTAATGGTCAAGCTCATGTAGTATTACTTATGTCACGATCATGAACAAGTATCAGAATAGAACAAAATAATTGAATATAAAACTGTTGTTAAAAGTGTTGAAGACCAACACTTTGAAGGTATTCAACTTTTTGCTTAAGGTTACGATGCTGTTAAGGACGTCATTTTAAATTAACACAAACAACTGGTGTGTTCGTGAATGTTTTGTGACCAAGTTATAGATAGATTGGTTTTAAACCTTGATGATGACTTAAACCATACAACTACCTCTGAATCCGAACTGCGTAACTATCAGACCACCTGATATGTCCACATTACTTGATTTTTAGCAAGGTAACTCGGTTTGAAAACCATGTTGGACATGACAGACTTTAAATGAAAAGCACTAATTTAAGACGCCGTTTCTGAAAGACTTGATTGGTTTTTAATGATATTAAACATGGGAACATGTGAAGCCAATGCAAAACAAGGGGATTTCATATATAACTCATTTTTTGTTTGTGGTGGACATGTCAAGTTTTGAATGTTTTCTCCACCTAAAGAACTGCAAATAACAAGAACTTTTAACTATTCCAAGACATTTCATTATATTTTCGTTCATTCTTAGTTAAGTACAAGTAATTAGTAAATTAACTTTAACAAATACAGGGTGCCTATTTGTATAAAACACAGTGCTGGTGTAGTGAAGGGCAGCACGAGGTTAATATAACATTGGGAGTTAACAATGGCACTTTCTTGAAATCCCGAAAGTAAATAGCTGAGCAAGTTCTGAGGCGGATGAAAGCTATCTCCAAAATACGTTCACCAGAGGTCAAGAGCGGAGTGATCCTTGTGCATTGCTGTTAGATGCTTCTGTATTACAGGAAGGAAAGAAAATAATAAAAATGAAGGAAGGAAAGAAGCAACACGTGACTAGACTATGCATTGTCACCAGACAGAAATTCTTAAACTGCACTCAAAACATATCTCAATATAAAGAACGTAAACAGCGACCAAGGTTCACTGAACGGACGATCTGTTGGGAACTACCAATAGATGTACGACGGACGAGATGTGGTTTGTTACCTACGCTGCCTTCATAATGCTCCAGTGTCAGCTTTCTTTCTGGCTTTAAGACTTAGAAATTCTCTGGTTGCCACAGTGAAATAACATTTGTATCACAAATTACTCTCCTACCTATCATTCGAAGATCTTGCGTTTAATATCCTTTATGAAATGCATATTTTCTGCTATTATTAATATATGGATGGGTACCCAGTATCGGACACTTAAGACTTTTGTTCCACAATGACTTTGGAAATCGATACAGTCAATATTAAACATTATTTTTAATACATGTTTTGTATATGTATAACTGTATCAAATTAACCACAATAAGTACTAACAGAGAATTTTAAACTTTTATAAAACTCGCATGTTCCACAATTTGAAAACATGGAACACTATATTGCACAGTCTGAATATTATAATGCCACTTCGTTATTCAAATGTAACATTGTGTTACTTTTTAAGATCTCCCGAGCGGGATAGCTCAGGTGGTTTCGTCTGTGGCCCGCATTCAGGAGGCTCGGGTTCGATCCCCGATCCGGGGAGTTTCCCGTTTCACTAGGCAAATGCTGGGTAGGTTAATTACATTCCCCGAATTTCTTATCCCTCTATTTCATCTCCATCATCATTACACATCATCTCTCATCCGGTGGTCTCTTTCAGGGTAGAACAGTCGGCGGGTGTCTCGGCGGTGCATGGCAGGATGATATGCTCTGAGTGAACCACTTCCTCCTCCGATAGGTCGGTTACCGCTCTTTGAAACTAGCTATGGGACCGTTTCTGAACCACAGCAGGGGGGAATGTCCGTTGCCCTGCCCTGCGACGCAGGTTTTTATCTCGGTAAAAATGTAGGGCCACTGCCCTCTGCACTGTCGTGGCTCCTTGTGACGGCCACCCCTGTCCCCTCTCACCTCATCCTTCCTCCCGGGGATGCCGTCCGTGGTGACGTAGGTACAACATATCAAGATTAGTTGCAGTGGCGAATTCCCTCCATAGTAAAAAAAGGACAAATCTCACATTTATAATAAAGGGGATCCTCTTCAAGACTTGGTACAATTTTCATGGACCCAAACATTGCACATGCGGCAGTGGATCAGCCTTCATTAAATTTTTGCCACAAATGATACAATCGGATCCCCCCCCCCATCCAGATTCAAAGCTTAGTGCTTTTCTCGCTCTTTATGCGTCAAATAGCTAAAAATTTTGCAGTTGAAGAGATAGTTGCCACAAGAAAATGCTTACTTAAAAGCTCCATTCTGCACACTTCAAGATAACTTCTCAAATTCATTTGTTTTTGCACTAATGGCAAATTTCGCTTTTGTTTCATTTCCTGCATAAATTAATTTCAGTGTGTCTGCTCACGTGCTTTTAGGGACATAGAAATACTCAAGTGGTTCCCTAACGCTTATTTTCTCCCTTCTTTTTTCATCAATCTCTAACTTCATGTTTTCCACCGTTCAATTCCCTCTATTCCTACCGAGCGGGATGGCTCAGGCGGTTTCGTCGGTGTTCCGATTCGGGAGGCCAGGGATCGATTCACGTGGCCGACATACCTGACCCATGGTTTTTTCAGAGCTTCTCCCGGGTCGCTACGTTAATTACATCCACCAAATTTCCTGTCCCTCCATTTCATCTCCACTATCATTTCATATCATCTCTCATCTGATAGTCCGTTTCAGGGTAAGAAGTGTCGGCGGGTGTCTCGGCGGTGCAGGTAGGTCGGCTGTCGTTCTCCGAGCCTGCTGCTGGGATTATTTCGGGCCCGGGTACCGTAGTATGGAGGCATATCCATTGTCCTGGTCTACCGGGGGAGGTCTCTATCTAAGCAAAATATAGGAGCCCTGCCCTCTGTACTGTCGTGGTTTCTTGGGAAGGACCTCCTCTGTCTCCTCTCACCTCATCCTTCCTCTCGAGGATGCCCCACTTGGTGGCATACGTACAACGGATCACGACTGGTCTCTGTGCCGATTCCCCTCCGTAGTAAATCCTTATCTTTATACCAAATCCCTCTATTCTTTCCCATGTTGTCTGAAACAAAACAAAATAAAAGAATTAATAATAAAGCAACGAATACTTCTCCAACACAGTGTTCCGAATTCTTGTCCGATATAGGGTGTATTACATATAAAACGCAGAAGAGTTATAACAAGTATTCTCGGAACACTGAGAGAGGTACTGGAGCGCCTCTCGGACGTGTACTAAGCAAAATTGAACGCATCACTTTACCCAATGGAATGCGGACAGATGTTATGTACACTGAGTAATCAGTGCGATATATGAGAGATTTCTATTAACAAAGATAAAGACCGGGTAACCATTTGAGCAGCACGATAATAACACATTTAAAAGCAATATTTTCTTTCATGTTTTTAGATTAACATACTGTAAATAATTCGCAGCGCTTAAAGGTATATTTGACTCACTAGTACCGTAGTATCAGGTTCACAAAATTATCTTCGTGCAGCAGGAAGCAGGTCAGAGATATAAGAAACTTCTCTTTTACGTGATCAATTATTTGTTCACAGTCATAGAATGCTCCCTTTCCGGCTTGCTTCCAGAAGGTCTAGAGTCTGTCTAGTGAACGCGAGTGCAGTTAACCCCTCAAAGGAAACTACTCCCGCCCAGTAATGACCGTCATAAAGCTATCTCCACACTTCAGAAATAGAACACTGTCGTTGAGGACCAATAGCAACCCTGATTTTCTCGAAGTGACAGTCGCATGTCTACTCCACGTGGAGTCTCAGTTGCCAAAGTTCCAACTTCCAGTTGATCTGTTTCATTACGTGCAGAAATTCGTTGTGTTACGATGTGGAGAACGTGGGAGGGAAATGCAAATGAAGTAGTAAATTACTTTCAGTCAAGTGAAATTAATCAAAGTGATGACAATAGTGTTAATAACTGCGCCGATTTATGTTACTGGAGAAGCCTCATAAAACAAAGTTACAACAGAAACTGTTTCTAAGCAAATTAAAGCGCTTGTTTTGAACACATATAAATATGTGTTGACAAATAATCTTGGTAAGGGGTCGTGCAATGAACCTGTTGATAAATTCTGGGTATTCACAGTAAGAAATATTGTGACGAAAGGAATACCAAAGACGCCGATTAAGTGTGAAAACAAAAGAAACGTTTCTCTAAAGTAGATAATTTCACATGCGACTTAATTCGTCTAGAAATTTATAGATTCTATGCAAAAGGGAGAGCGCCCACCTTAGACGAATTGGTTGCACATTTGCAAGAAATTTGTCATTTTCCTTATGGGCACTGCACTTTGCGCGGCCTCCTAAAGGAGCTGGGTTTCAAATACCGCACTTTGAATAAGTTAAGGGTCATTATGGAATCCAGTAGAATTGTAGAATTGTCAAAACTAAGGAAGTTTTGCAGTAATAGACATAAGACAATTTTTTTAGACGAAACCTCGTTCGACGTATCGAGAAAGGTGGCAACCTTGCAGAAAGGTCTGGGGGAAGGAGGGTCTGTGTTGTAAAACGATTATAAGTGGTTCGTCAAAGACAGCGGCCGACATGCACACGAGTTAACTAAACGGACTTCTAACACTATCTGAGCTAAATTTATGACATTGGTACCAAAAAGCATAAACCGATACTGTCCGATATAGATATAGCTCCGTCCGATACCGGGTGACTTTCTCCTACTCTTCTTTCAAAACTCTTAATGCGCTACGTGCTTCATCAATATGCGTTCAAAACAATTCCTTTGCTATTTCTGTGTTTTGATAGCAATGGAAGCACGAGGGCTTATTTCTTCATGCGGCCGCGCGAATAATCTGTATCTCTGGCAAACGGTCCATAATCCCATTTCATTAAAATACATTAGTCTATCGCATGGATGCTCAGAGTGAATTAATATTACTTTGTATGTAATTATCAGATACAAACACCGCATTTAACCGTTTAACAGCGAGGTTGAATGGAATTTAATTTGGGAACCAAAAGTATGTATGAATTGCCGATTCTTTACGAGCCAACGGAAATATTTTGAGAGAGTATACGCGCTTTGCGTGATTTACAAGTGAACTAAAACAAAAATTAAATCCACTTTCTGCAATCAAACTCTTGCAGCCCAGCATATTGTTCTATTTCATTATACGCTGTCGAGCGCTTAATGCTGCATGTAAATGTAATCAAAATGTATAGCTTACGTATTAGACGTCATGGTAATAGATTACTGGTGAATGAATGTAAATTCATTTTTGTGTTTATTTAACGATGGCTCATCGAAACCAAATAGAAAGTGTGATGATAACTCCATCCACACAGAGCTTTATTGTATTCCGTTGTCATTAAAGTTTAATATGCATATACAGACACAGTGCAATTTGCATTTAACCGTGATAATTCGTTTGGACATGCATGCAAACGTCATCCTGCATTGTGCACCATAACGACTTTAATAAGATGCGTGCGATATTAATATGTTTAAATTGCCTCCCTTCATTTAAATGTTTACTCGCATTTCAACTTTGTAATTCTAGTATTAAAAACAGTTAACAGTTAAAATGGGTGCACAACATGAACTCTGCAGATATAACTAATACGCATAAACCACTGAAGGTATAACAAAAAAGGCTGATATTATATTACGTGGAAATGCATTATACTTCTCTCTTTTGTGTCTGACAATATTTTACTAAAAATCTGGATTGTAATAATAACGGCCATTTTAATTTTAGATGTAGGTTAAACACAGGAGGGTAACATTTCGCCCATGCAACTTACATATATTGTGCCTTTACCACAATGAGGAAGGAACGAAGTGGAGGAACCACAGAGGTCTGCAAGTGTAGCCAGAGACGCGCGGAGGTCTGTAATAGTTCCCGGTTCTCCTAAACAAGCAGCGAACAGCTTATTGACCAACCAGTTCATAGGAAGCGCGCTTTGCTTTCGGCAGCTATAAGATGAGAATTTGATTTTTATTTTTATGTTGACCGTTATGTAATGTTTGATTTATATAATGTTTTACTGAGACCAATTGCATAAGCGCAATTTTCTTGACTGATTTAAATTCATTTACTTTTCATTTGCCTTTTTATCTGAAATTAATTTATATTGCCTTTTTATACGTCTGGGTTTGCCATCTTAACGATACCACCATATGTTCCGAAACCTAGAGGTACATATTAAATAGCCCGTCTCGGTAGCGTGGTTTCAGCATGTCTGCCCCACTTTCAAGAGGTCCCGAGTTCGAATCTCGGTCAGGGTGAGTTACCTGGATAAGGTTTTTCCGGGGTTTTCCCTTGTCCTAAAAGACGAATGTCGGGTAACTCTAAGCACTATGGACCCTGGACTCATGTGAGCATCATTTCACCTATTCCATTCATCGTCCGATATGACTTAACGTTGGAGGACGTAAATTTAAAAAAAAAAAAGAAAAGCACCTTAAACATACGAAATAATCGGAATGACAGAATAATAATGGAAAGATAATCGTGGTAAATTAGAGCCACTTCCAGCATAATCCTACCGAAAAAGAAAAAAGAAAGAAAAACTCAAGACAGTTGATGGGAATCGAACCCAGGCACTTTAAAATACAAGCCTCGAATGTGTTCTGCTCCATTTTATTTATATTTTCTCACTGCTTGCTTCCCTTGTGTAACTAATTCCTTTCTCCATTTGCTAGTTTGGAAACCCTACGCTCTGTTAGCATTTTTAAACAGATTTTTCTATCTTACATTTATGATATTTTGGGCGAAAGAATGGTCACAGCATTCTTATACTTTCTACATTAATTTATTTTTAGCACAATCCTCCAGATATGTAGCTGAAACATGCAAAATAACTATATGTCCTAAATGTACAATCTATGCCTTAAATACAAATCTATGATCTGAATTGGCGATTAAATAAGCACTCACAAAGTTAAATCATTAATTTCTTGTTTCCAATTACGTTCAAACACCAAATTAGAAATATAATTTAATTCAAATTGCAGGAACGTCTATTCTCACGCTAGAGCCATGTTACTTTGACTTTAGTTTACTTAAAGAAGATTAAATATTACATTTGCTCTTTTCTCTGTCTTCTTGAAAAGTGATTGACACGCATTCTCTCCCATACGCAAAGAGAGAAGGTGGATACTCATGATAAATCAAAAGACCATACGGAACACAAATTTGTGAACGCTGAGGGTGCCTCAACATTTCTTAGCTATCAAGACTGGGAAAATTCTGGGATGAAACCCATGATGGTTCTATCGTTCACAATTCCATGTCCTAATATCGTATTATTTCTATTAAAAATTGATATCCATATTTCATCCGAAACTCTTACTGCGGTGAGCTAAAGGAGTAATTTTTAAACCTGTGTAAGTATGTAAGTGTTAACTATCCTTCACTTGGAACAGCTTTCTTTAATATTCATTTTATCAAAATAGAATTAAGATACTTGGGTACCATATATATATTTTTGTTCTGTAAGGTCCTCCTCATTATGACTGAATTAAAAACTTACTGAAGCAAACACGAAGAACTCACTAAAATATATAATTTTTATCAGATCATCTATTCTGTAGCATCAACATTGGACTGTCGTGAGCCACCTATAAACACCCCACACGAATCTGCTTTTTATCTAGGTGGATTTATTAAAACGAAATACATATCTTTAAAACATGGCTTTAGAGGGGGGAAAAAAGCTAGGAAACTGCAGGAGACCACAGGCCACAGAGACGCGCGCAAGCCCCTTACATTTCCTACTTGGAAGACTGTATGCTGAAACTGGTAACAAGAGGCCAACGGGCTACTTTTTCCTCCAGCATTCACGTGGATTACCCTTTCCGTGCCTTCTACACGGGACTGCCATACATCTGGAAACCTAAATATATATTTCAAACATGTGAAGGAAAGGGAATGGAAGGAAAATAAAGGAAAAAAAGTCGTGATAGAAGGAACATCACCCCAGTATTCGCTTACTGATCGGAGAAGCCACAGAAAAAGGAAAATCAAAATAGGAGTTTGGCGAGAATCGAACCCGCTACTGCACAATCAATTCGTCGGTTTATTTGGAATTAACTCAAGCAAATATGTTGCCGTAAGTAATGTAATGCAAATGAGAGAAACGGTATTTATGCAGGTACCATGTACATAATGTAAAGAAGAATACATACTGTATCATAAGTAACGTCGTCTTTTTAAGGAAAACAATTATTTGAAGTAAGTTCTGATAAGCAATTAACACATTTTCAAAGTATAGACCATTGGATTCTATGATCTTGAGCCATCGTTCAACGAGGTTGATTATCGAACGATTGTGCCAGGCTCTGGTTTTTGATTCGAAGAATTCGGTGACATCCACTTGCACTGCTTCAATTTTGTCAGCAGTTCTTCGACGTAGAACTTGTGCCACAGATCGAAAGAGATGATACTCTAATGGTGCGAGATCAGGGCTGTACTGGGTGTGGTAGCAGTTCGATTTCTTCCAATTGCTTCCATGGTTGTTCGTGCAGTATAGGGTGTTGCATTATCCAGTTGCAGAGGAACTCTATTTCGGTTAACTAATACCTTAAAATTTCATGAGTTCCTTCCAGTTGTTGAGAATACAGATCTGCATCAATCGCCCATCCGTTTGGAACAAACTTCCAGAGAATCACAACTTCAAAATTCAACCAGGCACAGAACATTACTTTGGGACCAACGTGATACTTTCAACCATGACTTTTGCAGGTTGGCAGGGAAAAAGCCACTGTTTCGAGGCATCAGGGCTCCGATAATGTACCCAGTTTTCATTGCAAGTGACAATTAACTTGAAAAGTTTATCACCTATAGGATAACGGATAAGGTGACGACAGACATCCACTCTACGTTCAGCCTGTTGATGTGTCAGTTCACGAGGTACAGATGCACAGCTTTGTGTGATTTTCCAAGTGTCTTAATGTGGCGATGTATCTTTTGATGCACCAAAGTTCTTCTGAAATCCTACGGGTGCAATTGTGTTTTCGTTTTAATTATTGAAAAGTTGGAACCATAGTGGTGCCACATTCTCGTTAACGATACCTTCTCCTTCCACTTCACATATTCTTCGAGCGGAGGTAGCGACTTTATAATCTTGTTTCCAGTAGTGTTTTAGGACTCTGAGTTCAAACTTTATTATCTCCATTTTGTGATTGTTTATTAACAACTGAAGACTGATACATGCTCGGAATGTACGCAACACTAGCCATGACATCTGTAAATGGCATTGTCAATCCAAAGAAACCTAATAAATTTTCGAAAACTCCAAAATAAAAAAAATAGTTTTTTACTTTTGAGACCATCTAATAATAGGTAAAAATGCCTTATCAGATGTTTAGGAAACTATCTGTTTTAGAGGTGAAAAGCATGAAAATAGACAAAAATAAAACAAAAGAAGATATCTGAAGAAATTCTTCATGTCATGCTTGAGCAGTGACTGCTGAAATGGGCTTTTCTTTTATTTACTCTAAAAATTCTACAGAGATATTAATACAAACATATGTTTAGGATATTTATATTCAATATGTATAACTCAGTTTTTCTGTGAATAGTGTGTGATGCACTCTTAATTATTATTGAATTGTGCCTTATTTATTACAGCTGATATTTAAAGACATAAAGATAGACTCAGCGCAGGATAAGTATAGATTAAAGTAACTAAGTTGTATAAACTGCACTTTTTTTTTCCAGATTAGGCAATTATGCGATTACTCTCCCTTTTCTACTCCATTGTGAGCATTTTAGGAAATACTCTTCCAGTATATTACCTTGCTTTTGAGTTCGTGAAACGTGTTTGGAGTTCAGGATGAGCATGATATAAAATGTACTTATATTTTGAAATCATTTATCATCATCGTTCAAGGTTTGGACCCTAGGTTCCGTTCCGTCTCCATCAATCAATATCTCTGCATCTCTTCCTCGGTATTCCTGTAACTTTTACCAGTTGGAACGTAGGCCTTCACTATTCTAGGGAGTCTGTCCTTGTTCATCCTGTGTACACGTGTCCCTAGATTTCTTTATTCCCTTCAATCCTTGCTTTTAATTTAAAGATATTCAATTGTTTTCTTATTTCTTCATTTGTTTTATGATCTAACAGAGGGTATCCAGCCACTGATTTTAAAAATATCATTTCTGCTCATTCAATTTCTTTCTGTTTAATGTCCACGTTGCGTCCGAATACAGTAATGTAGGAACTGCCATTGTCTTACAGAATTCAATTTGCTTTTTTCCTCTAGTTTTCCTTTTAAAGGTTCTCTGTATTGTGCCGCATATAAGGCCAAATTTATTTATTTTCTTGTCAACATCTTTCTATTATAATACAGCAGTTACTTCTGATCCCAAATAGTTAAATACTTCCACCTTTGTACAGCTTTGTCTTACTTCTAACATGTTCCTTTCTTTTAAATTCTAAAACTGCTGTTATATATATATATATATATATATATATATATATATTCCATTTTTAGTATCCCAATACTTTATTTAATATGTATACTTCATCTGTAAGGCATCCTCTGAAAAATACAGCAGTTATTGCTGATCCAAATAGTTAAATACGTCCACCTTTGTACAGCTTTGTCTTAATTCTAACATGTTCCTTTCTTTTAAATTCTAAAACTGCTATTTTATTTATTTATATAAGTGTATTCCATTTTTAGTATTCCAATACTTTATTTAATATGTATACTTCATCTGTAAGGCATCCTCTGATTCTACAACTAGTACTTGGTGGTATAATATGGTGTCAATTACTTTTCCATTAATACTAAAATGCTTACTAAAACTATTCTTTCGGTTACTAATGCTAGAGTCTGTTATAAAGATAGAAATTATTTATTCTAACATTTATTTAGATATACAGAGAGAGGGGGGAAGAGAACAGAGATAAACCTCCATAAGAGTAATTTGTAAAATTTTAACACAGTAAATAAATAATATAATTAAAGAAATGCTGTATGATTATTACACAACAGATATTGTAGGCCACTCAAAAATTTGATACTCAGATTCCCTCTAAATGCATGTTTGGAGTACCTCAAGCAAAGCAATTTTTTGGAAAAAATGAATTTGTGCGTTTGTACGTCTGTCCGTGGACAGTATAACTAAAAAAGAAATACCAAACCTGGTATTAAAGTTCAGTATCATCCAGGAAAAGTTTCAGAAAAATTCCGCACTAAAGACTACGCACTTCATGGAATATTTTTCCAAAATTATGACCGTTTCAAAAAATTCCTCTGAGGATTTTGATTTAAATAGTACACACTTATGATATTTTCATTACAAATGAAATGTGTTTTTGCATTTTCTGAATTGCCATCAGAAGCCCCTTTTATTAGGAAGAATTTTGCATCACTATTAAACGTTTAACCTAATCTTGCTGGAGAAGGAAAAGTAAATCTCGTTAAAAGACATCATGCACGCAAAAGACAGGTGCACGTATACGCATGCGCAAGCAGACGAACAGCCAGTTCTGGCTTTGCAGCCAACATGAGAAAGATCTGTAAAACTTGTAGCCAACCTCTGCAAAAGTGTCCCAGACATATGACGCAATCCGTGTGCAAAAGAACATGGTTTGAGCAGGCTGAGTTATCACCCGGTCAAATTTTGTTACTCATGCACTGCTTTGCACATAAACAATCCTACGGCACGTCGTCCGATTCGGTAGCGTAGATGGTAGCGTGTCTGCCTCACGTTCAAGAGGTCCTGAGTTCGAATCTCGGTCAGGGTGAGTTACCTGGATAAGGTTTGTTCCGGGGTTTTTCCTTATCCATAAAGACGAATGTCGGGGGGCTCTAAGATCTACGGACCCCGGGTTCATTTGAGCATCATTTCATCCACTTAATTCATCGTCCGATATGACAAGGTTGGAGGAAGTAAATTACAAAAAATGGGCACTTCAATAATGTAGTGCTCCGTAGGAAATACATGTATGAGCTTACGGACTGCATCGGACTGGTTCGGCTACTGCCGCCAAGTGTGTATGATGTCAAATGACAAGAAGTATACTGCAAGGGGAGAAATTGGCTGTCCCGGTCATGTCATTCAAATCGACGAATGCAAAATAGGACGACGCAAGTTTCATCGTGAGCGCACCGTAGAGGGCAACTGGATCTTGGGAAAGATTAGCATGGAAACGAATGAGGTGCGAATCACGATATGCCCCAACAACAGGAGAGATGCATATACGCTCTACAATCTAATTATACAGCACCCACGATGCAACTTGCGTCGTCCAATTTTACATTCGTCGATTTGAATGACGTGGCCGGGACCGCCAATTCTCCCTCTTGCAGTACACTTGGTGTCATTTGACATCATGCACACTTCGCGGCAGTAGCCGAACCAGTCCGATACAGTCCGCGAACTCATACATTTAGTCTGCTAGATAGTGAAATTTCGGGACAAGTAAGACTGTTGGCAGCATTGCTTTCAGTGGAGAAACAAGCATAGTTTGGCTGCACTGAATTCTTCAGTATGGCTACATTACGCAGTAAGTAAATAAACAAATAATTAATAACGCTAAAAGAATGTCCCCCCAACAAGAAATTGCACAAAAAGTAAAGAAATTATATTAAAAATCATGGTTGTATGTTAAAACGTGAAAACGTGTGAAGGAATTCGAGAAAAATCGCCGCGGCGCATATTAGAAAGAAGAGCCTCATATTTTTATATAGAGACGGCAATTTCCGAAGCATTTATTATTTTATACTTGAATTTTCCAATAGTTATAGCTTTCTCAAATGAAAAATCATTACTCATAATTTTTATGCTTTGGATATTAAAGAGAATGCAATGTTAAAGCCATTACAAAGAAACAAACTCTTTAAAGATTTTACTGTCGTCAAGGCCTACTGCATTCCCCTATTTCCACTGTGCTTAGAAGGAAATGTGTAATTCATTTCTATAAACGTGGATCTTTATTAAGACGAAGTACATAGTAGTTTTAAAGATTAGTATGCACAAATGTGATTAGAGAGAGTCTTGAGTGCGCATTAAATTTTTCATATTAAAATGCGCCGTAACATTTACTGATAGCAGAACTGACATTGAATATGTGACTTCCTGCATTCATTGTGAGAAACCTTACCCAATTTCTGCATACAAATGATCTGTTTCCAAATAGAAAATAATACGTTATAGGTGTATAAGGGCGACTCAGAAATAGAAAGATTATTGCTGCCGTGCCTGGTGGTGTGCCCATAAACTCGACTTCCTTCCCTCGTCACAATCCATAATTTAAAACGACCTAAATATTTAAACGTCAAGCACACGAAATGTGGTTCACGCTCAAGCTGTCAATATTAGCAATAGATCCCTGTTGTCATCAAGATAACAATCCACCCAGCATATATGGGAAATGTGAATTATCAATTTTCATAATATTTAGTTATAATAGTATCGTAGAAAAATTAGCGTGCATCACACTGGCGGGAAGAGCCGAAACAAAATTTATGATTCTATATCTACATGGCATACCCATTGAACAAAAAAGAGCCTTGCACAAGTACTATATTAAAAGTTAATTTAATTCTATGACATTTAATTTTATGGATGGTGAACTGACCTCACACCCAATTATGAAAGATGGAGATGAACGATCATCCAGCCAATACTGTCTACCAGATCTTCGTAAACTACAGACCGCTGTCTATCTCACGAGCATCATGAGTGAAGCACGGTACAAAAATTTTCAACGCACTGAAGCCAAGCATATTTCATGAGTAAAACCAAAGTAACGCTTTCCAGTTTACTATGCGGCACTACAGCATTAAAACGTGCTATTCTAAATATGGAGAAAAGTTTAAGATGTCCTTTAAAAGATGTGTTTTTAAATATTTTCTTCCTCCTTTCTGTTCGTCAACCTTATCTCGTATCTTAAATATGGATGTATGATCAATTTACCCATGCGGTAGGTGCTAGAATATACCGTTAAGTTTTTAATTACCTTAATTTCAATCACGTTATTATCTGACATCCAAATGTTAACAGAAAAATAGTGTAGCTTTCAAAACACTGTCAGTATTCAAAACTTCATTTTATTAAATAAGCACGTAGCATTAATACGTTTAAAGAAAACGTAACTTGAGATGCCAAGAAACTTTGGCTCGGCTGAAGATCTACCTTTAAGAGCTAGAAGCCGAGTCTTAACACTATAGGAAATGACGTGCACTTCGTGGTAATATATAGGTATTTTACACGTTATGGTAATCCATGAACAGGAAGTAATAACAACAAATGAAAACGATTACTAAGTACCGGTGATTATAGCGAACTTTTGTTTCATATTATCTTCATTAAATTAATAAATAGAAGTAGCAAAACCGTTGGTGCCAGAATTAGCTTTACCATTTAATAAAACAGAAAGTAAAAGACGCTGTTAAGAGCAATTTCCGTGGAGGACATTATAGCTCATATGCTCTGTTTTCATGTTAAAGTGTATTTATTACCACTGTTCCTTGAAACTTAATAATAATGCAACTAAAGGAAATGTGAGTGCGCGTATGCAGGAAGTGGTGACATTGGAAACCAATAAGCTCTGATAATTCTTTACTGTTCTTGCTGATGACATAGGCTATAAAGTATTTCCTAATAGTAATTCCTAAATTATTAATTTACTAAAAATAATGTGTAAAGCATTTATAGTGGAATACATAAACGCTGCAGCCATGAAGATATTCTTTGATAATAATTTCATGCAATGGGAAAAAATTAGTACTTTAAAAGAAAACTGTTTTCTTGACTTCATCTACTAACACCTTTTATTAAGCTTAATTTTTCTAAAAATTACATTTTAGTCGAGATAGACTTTTGTAGAAATGTTTTTATTACATATTTCCTTATGGACTCAGTACACTTAATCAATTGTCAAATTTTTTAACAGCTAGTTAAACAGTAATAGTTTAGAGACTTCATTCCTCTTGAATAGCCAGAAACAAAGAAAATAACGATTTCTTTTTAATTTTAGAAAAGGAATATTTCAGAAATGGTTTTGGCAACAGACATATTTATTCTACATAATTGCTTTTTTTGAAGAAAACTACATTGTTAGCGCTACAAGAGTTTGTCTATTCTTAGAGTTTATGAGCTATGCAAAAGTGATAAAGGAGGAATATATATATGTAATTTACGTCCTCCAACGTTAAGTCATATCGTTAAGTCAGATAACTCACCCTGATCGAGATTCGAACTCGAGACATCTTGAACGTGAGGCAGACACTCTACCACCACGCTACCAAGGCGGGCCAAAAGGAAGATATTATTGTTAGAAAATTCAAGATATACATTTCTTTAGCCATGAAATAATTTAAACATATGTTCTAATTGAAATTCTTAGAGCTACTTTTGAAAACTCAACATTTTGTAAATATCATTTATGAAATATCGTGATTCTCTTCAAAACCGTCGGGTGCATCATTGAAAAAGCTAAAATTCATTAACGAGTTTGATATTGAACAAGTTTTCTGCTCACATACAAGCCTTTTGCTGTTTTTACTTATTTCGAGGACTTTGAAACGTTATTTCCAATAAAATTACAGATGGTATAAATCAATTGCGTATATGGCCAAATTTTGTCCTAATAGGAAATTGCCATTTTGCATTCAAAATTACAAGTCTTCTGTCATGTGTCATTTTGGCAGCTGACCAATCGATGGCTAAATGTTGGTAACAAATATTTACATTTTATGGTGTTGACCCCTTTCTGTTTCTCAAAACAAACATCAATCTTTATCCGCCATGTCACTATGCGAAATAGAAGTAATGTTAAGCAGAAAGGGAAGACGATTTTCTGCCATATGAATTTAAATTTTGCTGTCATAGATACACTCCTGGAAATGGAAATAAGAACACATTGACGCCGGTGTGTCAGATCCACCATACTTGCTCCGGACACTGCGAGAGGGCTGTACAAGCAATGATCACACGCACGGCACAGCGGACACACAAGGAACCGCGCTGTTGGCCGTCGAATGGCTCTAGCTGCGCAGCGTTTGGGCACCGCCGCCGTCAGTGTCAGCCAGTTTGCCGTGGCATACGGAGCTCCATCGCAATCCTTAACACTGGTAGCATGCCGCGACAGCGTGGACGTGAACCGTATGTACAGTTGACGGACTTTAAGCGAGGGCGTATAGTGGGCATGAGGGAGGCCGGGTGGACGTACCGCCGAATTGCTCAACACGTGGGGCGTGAGGTCTCCACAGTACATCGATGTTGTCGCCAGTGGTCGGCGGAAGGTGCACGTGCCCGTCGACCTGAGACCGGACCGCAGCGACGCACGGATGCAGGCCAAGACCGTCGGATCCTACGCAGTGCCGTAGGGGACCGCACCGCCACTTCCCAGCAAATTGGCGACACAGTTGCTCCTGGGGTATTGGCGAGGACCATTCGCAACCGTCTCCATGAAGCTGGGCTACGGTCTTGCACACCGTTAGGCCGTCTTCCGCTCACGCCCCAACATCGTGCAGCCCGCATCCAGTAGTGTTGTAACAGGCGTGAATGGAGGGACAAATGGGGACGTGTCGTCTTCAGCGATGAGAGTCGCTTCTGCCTTGGTGCCAATGATGATCGTATGCGTGTTTGGCGCCGTGCAGGTGAGCGCCACAATCAGGACTGCATACAACCGAGGCACACAGGGCCAATACCCGGCATCATGGTGTGGGGAGCGATCTCCTACACTGCCCATACACTTCTGGTGATCGTCGAGGGGACACTGAATAGTGCATGGTACATCCAAACCGTCATCGAACCCATTGTTCTACCATTCCTAGACCGGCAAGGGATATTGCTGTTCCAACAGGACAATGCACCGTGCCACACAACGTGCTCTAGAAGGTGTAAGTCAACTACTCTGGCCAGCAAGATCTCCGGATCTGTCCCCCATTGAGCATGTTTGGGACTGGATGAAACGTCGTCTCCGCGGTCTGCACGTCCAGCAAGAACGCTGGTCCAACTGAGGTGCCAGTTGGAAATGGCATGGCAAGCCGTTCCACAGGACTACATCCAGCATCTCTACGATCGTCTCCATGGGAGAATAGCAGCCTGCATTGCTGCGAAAGGTGGATATACACGGTACTAGTGCCGACATTGTGCATGCTCTGTTACCTGTGTCTATGTGTCTATGGTTCTGTCAGTGTGATCATGTGATGTATCTGACACCAGGAATGTGTCAATAAAATTTCCCCTTCCTGGGACAATGAATTCACGGTGTTCTTATTTCAATTTCCAGGAGTGTATATGCTGCAATTTGAAGACGATGGAGCTTTTCTGCACATAGAGTATATCAGAAATACCTTCACAAACTTCGGGTATGGGTTCCCTACACCACAAGAAGGTAAAAAAGTTCATATGAACATATATGAACGTTACGAACTATTCAAAACATGTGCATGTATGATAACATACACGACTCATAATAAATGTTTGAAATATCCACTTCTCGCTTCTAGGAATGCTTGTCGAATCTCGAACGGTCCACCTTTTCAAAAACCTTGGGATTGTGTCGAAAGATTTTGCAAGCTTCCATGGCACATTGATTAAGACTTTCTTCATTCGGGATGGTGCTTCCTGAACCAATAGTTCTCCAAAGGATTACAATCGGGAGAACGTGCACGCCATGGAACTGTTCCTGCTCTTCCTATCCATCTGTCATGGTAGATAGCAGTCGATGCATTTCGAACAATGCGACTAAAATGTATCGCAGCCCCATCATGCATAAGCCACATTTTTTGTCTTATTTGCAGGGACACATCTTGTGAAGTAAGTCTTGCAGAGTGTTCTGAATTAAGTCCCTGTAGGCAGCAGCTGTACGACGTGCTGGTACAACGCTTGGACCTACCAGCCAATCACCTACAGTTTCAGCCGTTGCTGAAAGCAACGATGATTAGCATGCATTACAGCATGAGGATTATGATGTGCCCATACGTGTATATCGTGGGAGTTACTAATTCTATCTCTTTGCGTCGTCTGTAAACAAGACTGACGAGACAATGGATTTACTCTCTGTGTTACAAACGATCGACAAAAGTTCTCCCCTAGTGGATAATCCTGAAGCGAATTGCCCTGCACACGTTGAATATGATATGGAAGAGAAGCATCTCGTGAAGTACCTCCACTCCTGTATTGCGAAGTTTACCAAATGCCACAGTCAATTGTACTGATACTGGATCGCTTTCGAAACACTAAAATTTGTTCCTCTAGTTTGAGCGTACAAACAACTCTTGGCCTTTCTCAATCATTATTCCGTGGTACAATGGTTCCTGTCTCAGCAAGGCAATGATAAACAGCGACGAAGGTTGGATAACTCGGTTGTCTTCAATCTGAAAGGTACATCCGATAGAGCCGTGCAGCTTTGTGACGTTACCATTCGCATGACTATATGTACATGTGTCTGCCTGTTCACGAAATGAATATCCAGCCATGGTTGAACGAGGCACGTGTAGTTAACTCACTGCAGGAACATAATTGAAACGTTGAAAACAGACGACAAACGTAATCAAGTCTCCATTGCAACACTTCGCCATCTACCAATAATGAGTGCATAGAGAAATGAAGTTGTGAGGTTGGATCCTGAAAGTCGTTGAAGACACACTTTAATGAAGATATAAATAACGATAAAACAAGGGATTATGGGACATATTTAATATGAACTTTCCCTTCTTGAGGTGTAAGTTGCCAGTACCCGAAATGTAAAAGTATTTTTCATACACTCTGTATATAAATGCGTGAAAACAGATAAGCGCAGGTCAACTGTTATTGAATCAAATGTGAAACCCATTTTAAAATCGTCAAATAATTCAACTCCGCGAAGGGAAAGACGGAAGAAGATATTTGCTTACGACCACAAATTAATTAATAATCTACTTCGCAAATGATTTTAAATTGTAACATAGACAGTTTCTTTCTGTACTGCAACCTATCCAATTAATTATGCACACTAATTTCACTTATAGTATTGTATAAAGTGCAATGTAGCATCAAAACAAAAGGGAAGTGGGCGTTGCAGGTTCGATGCGGTCTCATTCAGCCGCACCACGTATCTTATCTACAATGTAAATACATCAATCATATCCTTCTAATCCTGTTGCAATCTAATATAAGAAAAGCTCTGGGAATATTGTTCCTCTACCGATAAAATAGTTGTATATGTACTAAATTGAACGTTAACCCTCTTCAGAGAACGGGGAGAACAAACCCTAAAACGTATTGACCGCGGTACGAAATTGCGTTTCGTCCTATGCCTGTCTATACCTACTCTCATGCAGTACAAGAAGTGCACATTACTATTTGGTTTGAATCTATTCAATAAAGATATAAAAAATTATATTTGAGCTCACGATAGTAGTTCAGCTGATCACATCACTGACCCAGCTTTGCTTTCCTTCTGAAGGAAGCAGAAGTAGGGATTTCTACGTCCGAAGAAAATCGATTGCCTTCCACCGGATTTGAGTAACGACCTTGTATACCGGAGACTAGCATGTTGGCCCCAGATCATGAACGGCTACATGCATATATGTGTGCGTGTGTGGATTTGTGTGTGAGTAAACGCATAATTCAAAATTTAAAATTCCGATAAAATTCCAAAACTTGATTTTAAATTCAGTATCTTTCAAAGATGCGGCACGAAGGTTTTCAAGAAAACCTGTACCTATGTAACTTCTTACATGGAACATTTCTGGTATGTACTTTCAAGCATTTTAATTAAAATATATTAGAAATATTTACATAACAGCCCGTCTCGGTAGCGTAGATGGTAGCATGTCTGCCTCACGTTCAAGAGGTCCCGAGTTCGAATCTCGGTCAGGTTGAGTTACCTGGATGAGTTTTTTCGGGCTTTTCCCTTTTCCTGAAAGACGAATGTCGGGGAACTCTAAGCTCCTTGGACCCCGGATGCAGTGAGCGTCATTTTACCCGTTTCATTCATCGTCAGATATGACTAAATGTTGGAGGACGTAAATTACAAAAAAAAAAAAAAAAAAAAAAAAAAAGCATAAGAAATAAATTATATACCTATCTTTAATTTTTTGGGAGTAGCTTATGAGGTGCTCATTCGGATGGAAGCTAATTTAAACGTTGTCTAATTTTGTAAACGTTACATTTCTTCGCAATAAATGTGATCTCTATGAAGTACCAACCAATTCATCCCAACTTTTTGTACCATGTCATATGGTACAATAGAATGAACTTAGCTTGGTAAAACCTAAATACGAAACTACGAATTTTCAAAATGGACTAATAGAACAAGACTTCAGCTTCTAGAAATGTTACTTATTCCTATTATTGTTTGGCTATATATTTACACAGACATTCAGTACAAAATGTTTACTAATATAATATCTGGGAAACGGAAAATTTTTCATATAAAGGATTGTTGGGAGTAGATGGAATTTCTTTGAAAATTTCGCTATGCTTCCTAAAAACAAAATTCTCGACATGTGAAATTTCATATACATCCTAATTTTTCTTTTCAATAAAATTATTACGCTCAGAGTTTTTAAATCTTTGCCGCAATGACATTCTTCAAAACCTTCCTTCTATTGTACCTCTAAATGACTATTACATCCCCTAGCATTCGAAAACCAGTGAAGAAACCGTACATTTATTTTTCCTTTTTCTAAAACACAATCTTTATTGCGTAAAATATTAACATTAAAAAACAATCAATATTTGGAACGAACATTTGACGCTTCTGAAAAGGATTTGAAAGTGGTAAAAGGTTATGCCTTTTGAAGTATTGAACTTTTGCAGTAAAATGTTCAAGGCCTCTTTGAAAATATTTCTGTGTTTACTTAAATGATTTTTAGTGGTATCTAAAATTATAAATACACAGAAAATGAAAGAAATATGAGAAACAAATTATACAGGATGATTCATTTAAACGTAACCCATGGCGTAATAGCTCAAATTGGGCTAACGCCTGCCAGCCCAATTGTCGGCCTCACGCCCACATGTGCAAGACACAAGTGGGCATCATCCAACCGATCCTCAGCCGGAAAATTGGCTTCTTTGACCAGGGTTCGCTACCTAGTGTAACTCCTCAATTCCATCAATATGCCAAGTGGGCACCGGTCTTATACCCGGGACTTAAAATTCGCACTCCCAGGAGTGGAATCCATCTCCTGGGCGCATTCCGTACCCGGAGAACCAAATCACACGCTCCAGCCCACTACGCGATGGCGCAGGACGCATGAATCATGCACAATGTCAGCGGAAGACAACTTCGAGTGTTGTGACGTATTTCAGCCGGGAGCGAGGCCTGAAGTGCGTGTGACGTCAGGCAAGAGCCTTGTAGTACCAAGTTGCATATAAATGCGCAGTGAGTATAGAATTTGAGGGTTCAGTCAGCTGTAGAGCACTCGTGACAACAATGTAGCTGCCACGTTTCAAATGGAACTGTTAAATATACAATGTAACGGATTATTGAAGGACAATATACAGACTAGAAAGACGACTGATTTTTACAAGAATGTCCCCCAAACCAGATTTCCGAGGTTGTATTTACTTGCCGCACGGACACTGTGTATGTTTGCCTCGACATTTGTGCGATCAATAATTTTTTTTCTGTTATAATATTAGGTAAGTCCAAACCCCGAAGTACATTGTCGGATCACAATCTAAGATGCACTCTTCGATTAAAATTTTCTCAGACACTACGTCCTAATTAAAACAAAAACGAAACAGAAAGTTTCGGAAAATGTTTACGTAGTTTTGTTCTGAATGGGTGTCCTCTAATTTGCAGAGAAAATTACTTTGTTTTATTTTATTTACTTTACAACATGCCTGACCTTCAGATAAACTACGAGTTCAAGTTTTATATATTTTCCCATAGCACAGAGCCAAAATATAATTGTTTATAAACTCTGACTAATTGTGTAATTAAAGCAGTCAGCATTAATATTACAACACCCAAGATGTAAGTTGTACATATTATTAATACGTTTCCTGTCTTTCCTGTGCTGTCGGAACCCCAACACACGAAACTATTTCCTTCCTCTTGGGCAGCAGAAATCAGTGCGGTGACGTCACACGGAAGTCGCCTTTCGTTCGGGAGCATATTTGGCGGTTAGAGCTGACGGAGGTGACGTCACACTGCCACTACCTGCCTTCCCCTGTACTATGTGCTATGTTAAGTTTGGTATTTATCTTAGTAAGAAGATAACAAAAGAGCTACTACGACTTTTACATCTGAGGTACCTAAATTAAGTAAATAACGAGAGTAAAGAGTAAATAATGTTTTGGAAATGTCTTGCATTTGTCCCTGAACTTACTGCGGCATATTCTAAAAGCAGAATTCGCGAACTAGAACTCATTTTTTACAAAAATCCTTTAATATTTCATGAAGAATTTTCGTTTGGCAGTGGGTCAAAGAGTTTGACGGGCTGACCCATGTCTCCATTTGCAAACAGGATTAAGGACAAAATCTGTTTACAGTGAGAGTGCACAATGCATTCGCTCTCCGATTTTTTTTTCTTTCAATTTCTATGTTTCGTGCATTTCGGATTGTTGAGAAATATCGGCTCTCTTTGACATGTGCCTTGCACGTCTTGCATTAATCGACGTACCGATTCCCTTGGCGAGTTCAGAGAACAGTCCCGATCTGTTTCCCTCTCGCTGAGGAGCCATGCAACAAATTCAACCTTTCTTACAATCGATACAACAGATTAGTTGAAACATTGCGAACGCTAAGTCTCTTCTGCATGCACTAGGGCAATTGTCATTTACAATACTTTGTGTTAAAATTACACTGATAGCTAAAAGTATCTAAGTCAAAGGAATTCTGACCGATTCTTCGTTTTTTATTCTCATATACTAAAGGTAGGAAACAAATGTAGGCGGTGCCGTGGCCATACGGTTTAGATTGTTCACCTTCCTAGACGACAGGGTGTAATTCCAGAGAATCACATGTAGGGTTGCTCGTAGACAAAGCGGCGTCTGGGCAATTATTCCCCAGTGCACCCCACCATTCATTCTACCAACTGCTCAATCATCACCTTTGCTTTCTTTAATTTCATATCCTCTTCGTCCACACTCTCATACCAGCGTATGAACTGCTCCTCCTACTCCCTGTTCTTTGTTAACCATTAAGTTTTCCGCCTGAAAATACCGCGTTATACTATCGGGAGGAACTCAGAGTGCTATGTCCCCTCCTCCACTACTGCACCCCATTCATGACACCCGTTGTGGACAGAGGTATGGGGTCACAGTGATTTATTGGTAGAGCTTAAACCTAAATAAACTGTTGTGGCACAGAGTAAGGAAAAATGTGAACCAACAGTACATTTTCGAACAGTTTCGAAGATGTCATGGCTTCTAAAAGTAACCAGTATGTACAGTCCAGATAAATATCTGCCTTTTAACCTTATTTTAAATTTCTCTGTTATGTACTTACAGTATATAGAGCGATGTATGAAGAGACAGTACTGTATTCCAAAATCGGTGCCCTAAACTCCCCTCCCCCCCCAAAAAAAAACGAGTTTACGCCTGTGAATAACATGACTTCAGAAACAAACATTTATTTGGTATTTGAGTTCAGTATCTTCCAAATGTGCGAATAGTCAGAAAAATTTCCATACCAAATTAAATGCACACACAGGTGGTCTAAAAGGTTTCCATCGTAATAAAAACACAAGACTTTTTTCAGAATTTTTATTTTTCTTATTTTTCAACATAGGCTCTTTGCAACACTACACACTTCTCCCAGCGATGCTCCCATCTCTGCAACCTGTCCAAATGGTACTCGGCGTTTTTCTATGCAAAGTAATTGTTCACGAAGATGATTACCTCTTCCTTTGACGAGGATCTCTGTCCTCCGAGCGTAATTTTTAGATGAGGGAAGAAAGAGAAGTCGCTTGGGGCTAGATCTGGTGAATAAGGCGGATGGTGAAGTAGTTCAAACCGTAATTCGTGGATTTTCGCGATTGCAACTGTTGAGGTGTGAGACGGTGTGTTGTGCTCCTGAAACAAAATTTTCTTTTTCTACAAATGTGGCCGTTTATCCGCAAGCTTTGCCTTCAGCTTCTCAAGTAATTATGCGTAGTATTCACTTTCCCTGCCGAAAAAAAAAAGTTTAGGGGGACCGGTTCCCCCTTTGCAATCCACTACTTGGATTGTATTTTTGTTTCGAGCGTTTAATGGTATAAAGTTTCATCTACAGTAATTAATCGGCGTCAAAACTCCAATTTATTAAGCCTAACCTGCGCCAACAGAGCGTTGTAAATGTTCATTCGAACACTTTTTTTTTTGGTCTAACGTGAGCAAACACGGCACCCAACGCGCGGACAGCTTTCTCATGTCTAAATGTTATTTTAATATGTGAGGAACACGCTTTTTTGACATGTTCATAGCCTCTGCTATCTCTCTCACTTTAATTCGGCGGTCGCCTGGCACCATGCGTTGAACTAAGGTGATGTTTTCGTCAGTAATTGCAGTTTTTGGAAGTCCCGAATATTCATCGTCTCCCAAGCTCTTACGGCCACCTTTAAATTCAGTGGCCCAAAATTTCACTCTGTAAATGAAGGCGCAGAGTCCCCACACACAGAAGCTAACTCATCTTTGATTTGCGTAGGCGTATTGCCTTTCAAAAACAAATATTTAATGACAGCTCGATACTCGATTTTATCCATTTTCATAAAAACACTCATACAGCTGCTACATAACTGAGCGTCCGAAATGGCTGAAACAATCGATTAGTAACTGTCAACAGATGGACAACGAAATTCACTAGCTTTTATTTACGAGTGCTGCCATTCTTATGTTGAGGTTGAAAACTTTTCAGACCACCTTGGTATTTAGTTTAACCATATCTTGTGTTTTCCAACAGTGCTAATAAATGAATTTTATATAACGGGAAATCATAAGGAATAGACAAAAAATTGCTGCACAGAAAACATATACCTTTAAAAATTTCTCATTTAAAATTACTTTTTATGTGACACCAAATTCGTTATTATATGTTAGAGATTTTCAATATTATGTTCTTAAAATTTTGTCCCTACTCTTGTTTTTCACAATGTGATGGACAGAATCTCGTATTTCAAGGCCATCGTATACCGACAAGCTTTTATATTTTTGACTGTCCACTCAGTCTTCTCTATACTCCTTGTATCTACAAGGAAGCGTGTGCTAAACTATTTATGCCACAGGTTATGTTTAAATTAGAAGATAAAAAATAAGCTCCCTAAAAATAACCTGTAGGAGCTTCAATAAACTATTAATGGATAGAGGAATTTATATAGATAGCATACATTTTCCTGTGTTTAGAACAATTAAGTTGGTAACACAGAGGACATCGAAGACTAAAATTTGTTTCATAAAGGATTACATATATTAAAGTGTACGCTCGGCTATTTGCCACCCTCTCCTGTTTCAATATAAACATATATTTCTGTTTCAGTCACCAAATAAGATCCTACATTTGCCTCGTGCACATCGAATAAATTACGTAAACTGAACAGTAGACCAGAACTTTCTGGTAAACGCCATTATTCTAATACCTTGTTATGTAACAAGACTTTAAATTGGATTTTACGTTTAGATAACAAAATCATGCTTCAGAGATCTAATCAATACAAGCTTCCGCAAGCACTAATAATAATAAAAATGGACAAAATAGTCCCAAGCGTACGATAAATTCTTTCAGAATGTTCATTTTCTTTCTGAACACTCGATTTCAATAACCTAAAAGAAGAAACAATGTATCTTTCTTATCAGTAGCGCTTCATATGGCTATTTCCTCTATTTTTAAATGTACTGCAATGCAGTTTTGTTGAATATTCTACTTACAGTAGGAGACTGATGACAACCGATACATTTGATAAATAAGGAAAACACACATGTGAGAGACTGAATATGAAAAATAAACTTAATTCTAGCGGTAAGAATAGGTGATCCCATTAGTAAATGCGGTTTTTTTCTGGTATTTTGGAAAATTTATTGGGTTTCTTTGGTATGGCAGTTCTAATTTGAGGATGCCATAGCTAGTGTTGCGTGCGTTGCGAGCATGTATCGGTCTTCAGTTCTTAATAAACAATCACAAAATGGAAGTAACAAAGTTTGAACTTAAGGATCCTTCTAAAGCACTACTGGAAACAAAATTATAGTCACTGCCGCAGCTCTAATATGTGAAGCGGAAGGAGAAGGTGTTGTTAGTGACCGTGTGGCACAACGCTGGTTCCGACGTTTCAACAACGGAGACAAAACACTAAAGATTTACCAAGGTATGGACTATTGAGGATACACGCCAAGTTTTGCGAGAAATCAGAAATAAAGTACCCACAGGTTTTCAGAAGAACTAAAGATACACGTTAAGACATTTGAAAAATCAGACAGAAACTGTGGATCTGTACTTCATGAACTGACACATCAACAGGCTGAACACAGATTAGATATCTGTCGTAAACTTATCCGTAATCCCATGGATGATAGATTTGACAGGAGAATTGTCACTTGAAATTAAAAATGGGTATATTACCGAAACTTTGATGCCTCGAAACAGTAGCTTGCTCCCCGCCAAACTGCCAATGTCACCATTAAAAGAGTCAGTTCGGTCCCAAAGTAATTTTGTGTGTCTGATAGAATTTTGAAGGTGTAATACACTGGGAGTTTGTTGCAGATAGGCGAGCAATTGATGCTAATCTTTATTCTCAACAACTGGAATGAGTTCATGAAACTTTGAGATGGAAATACTCAGTATTAGTTAACCGAAATAGAATTCTATCGCAACAATACAATGCAACACCCCATATTACACGAACAACCATGAAAAAATTTCAGCAGTTTGGATGAATTCAACTGCTACCACACTCAACATACAACCTTAATCTTGCACTATCAGAATATTATCTTTTTCGATTCATGACACATTTTCTACCTGGAAGAAATTTTGACAACATTGAAGCAGTGCAAGTGGGTGTCGCCAAATTCTTCACATCAAAAACCAGAGACTGGTACCATCGTGGGATAATAAACCTTGCTAAACGATGACTCAGTACCAAGACTATATAATCAAATGGAATATACATTGAAAATTAGTTAATTGCTTGCCATAACACATTTCAAATAATTGGTTTTTCTAAAAAAAAAAAAAAAAAAAAAAAAAAAAAAAAAAAAAAAAAAAAAAAAACACTTTACTTATGAGACTGTGTCTGTAATTATATATTATATAATATATTATATAATTATAATTATATAATTATATGTATTATAAATTATATTACTAAAATCATGGAATTCCATCGTAAATATCAGGAAAGACCAAAACTTATATTATGCAGTAAATATCTTGAGCAAGTTCAATGTTTTAATTATAGAGGCTTACTTACATATTGATCAAGATATTATTAATAAATTGAACAGATGTCAATAGATATGTTGGTCAATTAAAACAATATTAGTAGCAACTCAAATAGACCCCAGAGTAAGTTCTACAGAGTAATGGCAGCACCAAGTCAGATATATGGCAGAGTCCTGCTATTAAAGAGAAAGGTTTATAGTTATATTCTGGAGCCAGAAACGAGATTACGCAGATCAAGGTTAGGATATGCAAAAATGGATAAAATAAAAAAATCAAGAAATTAGAAATATGTTAAATATGAGGGTTGTTCAATAAAGAATGATCACAATTGCTTTTTGAAAACGTACCTTTACTCGTCCTCATAATTTTGATGGTCCTTCTCAAAGTAGTCTCCCCTGAATGTCTCCAGTGGTTCTGCCGGTCTTCAAAGACATGATGGAAACTATTTTTGAGAAATCCTTCAAAATCTTCTCCGCAGCCTTCACCACTGCTTCTGATGATGGATAATACCTCCCACGAAGGCGTTTCTTCAAGTTAGGGAATAGAAAGGGTCACATGGACCTAAATCCGGACTATAGTGAGGGTGAGAGATGCACTTTACGCTGATTTTTGCAAAATATTCAGCAACAACATTGGCAATATGCGGCCGCGCATTATCATGGTGCAGCATCCAGCCAGCTCCACGGAAATGTGGTCTTTCGCAACTGATATGAACTTAGAATGTTTTCCCTGTAGTATTGTCCAGTTGCTGATATGTGTGCAGGTACAACATGCCGATAAACCATGCCATGAATATCAAAGAATGAGATGACCATAACTTTCCCAGCAGAAACAACCACTTTTGCTTTATGGGGGGTTGGTGATGAAGGAGATTTCCAAACTGAGCTTTGCTGTTTGCTCTCAGGATCAAAATGATGTAGCCAAGTTTCATCAGCAGTGATGACGTTTGAAAGTAACTCCGGATCTTTCTCTAACATCAACTTTAACCGCATATTACCTCCATTGCAACGGTAGGCGATACTGAACATGTCTGAACTTTCCTGGTTCTCACAGGCGGGAAGTAGGAGTACCAACAATGAAACCACTACTGTGTGTTTGTTTCAGATTAAGCTAACAGAATATAATAAGATTGAATTTTAGTGCGAAAAATTATGACCGTAAAACATTATGATCATTCTTTATTGAACAGCCAACGTATATACGCAATAAGTGAAAAAAACAGGCGGTCGTAGGTATAATTGGAAACAACATCTGATTAAAATGGATAATAGAGAATGCCAAAATTAATCATATCCTATTTACTAAGAGGACTACGTGAACTAGGACGGCCAAGGCAAAGAAGTGGTGAGGCCGGAACAGGCCACTTGACCTAAACCATGAAAGAAAGAAGGAAGCAGAAGAAACTTGTGTAAGTTTATGAATATAGCGAGTAAAATATTTGTATAATGTTTATTTAAAGTTAAGTATAAACGGAAAATAGAGAAAGAAACATTTTGCTAAACACGAAGTAATCTGTGAATCAGCTTTTAGCTAAGTTCAAGACAGATACACTGAGCACTTAACTGTAATATTTCAGAGAATTCGCCAGCAATTGCAAGTAGGTAATGGTGGAAAGTATAACGCGCTCTTATTAAAAAAAAGACTAAACCATTGCAGAGCGCAATGAAATAATTGATTTGCAGTAATTAAGGTGGTCAAAGTGTTTTGGACAATATAGTAAGGAATATTAATTTGTTGAAAGTACCTACTTCCGTAAAATGCCATACAACACGGTAGCAGCTTGGCATGTGTGGCGTAATTTAATACGTTGTGTCAGTCGACAGTTGTAAAACAGTGCTGTGGGATAATACAGTGTCACTATTTTAAAATCACAGTACTGCCCAAGGGAAGAGAAAGCCAGAGGCAAACGAGAGCAGCCGAGACGTACAAACACCGTTAAAAGTTATCTGACATTTATATTTAATGTCCCCATAAGGCCAATTGACTATTGTGACGTTACGATATTATATGTTTATTATGGTAATAATTATGGGATGAACATAAATATTTGGGTAGTTTTGCAATGCCTTCAAAGCACAGCAAGTCATTGTCATGCGTGTGAAGGGGTCATATGTAGATTGATGAGGAATGTTTGTTATAATGAGAATACACCGAAACAAAAAAATTCCTCTTTCCCTCATCCCCTATAGGCAGAGGCAAGAGTTTTTTGTTTTCAACAATTTTGTCGCTAATTTTCGCGAAATTTTGCTTTTCTCGAAAATAATATTTTTTAGCTGTAAATGAAAAAGAGTCTATTATTTTTGGTCTGCATAAACAAATTTGTCCTGCGCCGCGGCGTAGCGGGCTAAGGCACTATGCCTTGGTCCCTGGCCACGGAAAACGGCCCGGGTTCGATCGCACCCATGTGGTGGGGATTTTAGGTCCCGGGTATAGGACCGGTGCCCACTCAGCATCGTGAGGAAAGTGAGGAGCTTACGCTAGGCAAGCGGTCCTGGTCACGGAAACCAACATTCCGGTCGGGGGATGCCGAGATGCTGACCACATCTCCTCCCCGTATCGGTTGGATGATCGTCCACCTCTGCCGTGCGTAAGTGGGCGTGAGGCCGGCAGTCGGGTTGGTAGGCCTTGGCCCTCTAAGGCCTGTCGCGCCATGGGGGTTATAGACAAATTTACATTTATTACAAATTACATTAATATAACAGTAATTTAACATTCATTTCTTCATAGCATGAAGCTAGAAGTTGTGAAAAATATTTAGAACTTTAACGAAAGCAAGATAAAATTTAACACTTAACAAAGCCAATACAGTATCATCATCATGCGCCCTGGAATAACAACTAAGCAGTGCAACAATAAACTGACACCACAGCACCCTGTTGGTCTGTGATACTGAGAACTGTTTGTCGTAGCACATCGTGTACAGTAAAAAACCTCCTATTATGCTGACTAGAAGAGCTTCTTGTAAGCTACTTTTAGACATAAAACTAACATGAAAATATTGTCCCTAAGGCTTAAGAATGTGTTCCAAAATACCCGAAAGTTAAAAAATAAATACAAACAATACCTCACTGAAAACCACCCAAATTTAGAAGCTAAAAATGTTCCCATTGCCTATACTGACACACTGGTCTAGCAGGTTTAATTCAGTAGTTTATATTGCCGGCTATTTTTATGCAATTGTCGATTTCTTTTTTGAAATAAAAGCTTTCAGTTCCTGCTAAAAATGAGTTAAATGATCATTTTTCGAAGCCAAGTGCTGCAATATTTTAAAGGTAAAACAATCAATATTTGTTTCTTTCACTTTGGAAACAGAGTAAGTGCACTTGTAGATCATATCATGGATCCCAGTATTAGAGAAGCAGTAGAAGAGAATCTAAATATTTGCCACTGTATGGCTATGTATAAATTAAACTCCATTATGGCAAAAGAATCTTATGATATAACAATAAAAGCTTTGGATCATTTGTTTGCACCTTCTAGGCTAGTTACTAAATCAGGTATAACTGATTTAGATCCTGTAATGGCAGCATTTAAACAACTAAATGCATTTAAAACCAGTGGCATTACTTGTGATTTTGATAACGATAACATATTGGATGTAGTAACAGCAAACTCGGCAATGATGGTAAAAACTGATTCCTACCGCAATTTCTGTGAAAAGCCCCTTCAATGTCTTTGGTTGCCGATGTCAAACACTGACAGTGAGAGATTTTCCTCTAGATATAACTAAATTGTGAAAGCGAAAAGCACAAATATGAACAGCGAAAATATCACAACCTGCATGCTGCAGTTTGGAGACATCTGATGTGTAATATTTGATCTTACTTACTATCTGCTGATTTCAAATAAAATATTTTAATTTGGAAAGAAGAGGTTTTTAGCAGTTGTATTACTCTAATTACCTGTTACTTTTCATTTCAGCAATGTCATTACTCATTAATTCTTCCCCAAAATTTGCGCGAAATTAGTGAGAATTTATGGTAAAAAACCACAAAACATCCCCAATTAAAATTATTAATGTGAATTTTATAAATGATTGTCACCACAAAATCTTGTCTCTGCCCATAGGGTTCCTATTTTTTGCAGAAAAAAGTATATATTTTTAAGTTGTAACGCAAGACATACATTTATTTGCCTTCTGCTCAATTTCAGCAACCAGAGACAGGATAATACTCGTAAATAAACTTTGTTCCTTATCAATGATATATGTATTACCTACCTGTGGGCAAGACCACACACACACACACACACACACACACACACACACACACACACACACACACACACACACACACACACACACACACACACACACAACTGAAATCAATACTGCAAACAGCGATGAAAAGTATCCGCCAAAGTTACGTTTGATTTTTTCCCCAATAGTGATGGGTATCTAAAAGCAAAGAAGCCTTGCAAACTGGTATCTTTTTATGAGTTATTTTGTTTGAAAATCAATAAGTATAAGAAATTATATATTATTAGCGAATGCTTATCATTTCTAAATAATTTGTTTCTTGTTAGATTTGGGCCTATGGATAAGAAAGCTGAGATAGTATATTTTTATTTTCGATCTACTTTCACTAAACATATTCCAGCTCGACATTAATTTGACAATGGTTTCTTGTTTGTTGGGCTCTAAGTGCGGAAAACAGATGCCGTATTTTGAGCTCCTGCATGGATGTATAGATTTGATTTCCCATCTTTTAAGGATGTGTCTCGAGGACAATTTCCTCATACCATACTACCCTTAACTCGAAATGAAAATAAGTATTTTCATTCAAATCCATATCTTTAAGTTATTTACATACAAATAAAGTGTAATATCTTGCCTTTATGCGAATAAGCTCTGCATTTTCACTCCAAAATGCACAGATTTAGTAGGTACTCAACAGTAAATACGAGTATGTAACAGTTTTTGTACACAATGTTGATTCTTTACTTTCCGAGTTAGTCTTCTTTGCTTACCAACAAAACTCGCCAAAGTTAACAACTATAGCATTCCTGAGTGTTAAGGTAGCGAATCACAATAGGATGCTTCACCATATTTTAGTTTTTTCGTATTGTGACGCAGCGGATAGTCGGCGACGGGCAGTCGACACCGTAAACAGATAAGCCACGAGCAAGGTTGTAAAAACTATTTTTTTTATTTATTTATTGTAAGTTCAGTATAGTGTTAAATACACAAAAGAACCACGTCATATGAATTTATACAGTTTAAGAACACAGCTATACAGGTTGTGTGATATAAATATAATACTAACTTACTTTAATAGATCCATACACACTAATAATAATAATAATAATAATAATAATAATAATAATAATAATAATAATAATAATAATAATAATAATAATAATAATAATAATAATAATAATAATAATAATAATAATAATAATAATAATAATAATAATAATAATAATAATAATAATAATAATAATAATAATAATAATAATAATAATAATAATAATAATAATAATAATAATAATAATAATAATAATAATAATAATAATAATAATAATAATAATAATAATAATAATAATAATAATAATAATAATAATAATAATAATAATAATAATAATAATAATAATAATAATAATAATAATAATAATAATAATAATAATAATAATAATAATAATAATAATAATAATAATAATAATACTTTTACAAGCATTGTTGAAAACAGGCAAGTTGTCAATTATATACAATTAAAGTTGCTGGTTATTTTGATTATATATATATATATATATATATATATATATATATACAGATATTAGAAGAAACTAAAACTTAGATGATGTTATTCTAAATGTATAATGTCTTGTACACCTAATACAATGTCTAGGGTTTAGTCATAAGTATTGTAAAATAAGAAACTAGCCCTCAAACGATAAATTCTGAAGTTGTAGTCTTAGTTTAGAAATTCATCAAGTGAATAAAAAACATTATTAATTAAATATGATTTCAAGAAAAATTTGCATTTTGTTAAGTTACTAGACACTTTAACTTCTGCTGGGAGTTTGTTATATAGCTTGGCTCCCATGTAACTAGGCAACTTGTCACACAGGTGGAGTCTATACTATATCTTGAGAAGATAGCATTGGTTCTCAGCTATTTAATTTAAAAACAATACAAACATTGGCTTTTAATATTTTGAAAAATTTAGAGCACTTTTACAGGTTTATGCATGTACTTTTATACGTTTTCGGTCAGTTTGATTTGAAATGTATTTAAGCAGTTTAGAATAAGATAATCGTTTCTGGTGCTATAGACATGGAAGTTTTTTTTTTAAGTTCTGTATATGTTTCATTACGTTTTATTAATTATTTTTCCATCGAGCTTATTCACCTTAGGCATATTTATATACAGGTTACATTGCCCTATAAGTGAGTAGTATTTTGTATTTAATCCTCCTAAACATAATAAAATAGAAGTGCAAACAGTTTACAGAATATTGCAAATTTAAACTATTTAAGAGCACCATTTACTGTTTTTACGTAGTTTTATCCGCGTCCATAGCAAACCTTATTTTGAAGAAGAAGATTAAGCAAATAGCATTAGTGTTTCGCCTGTAAACTTTGGATAGCCCTGAATTACAGATTGATCAAGGTCGACCTGGGTCTACACGGCGGTGTTGCGATATAAGGCTGGTACATAACGGCGCGACTGTCATAACATTCATGTTCAACATGAACCTAATTTGTTAAATCAGCATCGCCTGTGTTATCTGGGACAACATAACGAAATTAACTGGAATGCTAATAGCTAGATTTGTGTATTAAATATATATTCATTGTTTTATCATTTACGTCTGGTTTAAAGTATCTTTACTCTCCGTTTTGTCCATTATTTTATGTATTACAGGAAACAAAATTATCGTTACATATTCCACATTTTGTTTGATATACTTTCATATTATCACATTGTTTGATCTTCTTTATTCTTCTATTGATATTTCAAAAATTTCTGTTGGCTTTATCCACAATTGTTCTCCATTCTCGCTAATTTATCCGTCTCTTCGAAGTTTTAACAGTAATAAGTATTTTAAAAGCTTATTTCATTCAATACTTTAGGGTGAACGACCTGTAAATTTGGACGAATCACTGCTGTCTGTCATATAAATTTTCTTGCTTTATTTCCTGTGCTATGACGTACTTCTTCTCCAGTACCTACTTAAAGTAGAAAAGATATTACACTCCACCCAAAAATTTTATGTTGACATTTCAGCAGAAATACCCGTTTTGAGACCGCATGAAGTACAGTTCAGTTAACTTGAGGTGGCAGCTGAGTAAAGATGCACACTAAATGGAATTAGTCGGTTACCAATCCTGAAAGGAGAGTGAGGATGACTTGTACACGTACAGCAGTTGATGCACGCATCATCAATGGCTTCAGATGTACAAATCGTCCTCAGTCTCCTTTCAGGATTGGTACCCGACTAATTCCATTTAGTGTGCATCTTCACTCAGCTGCCACCTCAAGTTAATCAGAGTGTATTAAAACAAACAAATTTTTATAAAAATATTTGTAGTAGTATGTAACCTTGTTTTTATGTAGTATAGTAAACCTATCTTCAGCGGAATCGGACGGGACTCTCGCAAATTTTCATTAAAGACAGATTTATGTGTAACGAAGAAGTATTTCCCTTTCACCTGACATAAAACCACACCTTGAACAATTTTCCTCCCGAACATTTGCCACCTTTTAAACATAATGACTTGGTAACACGTGCAAGAATAATTCCGTATCGTCGCCGTTTGCTGTTTTCAGGTTTGCAATCTAATTTGTAATGGTGTCAGTGCTGTCATTCGATTTTCCACAAGGTTCGTTAAAATATATTTGATGTATTTTGCGGAAACTCTCCAGCCATCTATTAGACGCTTTGAATTCAGTCTTGCCCAGTCTTTCAGGTACCATTTTAGCATATTTCTGTAACATAGGCCCCAATATGGGGTGATTTTTTGCTCTAAAACAAACTACATTTCTCACTTGTACTCTAAGGACCCCGAGAAAACATGTAAGTTCCAACAAATGGTGGGTACAATGGAAAGAACGGAGTCTAAAAAAGTAAGGCAAGAGACGATCCTTACATTTTATAAAGTGTTGGCGTGCCTATGTTACATTACAGGGCAGAAACCTAGATATTAACAATTAGTTTGGCAAAAGGGATAGAAGCAGCAGAAATGAGATTGTTAAAGCCATTGGCAGTTTTCCGACTGCAAGATTAAAAAAAGAACAGGAAATCCGAGAACAATTAGATATTAAGGAATTCTGCAGAAGATAGATCAGCATTGGAATAAATGGCATGATCATATAGTATGGATAAAGAAAGGCCGTATCCGTAAGCAACTTTGACTACAAACCTTAAGGGAGAGGAAATATAGGACGTTCTAGACAGAGGTGGAAAGGTCAGATGTGAATTGCTTGGTTTCGGAACAGACACTGCCTAATCCTAATTGTATGTGAAGATGATTTAGGCTAGAAAGTTGAGAATCTATAAGTTATCTAAAAAGAACCTTTAAAATATCTAAAAGTATTCCAAAAAGGGCCTACAGATTGAAAAAAGGGCGTAAAGAAGTGATACCTACAAATTAATAAATTAATTTTCAATTAGATAGTTAATGAATAAGTTTGAAAGTACAATATTCTAGCGATATGCAGCACATAGGGCGAAAAAAGCTACACGTAACTAATGCTTCTCCTGATTCAGCAACTACCAATAGACATTCTGGGGAAAGAAATTGAAATCTATATAATTAAATCATACTTGGCTTAACCACCTCTGGGTTAGAGAAATTTAACTTTAGAAAGGTTACACTATATCATAAGAAGTGATACCTACAAATTAATAAATTAATTTTCAATTAGATAGTTAATGAATAAGTTTGAAAGTACAATATTCTAGCGATATGCAGCACATAGGGCGAAAAAAGCTACACGTAACTAATGCTTCTCCTGATTCAGCAACTACCAATAGACATTCTGGGGAAAGAAATTGAAATCTATATAATTAAATCATACTTGGCTTAACCACCTCTGGGTTAGAGAAATTTAACTTTAGAAAGGTTACACTATATCATAACAGCCATCTATAAGTTCGTCGGTGTAAAGGATCGTCTGTTATCTGACAGTACATTGCGAAAATATTAAAAGCTTATCTCCACATCAACTGATATCATTAGTCCATACTTGAAAAAAGTTAAATACTATGGAGAAAAATAACCGGATATTTTGAGAGGGTTTACTAGATTCTCTGCTGGTGCTAATAATGATTTGAACACAATGGAAAGGGTCCTCTCAGCTGTTACCTGCTGTAGCCATTTTCAGGAGTGTGTATTAATTAATACAAATTAGAATTTACACCAGACTCTGTTAAACATGTAAAGGATACTCAAACGAAGTTACAAAGGCAAAAAAGCACATTAAGCGAAACAAAAATGCTATAAGAAGTGCCATGAAATAAAAAAGCAGCTTAAAGGACAAAAAGGACAAATAAAAATTATAAAGTAGGACCTTTAAAATAAAAAAATAGCTAAAATAAAAATAGACAGATAATATCCTGCATTTTCTGGCCTTTAGTGACCCATAATAAATATATGTTTGGCCTCATCTTCAATACTAGGGTAAAATAAAAGGATTTTTTTCTCAACTTCTGGGCCTAATGAGGACTAAGAAACTACTCCCACACTATTTAATAATGTCCTAAGTTCTCACTTTATTTCCCAATAGTATAATTTTCCCACCGTTTCAGAATTTTCGATTTTTTTCTTTAGAATCTCGTTAACTTGATCTTTCCTTACGCTGAATAACTGCATGATCTGCTTTACATTTAGTTTTTCGCTTTCACTGGCATAAGCCACCTTGACTCTCGTGGTAAGATCTAGTACAATTCTTGTTTTCGAACCACGGTGACTATAGAAAATAAACTATCACCTTTGTTGATATTTAGAGGTGTAATGTTATACTGTCTGTTATACTTAACTATGCAGTGAAGAATGAATGACAGATTTTTCAGTATTAGTAGCGTCATTAGTCGCACATCCCTCCTAGATAGGCCAGGAAACCGCAATATGGTTATATTTAAAATGAAATACTATATACTTAGAGCAGACAATGCACATATTCAGCGAGGTCCAGACAATGTTAAAACCTGCATTACTTCGATTTCCGCTACCTGCGTAAGACAGTTTCCGTTTAATAAAGGGAATTCAGCATGTATTTCACCCCTAAATTCAAGGGAACAAGAAGTATTTCCACTTATACAGTGGGGCAAGGACAGCGAATATGTGTGACAGAGAACGCATGCTACACAAGGAGTAGAACGTTAAAAAACATGCGCCCTATTCACTCTGTACACTAAAACCGAGAAGATTTCACAAAAGTAGAACACGTCAGAATGTTTTAGAATGGTCTGTAACTGAAGTGATATGGGTTGCCATAAACTACCGAGGGAGGGTGTAGGAACGTTTTCCAACCCCCTGGGTCTAATTCCTCAAAGATTTTCTTTCCTGTGGTATACTATACAATTATCCATAGTGGTATGCACAGCAAGGAATACCATGATACAAGCAATGAGATATTTGGGAAAGTACTATTTTGGGAGAGGAGGAGGAGGTTGTATTCTAGGGTTATATTTTGGGCCACTTCCTGGATTCCGCCAGATATGGGGACGGAGGAAAACCTGGGAATAATTCAATCAGGCTGGTTGAAGTGGTGGGGTTCTTACGGCGGACCATCCAATTAAGAACCTATTTGGTTACCGCTGAATTTGGTATGGTTAGAGAATATCACGTGAATATAAAATCAGATTGTTACTTAATCTACCACTGGCAAAATAGGTAGAGAAATTGTCGATACAGAAATGCATGTTTTGAGGACCATGCATCAAAAACAATTTTTAGATAAATTTCGTGTATGTGCATGTGTGTGTTTGTGTGAACATAAACAAAAGCGAAGAGTGAATTAAATACCGATCTTGTTATTTAAGGTTAACAGTTTTCTGAATGCGATACCAAGGTTTTCAAAATAATTATCACACTCCAAAATACTATTTGATGGAAAAGGTTTCAAAAATGTTATGTTTTTAACAAGACTAATGGTTGAAATAATTTGTAATATGTTTAAGATACTTTCATGACAAATGAAATGTAAGGCAAGCGCCTAGGGGACGGTAGTGTATTGTTGTTTTAGAAGGACCTATGTGGGCGAAGAAGTTAACTACCTGACACAGTTAAATGTGTAATACTATAGTGTATCTTCAGCATAAGCGAGAAATTGAGCTTCTTTTCCGGAAAGGCTGTATTAATTGCTCCATTTCTTGCATTTTGATATTTTTTAGTTCGCTAAGATAGAGTTATAACGAATGTGCATTGAAATTGCTCCAGAAACTTGTAGAACAAAAAAATACAGACTCTCTTTACGTTCATAATCCTCCTTGTTGTTTTGATAGTTACTTAATCAGTGCTGCAAACAAGCAAAAATAACAGCGGGCGAAGCGGATTAGAGTAAGACCGAGGATACAATTATTTTTTAAACGTTCTCCAACGTTAAATCATATCTAACGATGAATAAAATAGGTGAAATGATGATCAAATGAGTCCAGAAAAATAGAGAATTGTACCGCGAAATTTGTATGGCTGCACTGTGAAAGAAAAAGTTCATATGTGCAAAATGTGTGTGTGTGATGCATAAAGATGGGAATATACAAATATCGAAATGTTAAATATTTTGTTCCCATGATTACATGATGTAATGAAATTGAAAGTTCCATCGTTTTCATTTCTATTCCGATTCGTCCGCTATGCCAATCCTATTCCTCTTCCATTTGCGGACGTTTAAGATTAGTTTCCACTCGGAATAAAAATGAAAAAAGAAAATTATACAGAAAATTCTTCATCGAAAAACTTAGCATTCAACATAATCTAGAAAGCAAAAGCTTTCATATTTAGTGATAAATAGAGCTTTTTTGAAATATCTTCAAAATATTTATCCGATTCACTCACGCTGCTTTATATCCTGAATTTTTTTTTTTTTTGGAAATAGTCTGCAATTTTCTCTTCATCCTGAATGACTAATGCATGACTGCTAAATATAAGACATACACAAAATATTTCCATAAAAAGTAATTCAGATTTCGCTAAAGTACCAAGTTATGTCTAAATTTTTGTGTAGAGATAACCATTTTCAAGTTATTCTTTGTTACTGGTTTAATTTTCAAAGATGTACTTTTCTAATTAGTAGGTCTTATATATTCTGTCTATCAAAGAGAATGGAATACCAAATCATCACAGAGAGACAGCTGTTGAAGGATCTGACTAATTCTTAAGTCTATTACCATATATTTTCCAATTCTCATTGTACCTAAAGGAAATATGCAATACTACATTTCTAAATAGGTTTATCTCGATTAACCTGAAGTTGAAAGAAGAACAGTTTGTACAAAGTAGTAAAAAGGCATGTGAGTGAAAATAACTGGTTTTCTTATTTTTAGTCTCGCCAATTGCGATATCCGGTAAATCCACTTAATTTCTACATTCATTTGTTGGAGTGCTATGGTGCAGCCAACAATGAGGACAAAATACCGTATTTATGGTGATAAAATTTGTGTACACGCTTCTTTGTATGCAAATTTGAGTTTAATTTGACGTTTTACCCGAAAGTAAGGTATAACATTAAACAACCATGAGTAATAAGGGAATTATATGATTTACAATTCAAACGGTGGCCTGCTCTTATAACACATTTGGCAGTAAGTCTTTGCTGCCAAGTACACACGTCACACATAAAAGAACTTTCTATAGTGATTTCTGGCTTCCCCTATTTTGTTTAATGCAAGTGGAATAGTTTAAAATGGAAAAGAGAAAGCAAGGGCGTACTATCAGTGGCAAGGAGTGAGATGCATCCACAAAACGAAGCTCAACCTCTGCATGAGCCATACACCAACCACTGCGCCTACTCCCGCTACCTTCCAAGATGAAAAGAAACTGAAGGGCAGATGACAAATTTCTTGCAGTATACCAGGTGGGTTACTGATCTGTGAAGACCGGGGTAAAATAATGAGGTTGACCGGGCTAATATAATGAAATCTGGTAGCTAACAAATACGACCTTCAGACCTTACTCAACATAATAGATTAATTTTAATTTTACCCACATTATATACTTCCAGGGAATGGGGAAAGTGTTCCAACCAAAAGTTCGACGACGATATTTCACTAGAAATACATGTTTTGAGACTCTCTGTATCCATTCCACCAGTGTTCGAAATTAAAATTATATAGGGTAAAGGAGAAAATCTTACACTTGGACAAGAATTTTATAAGAAACATTGGAGGTAAATGATATCAGTTCACTACTGGAAGCTATTCGTCCAGCTAATTTCTATATATAAGGCATAAGATTCCTGAATTAATTTTTAGAAATTATAATTTTGGAAGTCCCATTTGGACCTTCTGCACCAGTCCTCTAGGAACTTTGGTAGGCCACTGTATATATATATATATATATATATATATATATATATATATATATATATTTAAAATGTATATGCATATGTATATGTATATGCATATATAAAGCAATCATTTTTAAGTTAACATCCAATCGCAGTTCCGATACACTCGAAGATATCCAAATTTGTTTATCATATCACAATATCTAATGGATTTCTATAAACTCCAAATCTGTGCCGACTCTTTCAGCCATGGTCGCTAAAGCGTATGTCTCTAGCGTTCTGCCGCGTAGAGGGCCGCGGGTTCGATTCCCGCCTTGGACATGGATGTTTATGTGTATAGTGCATATGTGTGAAACTGAGGAAAACAGATCAGAAAATAAACGAAAACAATGAAAAAATTGTTAAATAAGAAAAAACATATATTAAAAAGAGGAACAAGAAGAAGTCTGTCGGAGAAGCTTCTTACTCGAGGAAAGTTTGAACAACCAGGAAGCTCAGAAGATCTTTGTATTTTATTTTATTTTTATTAGAACTCAGGTTTTATTTTAACCTTAAGTATCTGTTGCTTCCGTTGTGTAAGTGAAAGCGACTTTGATTTAAAGCAGCAGAGATTCTATTTCAAAGCCGAGCAACTATTTTGTTAATGTAACCTCATCTCATCAGAATTTCAGCCTCTACGATAAACATGAACCAATGTAAAGTATCAAACAAATTTTCAATAACCCCAATACTCCAGCTGTTAATTGAATTTCTTGTAAACATACCAACTATATTATACAATTTAATAAGATTTTCTGCCCTGACGCACATTTAGTGCAAATTACAAACTAATTACTGATATAATCATAGGTTTCACGTTTGTATAGTGTATCACGCATACTAAAGCACATAATTTCTCATAAATGCATTTATACATTTATCTGACCTGCTACTTATTATTCCTTATTTGTAACCCTTTTTCTAGTTATCTCTGCTATACAAAGGAATGGTGTATATGAATTACGTCCTATGAATAAAAAATCTAATGTTATTTAATCAGCACCAAGCGTTGTTAAAGGACACACGCTGGTTTCGCTCGCGTAATTAGAGAAACCATTGATTGCCAATTAACGAATCTTATACCAGATCATGAATCACCCAGAAAGTAATGACAAGCACTTTCTTTCTCAGCGGACTACAGTGTCGCGAATACAAAATTTTAGCTATAAATTGTTTGAAGGTTCATAAGTGCAAGCGCAAAATTTCCATTTCTTGCAACCGACAGTGTAGCTGCAGCAGTCTTTCAAAATTGTGCCTGTAAGTAGTTCACGCTACAAGGAGCATGTGTAAATTGATTCCTCAGTACAGAGAAAAATACTATACAAACGTCTGTGCAAAGACTAAGAACCATCTGCAGTCTATAGGAGTACCAATTATTGGTCGCTGGGTACAGAGGTGAGACCATTATAAGGCGGATCGACAGTGTTTCAAATTTATTTTCTCATTCACGAGGATCAACGTGTTACAACTTGACATTTGGCAGTGCAACTGTGAATTAGCAAGTGTGAAGTACTTCAAAGTCCAGGAGATTGATTCAACTCGATACTTCTCAGCCTGAGACAGTATTGCCCCATTTACCTTACAGATTTGACCTAAATCCCTTGAACTTCCACTTATTTCGGCCTTTAAATAATGACATTCATGAAACACATTCTGAGGATGATCAAAAGGTGATTCGAGCAGCGAAGAAGTTTCTTCGTGAGCAGAGTAAGGTCTGGAACGGATAGAGCATATACACCCTTGTCTCTCAGTGGAGGAAGGGAGGAGAGTACTGGGAGAAGAGTACAAGAAAACATAAATAACTGTTGAAGAAAACATTGTGGATAGATACTTTCTGGAGGAACCTCGTGTATATGTGTGCATATATATTATCGTTAAGAATAGCATGCTTGCTTCACTTGCGTGCTTTGGAGTACATTGGCTACAATCTCAGGTGTCAATAGCACTGCGAATCTTCCGCTGGGTTTGGAGTGCAATATTGGCAAAAGATGGACAGCATAAGGAATACTCCCATCATTTCTTGGGTGAGATGGTTGATGTTTGACATGTAATTACCATGATCACAATTACTGGTATATATTTTCTGAGTGTTATTTGTGATAATTATGTGTTTATCCTACTTATATTATAAAGGAATCATTCAGGTACATTAATATTGTTCGGGATGTTTAATAGAGGAAATCATTGAGTTGTATGTGAATTTGTTGACTCTTTGTTTCATGATCTCTTTGGGAAATCATTCAAAGAATTTATAAAGTAAAGGAAAGAAGGAAAAAGAAAGAAAATAAAAAAAATGTTTGCAGCATAATTTACAGCTAAGCCATTTATATTTTTGAGAAATTAATTTAAATTTTACTCGTTTCACTACATTAGCAAAATAGAAAATTTTAAAACATGTGCAATGGATCCAAAACAATTGAAACCATTAAATTAAAAAGGTATTATCACAACAATGGATACTGGATGTAATATACTTACATTGTTTCTAGACAATGAGGCATAGCAATAACATTAGCCAGGGCCATAGTGGAAGGGGAACACGGATGTACGCCGTCCCCCTCTATTTTTGGAGGGGGACGCAGTCCCTTACTAATAATATTATTTATACTCTTTTTGATTATTTACATTTCTTAATTTAACATTCAAAATAATGCAAAAATATAAAATATATACTTACATTCAAAATACATTCAAATAATGTTTGTGACTATTAACGGACCTCCAGTACATATATGGAACCCAAAGGATTATATAAAAGAATGAATAAAAATTCGTGCGCATGCTGAGGACAACCAAAGCAGGAAGGCGGAACTACAAGTGCAGAATTCTGATCGGTTTTCTGCAGCATCTGGAAACTTTTAGGTGTGCGTCCCCCAACTTTTTGTTAGGAATACGGCCCTGACATTAGCGTATAGTACAATATATGTGGAGAAGATAGCTGAAAGAAAACTTCCCAAACACATTGTAATTTTTTTAAATTTTCCCGTTTTTAGAGTATTATATTATTTTTCACATAATTGTCTTCGGCTTTTTCCTCTTTCGGATCTTTTCTGTTTAAGTACATAAATAAATCCACATTTATGAGCATCCAAAACCCATGTCTGAGTTGGGACCCGGATCCGCTAACCCTTTCGTCTGATAACATCAAAGAGAGTCCTTTAATAAGAGGGGACATTTGCCCCGGCGTTTTTTTTTTTGTTTTTTTTTTTTTTCCCCACGGTGATAACGATCATATAATCCTGAAGTCTTAAGGACAGTCAGAATTAATTCTGATGTTGGTTTTAAGCATTAAGATCGTTTTTCGCATCATTTCAGTTTATGTTTCCTACTAGCAGCTGATTAGAATCTGAAGAAGACGATGGTGAATTAAATGAACAATATAAGTATTTCGGCGGGGAAGTTGAATGGAAGGAAGTGGGTGGAGAGGAAAGGAGGGGGAACACTCGTGCCTTCGCGTTTATTGAGTTTCTCAAGTGAAGTCCACTTTTGCAGTGCAAATAAGAATATTAAAGCGGTTGACCTGATAGACGGTGCAACACTAATGCAGGGTTAATATTTTCTCATATTTTATTTATGGTATATCCTTAGTTACGTAGCTAACACGTTTCCTTTTATATATACACTTAAAATCAATTGCAAAAGCAATATGAAATTACAAAGCTTTTTGTGTGTGTGTTAAATGTTTAGTACGGCCCTAGCATTCAAAGATGTTAACATTCCGTTTTGCTAACTCTTGATAGGAAGCCAATCAACAGCTTCATTGTTTTTAAATTTGTTTTTGTGCTAAGTAACCTCCTGTTATATGTTATTAAGATTGAAATAATAAATTCAGACTGAGAATGCAGACAATACAAGTGACACCCGAAGGCTCTGTTTTATTTTCCATGCTGTTTAGCCTACTCATTGCACATTTTCCAGCCAAATGGCCATATGCCCTAGTTCCCTGATGGATGTTCCTCTATATAAAACAGATAGGATACCTGCTCAGACACTGAAACAATGGTGAAACAATGATTTCTTACATCAAAACATGTCTTCGTTCACCTACCAAGGTCAAAGGTTAAGAATGGAAAACTCCCACCCAATACTTAGGTGTTACCCTTGACCAGCGTCGGCTGAAGCAGAATGCACTGGTTGTGCCAGCATTAGTTTCTTTTTAAGAATTAACATTCTATATACAATAAACGGGTAGGAGATGAGGGATAGTAGTGAATTTGTTTCACCGCACATCGACTGGTACAGAGCGCTACCTGCAATTACAACGCGGAACTAACCAGCGTACACCGGACTTGGAAGATTAGGCGACTTTTCCTCAAGGAAATATCGAGCCACCGTAAAATATAGAAATAGATTGCTGAATATAATATGAATTTAAGGTACTCTAATCAGTCCTTAAGTACTTCATATTAATGATTAGTTGTTGTTGCTAGTAAACAAAATGCTCGAAAAGCATTTTTTTTTACTTTAAACCGACAGGACCTTTATTTTTCGTGTAAATTTTAATTTAATCATTCCGAGATCAACCGTCACCTTTTTTGCTGTATATTTATCTGCAGATCAGCAGCACTTCCCAAGTATTTCAGTTTTGCATTATCTACTAACGAGAATGTAGAAAATGAACTACGTTAAAATAAAAAATAAAAAAATAAAAACTAACTGTTTAAAAAATATAGATTTGTAGTGTCAATAAGGGCATTTTTACGTACGCTAGAAAATCAAAGAGAAAGTTCCTAAATTGTTCTAATATCTGGTGTAGACAAAGATTGTTTAACAGAACTTTAACGGAAATATGAATTCTTTGTATTGCAAACTTTAATGCATTGTAAAGTAACTTAATGATATATTTATAAAAAGAACTTATGTATTCTCTCTCGTTAAGTGCCATATATCTCATTTCTTGTCCTCTGATTGTAGAAAAGGAAAGGGGAGGGAATATTGACACGTCAACACGCACTCAGACGTGTAACAAAAGGTTCCGTCCAAATAGATTATGTATCAAAATTATATATTTGAAATAAATTCATTACGTTGTTTAACATAAGTACAGAAGAAGCTTTCTAAAAATATTGTCATAACTACAGTAGTCTGAGAATCTCTTAACAGAACAATGACTGAGATAGAAACATGTTTTTGTGTTGCAAGTCTAATTGTTGTGAACAATTTATATTAAATTAAACCCAGGATGACTCATTAGTATTAATAATAATGATGGTAATAATAGCAGTAGAAATACTTAAAAATTATAGTGATCTCTCAACAGTATCAATATTGCATTTCCTTTACTGAACCATGTGGCAAAGTTGCAGGAAGAGGTCACTTCCAACAAACAGTTTTTCTCGTTATTGTCAGCGCTATATGTACTGAAGAGCTAAGCAACAAAAGCGCCGTACAAAGCCTACCCGGGCGCATCACGGAGCCAAAAATGCATCGCTGCACTTAATCCGTTTGTATGCAGGATGGGGAGCCAGCTCATTATGTATTCCTGTGCCGTTTTAATAGCTGTTTGGTTATTCCGCAGGGTCGGATGACAGCCAGAGATAAACATTACAGGAATATTTCCACCGTGCTGCCTCGCTGGTACCCGCAACAATTAGTTTGCAGCGAACAAATAGTGAGGAAAATACACAACTTCAGAGGTGAGAGTAACACAACTTGGTTCAGTCAAATGTGGCAACAAGAGTTGAATGGAAAAAGGAGTTTTGCTGATAAATTATAACTCTAGCAATAGAAATTTTACAAATCGAGAAAGGGTTATGCAGGAAGACACAATTAAGAAATGGGTATCCTAGGCAATACATACAAGATTTCAAGTAGAATCGCAAAAATGATTGTAAAGCTCATATAAATAAAATCTTACATGCAAAATTAGGCAATGTTTTACTTTAATGCCTTAAGGAGTATATTGGCAGAAAAGTTTTGTCTCTCCAAAACTATGACTCATTTCTACTACTAAATTAAAGAGAAATTTTAATTTGTAATTCATTATGCAGGGAGGAAAAGTTACGACTTCTATAGCTTTTATCACTTATTAATTAGTTTTATATTATTTACAACTGCAAAGGGTTTTAACATTTTCATGCCAGATTTATGAAGTAGTTTTATAAGCGTTTAGTGGAATACGTATTATATATGATGTCATCCATAAATTATTTGAATTTAAGAAGAAATACGTCTATGAAGACGTAAAAATAGAGGGATTATAAAGGAATGGTCGGTAACTGCTGGGCTGGCATTGAAATAGCTCATCTTGCACCATTGTTGCCACAGATATTATTCCGATACCTTTTCTCCATTAAATGCGTGACAAGTAAGTTTGTATATATCACAAGCGAAAAAGTTTAAAAGTTGGTACTATGTAATAAATACTTACGTGTTCTACGTCAGTAATTTCTCATTGAGTTGACAAATACAAAGGCATGGAGCGAATAACGACATCCAACTTTAAGTAAAGTGTAAGTATTTTAAAATGCAAACGAATAACAAGGAACATATCTGAATGGTTAACCCAACAAAATATGTATTTGACATAAATTGTGCTTTTAGTGAGATCTACAGTTGTTGTTTAATAACAGTTTTTCTCCCTCTTAAGGTTTACTAGTCGTCCCCTATTGTCTAACTCCCGAGGTCAAATCCAGGTCAGATTTCTTCGGACGTAAAAGTACTTAACGTACATTCCTTCGATAGGGAAGTTAAGCAGGTGGTACATGTTGCCGAGTTAGATTAGTTAAAAGGAGCTCAAAGGAGGAGACCAACATCCGCACAGATAAGCTCACACTTTCTCTAAAAATAATGTGGCTGTTATTCATAATCTTCACTGCGTTTATCTTTATTTTTTATAAATATTGATATCATACTTATTTACTTCCTCCTTTAGTATATGTTATAGAAACAGTAAAAGTTATTTTAGGAGGGGATTTATGAAAGAATGGAATAAACTCCAAAAGTACATTTAAAAAGGATTATTCTCCAAAAGGAACAGCAATGGAACAAAGGAACAACTTGTTCTTGCACAGGCTTAAAGATCGTACGTAATTCAATCCATCTTGAACAGAATACCCCAAAGAGTGGACTCCTTAGTATTCCAGTACAGTGTTCATAAAAATACAAAGCACGGTCTTGTTCTTTATTAATAAGTATTTCCAAAATATGCGAACTCATGAAAATTTCCCAATTCAGACGACTTTTACATAGAGAACTGCTCGTTGGTTTTGAAGACTTTTGATTACATGTTTGCAAGGATCTCGAATTTGAGTTTCATGTAACATTTGGTAAACCCTAAGCGATAACGAAAAGTTTGCTGAATATTGTGACTTTGTGTGTCCGTAAATTTAAAAGTCCAATTTGCCGAAATTATAAATGTTCTTTATTTCCGTAGAAATATACTGTTCAATTCTCACGGCAGACCTTTATCTGCGTGCTATCTTTATCTGCAGGATCTTTGTCTCCACACTGCCCGCCTATCAGTTCCTTTGTGTAAACAAGCCGTGCGATCGTAGATAACGGGTTCGCGACAATATTTATATCAATATACTTGTTGCCGTACTAATAGAGGTACTCGTTGTTAATGTTCTATATTTAACAGCACTAATATTATACATTTTTGAAGCATTTGGTCACTCTTTATTTCTCGTGATGCCGAGCAGAAAGCACAGAACTCAATATCACTAATAGCGACCTGCTTTTAAACATTTTATCATCGCTTCAGCGTCTTTTATGTCTCTTTTATCTATAAAAATGCGTAATGGAGCATTTCAGGAAATGTTTAGCTTGAGTAACATTAAACATCTAGAAGGCGAGCTTTCGTACGAATAGTTTGTTAAAAAATGACAAATAAAAGTAAATAATGGCGCATTGATAAAATGCTGTGATTGCAAAACTTAGCTTCTTAAATTACGTAGTTACATTTTAGTTAATTGATGGAAATTAATCATTTTTCCACACTAGCCGTATATACGAGTCAACTGGAAAATTTAATGCCAGGACGGCACATTGGCCATGGTAGCTCCAAGTTTAAGAGCGACTGGACGGAAACCAGGAGATCCGTGGTTCAAATTCCGGCCACGGCATTGAATTTTTCATGTTGACTCTATCTATTAGCCTATATACGGCTAGTGTGGAGAAATGATTAATTTCCATCAATTAACTAAAATAATAAGAGTTAAATGATGAAGCCTGGGACTTCAGTACTTACGATAGTAAGTCGCCACAAACGGCGTATCTCGGATCCGAGAGCCCCTAGTGGTCTACCGGGAAAATATACGAGTCAACTGGAGAATTTAATGTTGACATCAATTTAATGCCAGGACGGCACGTTGGCCATGGTAGCTCAAAGGGTAAGAGCTACTAGACGGAAAACAGGAGATCCGTGGTTCAAATCCCGGCCATGGCATTGAATTTTTCATGTTGACTCTATCAAAAACCTTAGCCTATATATGGCTAGCGTGGAGAAATGATTAATTTCCATCAATTAACTAAAATAATAAGAGTTAAATGATGAAGTCTGGGACTTCAGTACTTACGATAGCAAGTCGCCACAAACGGTGTATTTCGAATGCGAGAGCCCCTAGTGGTCTACCGGGAAAATATATGTGTCAACTGGAAAATTTAATGTCAGGATGGCACGTTAGCCATGGTAGCACAAAGGTTAAGAGCGACTGGACTGAAACCAGGAGATCCGTGGTTCAAATCCCAGCCATGGCATTGAATGTTTCATGTTGACTCTATCTATTATCCTATATACGGCTAGTGTAGAGAAATGATTAATTTCCATCAATTAACTAAAATAATAAGAGTTAAATGATGAAGCCTGGGACTTAAGTACTTACAATAGTAAGTCGCCACAAACGACGTATCTCGGATCCGAGAGCCCCTAGTGGTCTACCGGGAAAATATACGAGTCAACTTAATGTTGACATTAATTTAATGTCAGGATGGCACGTTAGCCATGGTAGCTCAAAGGATAAGAGCGACTGGACTGAAACCAGGAGATCCGTGGTTTAAATCCGAGCCATAGCATTGAATTTTTCATGTAGACTCTATCTTCGTAGTTACATTTTACTTACGTACATACAATAGATGAATTGAATACATATCTATCCAAAATTCATAATCCTTTCAGATGAATGATAATGAGCAGTGGTCATTAGGAATGTGTTAAAAATTAAATTTAGTAATCATATGTTATGTCTAAGAATAATCTTCCTCGAAAATCGCTTAAGGGAAACGGTCAGTGATTTGAACGCTTTGTTAGTAAAATTCTCGTTTATGTTATTTCTGTGTTACTGATGTTATGGCTATTAATAATATACCCGGAAAATCGCTTTAGGAAAATGGCTAGGGAACGGAACGTTGTGTTTATAAAACTTTCATTGACATTATTTCTATAAGTTCAATTGCTGTGTTTACACAAAGCTTCTATAAGCTTTGTACAGGGAACTCCCACAGGAGGTGGCACTGCAAAATAGGTGTATTTTCCGCTATGAAAGTCTTTAGGCTTTCATTTAACTGACCGAACGTACAAAACCCATTTTGTTTATGGAGTATAGTGTTTTTGTGTGTTTTTGCCATGTAGTTGATGCTTTTAGCGGTAAATGAGGGCGCTAGTAAACAGACTGTGTGTTTGGTGATTAAAATCTGTCCCACCACCAAACTTTAAACAGTTGAAGAGCGATGCATTGATACACCGATGATGACAAGCTGGAGGGGTGGTATGAACAGGCATGTGCGGCAGGGAGGGGAGGGAGAGAGGGAGACAGAATAAGCAGTTATATTTACCGGCCGGCACTGGAGATGTTATCCGCTTGGTTATTACACTGAAAAGGAAATTAGCCCCTAACCGCCTACTCTGCAGTGAAAGCTAATTCCCACTTTACCGTAACTTCAGTAGTGTCACTTTCCGCAAATACGCTTGCACTTGCCGGTCACTGTAAATATTTATTTTCGGTCATCGGAAAAGATAGGTAACTAGTAACTTATACATGCTGAGGATTAAATTTGAGTTATATCAAATTTAACTGGCGGCTGAGAGGAAGAAATACTGCATTAGGCGTATTTTTGGTGTAAAAAAATTAACATCAGGAAATCTAAGTGCCACGTCTGCATACGACTCAAATACGAAGGTGGGTAAAAAAGCAACGCCTCCTATTTTTTCTCTTTTAATTGCCCAGAAAATAGAATCCAATTTACACAGCTTGAAAACTATAGCATTGACCATTAATTTGTCACTATTCAATATAATCTCCGTCCTTTTTCACAGTTTTGGTCTACCTTTTAAGTAGGGCATGTATTCCAGTGTGGTAAAACACATGGTCTTGCTTCCTAAGCCATTGACGCACGGACGTTTTCACAGCCTCCTCATCTTCAAAATGAATCCCACGATGGGCTTCCTTTAGTGGCCCGAACAGATGGAAGTCTGATGGTGCCAGATCAGGGCTGTATCGGGGGTGAGGCAAGACTTGCCATCCCAATTTCTCAATTTCTGCAGTGGTGTAACGGCTGGAGTGTTGTCTTGCATTGTCATGCAAAAGAAGAATATTCCGCCATAGTTTTTGTTGGGCGAACTCGGCGTATTGGACAGAATTTATTGTGCATCCCTGCTCCGGAAAATCAATCATAAGTACACCCTCTGCATTCCAAAACACTGTTGCCATAACTTTCCCTGCCGACCGCTGAGTTTTGATTTGTTTTTTCTTCGGTGACTTATGTGATACTATTCCATTGACTACCTCTATAATTCAGGTTCAAAAAAATGAACCCTCGTTCCGTCTCCAGTAACCATTTTTTCCAGAAACTCCTCTTCCTCCAAATTGAAGCCCTGCAAGTGTTCCGAGGTTATTATTTTCCTTGTTTCTTTGTCCTGGGCGGTTAACATTCTTGGTACCCAACGTAAACAAACCTTTGAGTAGCCCAGTTGTTGATTAATCGTCACCATACTGCCTTTACTGAGGGAGGTAATGCCACACAATTCACCTGTTGTTAACCGGCGATCAGCACGAATGATGTCATCGACTCGCTGAATGTTGCATGGAGTCACTGCAGTCATCGGCCTGCCTCTTCGCTTTTCATCTGCCAATGGTGTTTGCCCATCAGCTTCGCTACAGCGACGAACCCATCGTCTAACAGTGCTGACATCCACCGTAGCATCACCATACACATTTTTTAGCCTTTCGTGAATGCGAATCGAAGTTTCACCTTCCGCAGTCAAAAATGCAATCACAGAACGCTGTCTAATACGAATGTCAATGTCAGCCTTTCTGCAAGAGGATGCAGTGCTGCCACCTGTTGTCTTAGGAAGTTACTACTGCAGGGGATTGGAGAAGAAGGTTTGAGGAATTGCGCCAAATTCAAAGTTTTCACATAACTTACATATTTAAGGAAAAAATAGGAGGCCTTACTTTTTGACGCACCCACGCATTTTAGTAGTTATTTTTAAATGAAAAAAAAATAGTAACTGAGGGTGACATGACCAAATTAATACCATTTTTTTTCCGTATATTCATTCTCTACCAAAGAAACATGAACTAGTGAATATAATGGGTTGGCACTTTCGGCACATAAGGGACAATTTTTAAAAAGTTCCTCAAAACTTAGGGGCTTTATACTTTACAGTTTATAAAACCTTGTGATATCCGGGTAATGTGGCCATATAAAGTTTATGTGGCCAACCTAAAATGTATGATGCATTACTTTGGGAAGATTATATTAACTGACCCGTCGAACTACGTACCGTCAATAAAAGTTGTCTCAACTTATCTACGATGGACGTTCAATAAAGGCTCATCATAATTATTTATGGTCATAATTTTTCGCAATAAAATACAATCTTATTATATTTTGTTGGCTGTAGTAGTTTCGTTGTTGGTACTCCTGGTCCTCGCCTGTGAGAACCAGGAAAGATCAGACTTGTTCAGTATCGGCTACCACTGCAATGGAAGTAACACGCGAGAAAGAATTCCCAGCATTGAAATTCTACTTTCGTCTAAACAAATCTTCAGTTGAGGCCTATACAATGTTACAGGATGCCTATGGAGAGTCTGTTCTTCCCTACCGCACAGCTCAAAGTTAGTTTAAAATGTTTAAAGAGGGGAGATAATCAACTTCAAAGGAATTACTGCTCTTACGGAAGAAAACATCAACACTGCTGCTGCCATTGTGAGAGAGGATCTACAAATTACCTTTCTAAAATACTGTACATTTCATTGGATACCACCCACACGTTGGTGACAGAAACATTATAAATGAGACGTGCTTGTGCGCGATGGGTTCCAAGACTGTTGATTCCCGGAAAGGACATACGCATGCAGGTCTGCATGCAGTTTAAGTTGTTCTTACAGGAATATAGGATGTTTCTTTCAAACGTAATCACTGCTGATGGAACTTGGCTACATCATTTTGATGCTGAGAACAAACAGCAAAGCTCAGTGTGGAAATTCTTATCACGAACCCCCCAAAAGCAAAAATGGTTGCTTCTGCTGGGAAAGTTAGTCATCTCATTCTTTGATATTCATGGTATGGTTTATCAGTATGTTGTACCTGCACACACATCAGTAACTGGACAATACTATAGGAATGTCTTGAAAATATTTCAAGTCCATATCAGACGCAAAAGATCACATTTCCGTGAAGCAGGCCTGGATGCTGCAGCACGATAATGCGCGGCCGCATATTGCCATTGTTGTTGCTGAATATCTTGAAAAATTGAACGTGAAGTGCATCCCTCACTCTCACTATAGTCCGGATTTAGCCCCATGTGACCTTTTTCTATTCTCTAATTTGAAGAAACGCCTTCGTCGGAGGCATTATCCATCATTAGAAGCAGTGGTGAAGGCTGCGGAGACGATTTTGATGGATCTCTCAAAAATGGTTTCCAGCATATCTTTTAAGACTGGTACAAACGCTGGGATAAGTGCATCGCATTCAGGGGAGACTATTTTGAGCAGGACCATCAACATTATGAAGATGAGTAAAGGTACGTTCTCAAAAAAATAGTGATAGTTCTTTATTCAACAGCCCTCTTATATAAATAAAACAAATTCAGATTAATTAGTTATTTATTCTGCAATTGGGGTAAAGTTTAAATACAACACATTTACAAATAATTTAATCAAGTTAATGCTTTCTGATAATTTTTTTTTGGGGGGGGGGGCTTTAATATATGAAGATGATTTCCCACGAGTGAACACGCGACGTATAATTTTACTGTCAGTGAGAGAAACAGGGAAACTCCAAGTTGATTCCACAAACTTCCAATGACTGCCCTTTCGATATATTTAAGGTCATCGCAAAGGCCAAACATAAGGGAAATTTTAGACGCTTGAAATCAAATGGTAAATCCGTTGACATTATAAGAATACACAGGATCAAATTATCCTCCCCTTCGTATTTTCCCTTGATGATTTGTTGCCTCGATGGTTATTCATTAGCTTTTTCACAGTTAGTCTAGTTCTATTGCATAGTCGTGGTTAGTTTATGTTACGCAGCATGATCAGTGATGATCGTACTTTTAATTTTAATATTGTGAGGTGGGGGTTCAGGTAATTCTGATAAATTTAAAAGCTCTGTGGTTTATAAGCATCCTGGTTTATAACTGTCAATTGATTTGTACGGAAACAACTCCCCTGGAAGAAACAGACACTGTAGAACGCAAATTTGACACACCAAGACGACTATTAACATAATCTGCGTCTCGCTGTACATCAGTGCGATCAGCACGTGACGTAACTCGTCGGGCATTTGACTGACTTCTACAACCTAAGTCAGGTCATCTTCTTCTTGGCGTAGTAGAAAAGTGTCTTTGAACTTCACAAAGTCACAAAGGAATTCAATTAATGTTGTGTCAATTCAATTCGTATTCACGAATTCACACACAGAAATTATAAAGAAGGTATCCAAGATTCATCAGTATTTGGCAATTATTTGTGGTCAAATATTTATAGTCTAATAGTGCGTTTAGAAATTAATGTTGTGTCTATTATTCGAAAGGAATGTCATCATGCTACATAAAAATGTATATTGATAACAAACGATAAACATTATCTAATAAAATATGGTAACTGAAATAGCTTTGAAAACTTTGGCAAGGAGTGGAATATCTGTCTGCTTTGTGATGCTTTTGTTTGTCAAAAACAAAAGAAGGTATATGTGTTCCGTAAAAGTTTGCCTATGTACTTTTATATTTAGTCAATAAACCGGTCCCTTATCACTTATAAAAATATTTCAAAACCAAAATTTGGCAATTCGGTTCAGCCATTCTCCAGATTTTGTGAGACTAACAAACGCCAATTCATTTTTGAACATACAGATGATGTGAATAAGTCATCTACAAATGTTTTTTTTTTTTTCTTTTTACGTCAATTAAATTTCTTGCTCATGTTGTTGAAGCCCATGAAACTATGTAGTTGTCTTCTCGTGTTGTATAAGCGTAAAAAGGAAAGAAATCTGAGAATGCAAAACATTAAAATCTAATGCTTGCACTCCAACTGTTGCTTATAACACTATAGTTTAGTTTTATATCCGATCTACTAATTATTCCTAGTAATCCTTATTTTTTATCTGCATTGTATTGGTCAATATGGAACAGTTTCATTGCACATTTCGCTGTAGAAACGAGCTTTTGGCTTTTGTAATGGTTTTGAAACTCCATGGTATTTGCATGACCACGAAAAAATAGTATAGTCACTTTCCATTTGAAAAAAAGTTTAAATAGCTGATTAGTTACTCATGACAAAGTATATCTCGAAAACCTTAAAAAACCTTAACCCCACAAAAAATATTATTTAAGCAAGTATGTTCCTTTACGATAAATATATAATATATATTATTATATATTTAGTACATATAGTATATACACTTATACGTATATTTAGTATATATATACTTGTTTAATGCAGAGGGTGATTTATAATGAGAAATGCTTCTAAAATATTCGAGTCGCATCTTTGAAAGATGCTGTTTTAAAAATACCAAATTTGGTATTTAACACACTCTTTCTTTCGAATTATTTTGTTCACTTATATACACACAAAGTAATAAACATTTTTTCTAAATGTTCCTCTTGTTAAGTTCAGAGCCTCAAAACGTTTGTTGAGGTTAAATGCAGCATTGAAGTTTTGGAAGACAGGTTTTTTCACTTCCTATACGAGGGGGGACCCAAAAGAAACCAGACTTCGAGGGCGCTGCCACTCGTAGACGTAGTACAGGGTTCTCACGCTAGATGGTGTTAGTAGAGACCTTCATGAAACAGATGTGCAGACGGCGTCAGTGTAGAGCTGAACGTACAAGTGCGGTATTGTGTTTCTCTGGCTGTTGGCGGGTTACCTCTGCGAAGTCGTTAAAGCAACTTTAAAAGAACAAAGAGAGTGTGTTAAATTTTGTTTCCTGCTGAAAAAACTGCAACGGAGACACACCAAATGCCTCAGAAAGCTTTCCAGGAGGACACAGGTTTTCGAGTGGTTTGGGCGCTTTAAACGTGGTGAGATGTGTGTTGAAGACCAAGCTCGTTCTGGACGCCCTTCAACATCGCGAAATGAGTAGAACATTGATCCGCCAAAAGATCAACGAGGATCGTCGCCAAACGATCGACCAATCAGCACGATCAGCAGCGACAGGTATCAGTTGGGGCTCGTGCCAGCGAATTTTGAGGGAGGTTTTGCACATGAGACGTGTTGCTGCTAAATTTGTTCCGCGCCTTCTGACACAGGAGCACAAAACCAACTGCATGAATGTGTGTCAGGACATGAAAACAGAGATTGCACGTAATACAAACTTCTTGAACAAAGTCGGTGTTCCGGGTATGATCCAGAAACCAAGCAAGCGTCAAGCCAATGGAGGACTCCCAACTCTCCCAGACCCAAAAAAGCAAGGCAAGTGAGGTCAAATATGAAGACGATGATCATTGTCTTTTTTGATGTTCGTGGAATTGTGCATCGGGAATTCGTACCCCCTGGCCAGACTGTTAACCAGCACTTTTACTTGGACGTTTTAAGGCATCTGCGAGAGAATGTGAGGAGGAAATGCCCGGAACTTTGTCGATCAGGTGACTGGTTTCTGTATCACGACAACGCTCCAGCACACACGGCCTACGAGTGACCCACTTTTTGGCATCTCAGAAGTGGACTGTCGCTCCCCATGCTCCATATTCGCCGGACCTAGCCCCGGACGACTTTTTCCTATTTCTACGAATGAAAAAGAGCCGCTAAAAGGGGAGCGTTATGACGATGTGGAGGCAGTAAAAACAGCTTCGCAAAGGGCGCTGGACAATATCAAACTTGAAGAGTCCCAAACATGCTTCCAATAGTGGGAAAAGAGACTTGACAAGTGCATCACATGTAATGGAGAGTATTTTAAAGGTGACTGAAGTAATTTTGTAAAAAGGTTCATCAATAAAGCTTTTATGGCAACAATCCGATTTCTTTTGGGTGCCCCCTCGTATATAGCTAAGTGGTAGAGAAGGTAATCAGGAATGTGGACCGAAAAGTAGGGATACTGGAAATGTTCAGCTTTTGCTATGGGAAATGTGGAATTATACAGTGCGGAAATTTATACTTTGCGATAAAATGGCAAAGACAACATCATTTGAACTGGATTTAGAGAAGGCTTGAGTACAGTAAAACCTGCCTAAAGCGACCCCTTATATGCCGGAAACCTGTAGAAATGGAAAATAAGTTTCGGATTGAAGCTATTTGCCCAGTAAAATTACACTCTAAGCCGAAAAACCAACACAGTAATGCAAGTACTTTTCGGGAACCGAAAATAACTTGATTAAAACGGATTACTTTATGTGCAATGGGTTACAACATACGCTTTTAAAAAGTGCAATAATTCTGAGGGCGACAGTGCTTGCATTGAAGTTCCATGAACAATAGTCATAAACTGTTATCTTTCGAGGAAAAGGGAAAACTAACCATTAGCTCTCTCAACACTCTTCCAAGACATATGATAAAGTACAACAGCTGTGCAATGTGTTCATTCTCAATTTCGTGGCTACACGTGATCAAGTACGAGTGGAAGAAAACTGTGAACTTAGGTGACTTAAAAAAAAAAAAAAACAGTTTGTATGTACGCAAATTTTGTAAAATGAGTTCTAAACGTAAGATAGTATCCCTGGAGGATTAGACGTTGTTGAAGAACACGAAAAGAACAGACATTCAGCTAAAGATTTAACTGTGTTGTTAAAAAAAGTAGTGAAATTTCATATTTATGGCATTTTGAAAAGCAAAAAAAAAAAAAAAAAAAAAAAAACAATTAAAGACGAATGAGTAAAGGGAACAGCAAGTCATGTGAAGCGCATCACAGAGTCTACAGAGTATGACGAGTTAAATCGTGCTGTGGTTTGTTAGTGCGCGCGCTAAAGAAATTCCCATTACTTCAAACTCAAGCTTTAAAGACAACAAGAAAATTAAGCAAAGACAATGTCGGAGCTTCCAATGGATGGTTCGAGAGTTTTAAACATCGTCATAATATTCTGAATGTGGAAGAGAAAATTGAAAACAAACTAGCAATAAACAACTATCGTATGTAAGTTGAAAATATAGTACATAATATGTACTTATCATCGTTTATTATTATTGTTATTATTAGTATTAGAATTTTTGTTATTATTTACACTTCATTCTATATTATTATTTTACTGTAAACCTGTGCGACTACTTCGTGATTTCTTTGTATTCAAACACAACCCTCTGTAAGACGGAAACTTGTGTAAACATAAAATAAACGACCGCTTTTCGTTTTAGAGAGGTTTTACTGGATTATTAACTGTTTAGAAAAAACTAGTAATAAAAGTGACCAAAGGATGAAGAATGCTGAAACTGATAAAAAAGAAAGGAAAAACAAAAATCTTGCTTAGAGGTGCACTGGAAGGAATGGTGAATAACACAAACGTTAGGAACAGAGGTCATGAAGAAGGCCATGAAGAAAGCTTGCACTTATTTAGTTTAGATAGCTCATGAAGACATCGATCAATACTTGAAAAGTTTTAGGATTCCATGACACCGGACTATGGCTGGTAATGATACAAGCTGTGTTAAAGACACAGAGAAAGTCCGACGACAGGAAATTAAGGAAGAGGTTAGAGTTGCAGTGAAATATATTTTTGCATCATTTCGTTATTTTCTTCCAAATGCAAAACGATTATTTTAAATTGTTTCCTCCTCTCTGTAAAGTGTACCACACTCATTTGACACTTTTACTAGACTTCCTATTTATTTAATAATATAAGGGGATGTGTATCCAGATTTAAAAAGGGAGAAGGACATATAAATACGGCGGTCATTGATCCGGAGCTTATCGGGTTTACCTCGCCAGCTAGTGGTCTTGGGGTCAACTCCGGTCGAAGGCGATCGAGTTGTTCGGACGGGAAAAAATGAAAAAAAAAAACACGCCTTTCCCGGGAAGCTAATGCAAGAGTCAACATATCTGCTACTTTACAGAGTCTGGGAGATAATTTTTAAGTTTCTAATGTCTGTAAGTTTTTGTAGTAAGTATTAAGTAACAAAGCATACCAAACTCCGTCATAGGTATAGTACATAGAAACGGTACTTTAACTATGAATTTCCTTATTTGTTATCAAGTCTTCTGTTTGTTAAGAGGGAATAGTGATTCCTATACACCGTGCTCAAATCACGATCATTAATGCTGAAAAATGTAAATGTCGAAGATATTTAAATTATTTTAAAATTACCTCCTTAAAACTACCTTCCTGATCGTATTAAAGTTTTGCATTGATAGTATACAAAGTTGCGCTTGTATTGTCCTCCAATTAATTACGTTGCACTTCTGAGTTTTGTAATAGCAAGGATGTATTGTTGTGACTTCTTTATATTCTTTGTTATTTTGGGGCATTTTTGTACTAATTTTGTATTCTTTTGCCAAATAAACTATCTAAATATAAATCAACACATTTCTCATAAAATAAAACTCCCAGTTTTCATTTTCACATTTCTTAGTGGAAAGTACGATTTTTAATGTATTTATGTATTAAATTCTTCAATTTAGGCCCAATATTGTATTGTTCCATATTGGCAGTTTCTACAACTCAAGCTCAAGTTTGGCGCCAACGGAACATAGAGCCGGAGAAAGAATCAGAAGTAAATAGAAGTGTAGCTCTATCGCCCAGCGACAGCATCAGAGTGTTACCGACAGGTAACCAGATTTTCTGGGAGTTTCCCTGCTTTTCTAGAATGATTTTTGTACATTTCCAATGGCTATTTATAAGGAAATACTTGCGAGTTAGTAGGCGAGGTAATGGAGGTGTGTTTGGTGCAACGATTATGAACGATTCCCTAGCGAATAAATCACAAAAAATAGGTGGCTTCCGCATATTTTATTACGCGGATACACTGCGAAGAAAGTAGACTCAGGGTTACTCAAACTAGATCACGCAAATTAAAACTGCTTTTTTTTAAAAAAAATGGATAAATAGGGATCCCAGACTCTGAAATGAAAAAACCGGAACACTTTGGGCCATATTCATATTCAGACTTGGTCCAGACCAACTTGCTACTTCCGGTGGACTAACGGTGGACCACCGATTTTCTTATTCATAAACTGAGATTAGCGATAGTCCAGGGACCAAATACGTTGGTCCGGCTCAAATTATGGTCCGGCTCCGAGGTGTAGATTAAAGGCGGACTATCTTTGCAACATGGACGACACTGACGTGATGAATGTAGCTGTGCTGCGTAGAATTCTGAAATAAGACGACGGAGGAAAACTTATCTACCAAGACTAGAAATTATTGCGAAGTACGACGACCTAAACTTTAAAAGCAGATACAGGTTTAGTTAAGCAAACGCTGATAGAAATAATTCGACCTAATCTGTGCTTCAGGGAGATAACTGAGGCCTGAGTATCTCAATTGACACTCAGATCCTAACAACATTTCGGTATTATACAGGAGGATATCAAGACAACACTGCTAACCTGCACGATATTATTCAGGCATCAGTAAGCCGCATTATTAACAAACTCGTTATAAATTTCCCTCAATGCCTCTTCCTTTCTCAGATTTGTATTCGTCAACACTAATTTATTTTCTATAACGTTCATTCTTTTTTGGACGAGAGAAAACATTGGTCTTCCTATGACCAATTGATATCACGCTTCTTCATATTATCCACATTCACAGCACACCAAACTTTGTTACCTAACCTCAAACAGCAGCAGCTACCGTAAGAACGATTAAGAAACAGCTGCGAAACTATCACAGAGATTTATAAACTTGTAGGTACACTGTCGTTTGTTTAGCACTCTATAGGACTCGCGCATGCCCAGAAGAACCTTTCTACGTCGTGTCAACATTTGACCCGTACTGATCGACGGCTTTAATTGTTCCGAGGCTTTTTATCGTCTATGAATACCAAAAAGTTAGACCGCCTTTGGTCCGGACCAAGTTAATCGGAAGATAGTCTAGACCAAAGTGATAAATATGAATACGGCCCTTCGACATTATGTTATCGGAAAACGGAAGGACTTGTTACATATAAAAATAGGGTAAATAATGAATTAATACAGATATTAAGACAGTACTTTATTTTATTGAATATGATCCATGATATGGGATTTCGCTACATGGCTAACGCTAAACACACCGTGGCAGAAATTACACTACACTTCAGATCCGGATCTACTACTATCAATACTACTCTCCTTCAAAAATGGAAATTGCTCTTTAAGAGAACCACTAAACATACACTTTCACTTAGGCATATTAATTTACTTCACAGTTACAATAGAAACAAATTAAACCGAATAATAAGTTTAGTATCCACGGGTTCACATGTGCGGAAGCACGCATATAGAATACAAGCCAATCCGCATCGTCTGTAGAAACTAGAACGCAACTTCCGCCGATGGTAAACACATGCTTCAGTACCAACATCACGATCAAATAGCGAAATATTTTCCTTTTAATATTTATCTGTTTATGTGAAAAACAAAAACGTATTTCTCATTGCCAAGGAATACAAGTGCAATAAAATTAGAGATACTTCGTGTATTTAAGATGCAAAAATATTCAGTACTAATAAACCTCTAGAAACATTTATCGTCTCGAGGAAAATTTCCGGGGCACCGGGACATTTGAACAAAAAAAGGCTAAAATCCGAGACCGTCCCGGTAAAACCAGAACGTGTGGGATCCCTATCTATAACTGCCATGATTGTTAGCATCTTATACTAAATTAGGCGTCAAATAGTGCTTAGTGCTTTACTCAGAGGTCTCTTTATAAGACTTGAAGTAATTTCACGTGTCGATAATCTGTGACACAGGTCCACTACTTATGCTTCTCTAAAGCAAGCCATAGAATTTTTATTGCTTAGTGAGGTGACAGAAAATTGTAAAGCGTCACAGTGTTTTGAAATTTAAGTGTAACTTGAATCGTTTATCACTTTAAGTGATTCGCGAGATATTCCCTTGGTTTTCAAAGTAATCCGCATGGACATAATTATATACAAAATGCAGGAGAAACCCAAGTAGTTCCCTTAATTATTGCAACAGTATCGTCAACGAACAGGATGTTCAAAGCAGTTGCTTTTGTTTGGCCCCAAAAATAAAATTGTTTGTTTGGTAGTGTTACTGACAGTTTAAAAAGAAGGGAAGAATGTTTAAGCATCTTATAATGCTTGTATGAAGTATGTAGAAGTGAAATTATGAATAAGAGATAAATAATATATGTATGTAGATGGCTAGATTAACGAGTGTACAAACAAATGAACGGTTGCTAGGGGGTCGAATCAACTTCTGACAGACGCTTTAGTGAAGATTAATATTTGCGGAAGTGCAAGTGTTTAAAAGAATTATTGTATAAAATTATGTTATCTTGTTAATAATTATCAACATAGAAGCTTCAGAATCATTAAGGGAGAGTTGTACAGTATTGGCCGGCATGCAGTATCGGCCACTACTATCATTTCCCTTTTCGGCCCCATGTAGCAGAAGTTTCCAATAAGCAGTAGCAAGCTTATGCATCCACGTGCACTATAGTCGGATATGTTCTTCCTCTCTTCAGTTCTTTGTCTGCTCTGAGTGCTTGATGGTGGTTAGTGTAGTTCTTAGCGCACGGAAGATATTCTGAGGCCCATACCAGCGCTATATTTGCGATCTGTGTAAACCAGTGTACTAAACATTTGTGAACTGAGTAGAAATAGTGACAATAAGTTCCCATGCTTTTGCATTCTACTGTTGTTCTATATGTGGCAATGCAATGTGCCACTGACAATCTATATTGTAACAGAAAAGGCAGTGGCCTATACTGCAAGACACCTTCTATAAGCCTTATAATTCTGGCCCTTTTACATTACATTTTGCTATCTATAAAACATGTCTTGAGAATAATGTAGTAAGATTCCGATTAACCACCACAGTTACACACACACACACACACAGAGAGAGAGAGAGAGAGAGAGAGAGAGAGAGAGACAGAGAGAGAGAGAGAGAGAGAGAGAGAGAGAGAGAGAGAGAGAGAGAGAGAGAGAGAGAGAGAGAGAGAGAGAGAGAGAGAGAGAGAGAGAGAGAGAGAGAGAGAGAGAAACACTTAACCCGGTCGATACTGCACGACCTTCCCCTATTTTGTGAATTGAGATTAAAATATTACCTACATCTATTCGAGAATGAGATTTCTTATGTACCTCTTGAGAAAAGCTGGAAGTAGTAAATTTAAATCTTTATAAATTCATCACACCTTCAAAATGTTCAAATCTAATCATCCCGCAAAAAAGGCAAAATTATTTATCGCGAATTGACGATGCAAACTTCATCATCACTGAGATAAAAATTTCAAAACTCCACAATATAAAGGACCTCTCAACAAAAGTATCCTATCTATAGCTATACTAGTGCTGTTGTTATTGAGTTACAGCAGTCATTTTTTCATGTATTTACAGTTGTTATTAACAAATAGCCATAGAACGTTACTCAGCAAAGCGTAGAAATTGTGAAAATTTATTATCAAAATGGATCATTTGTTTGCCAAATTTTCCGTGTGCTGCGTGAAGTTTACGGTGTGCATAATGCGTGAGAATGATTTGGTGTTTGATCCATAAATTAGAAAGAAGTGGTTCTGTCAGCGATCAAAGAACGCCTGTACGTAATCGACGTAAGCACTCCAATGAAAATACAGGCGCCGTTCTTGTGAGTGTACACGAGAATGGAAACAAATCATTTGCTGGTCGAGCTCAAGAATTGGGGCTTTCACCGACCACAAATTGGCGATTTCTGTATCTGGACTTGAAGGTGCACGCTTACAAAACGGTTTTAACTCAATAATTAAAGTCAAATAACAATTGATTGCCATGTATTCGCTGACTGGGCTATGGAGCAATTGGAAGCTGATCCGGAAGCTGATCATCTTCAGCAACGAAGCCTACTTTTGGGTGAATTGTTTTGTTAACAAACAAAATAGCCGCTATAGGAGCAATCACAGTCCAATGCAAATTCAAGAAGGATCTCTTCATCTCCATGAGGTTAATGTGTGGTGTGGATTTTGGTATGGTGGAATTATTGGTCCATATTTTTCCAAGACAAAAATGGAGAAGCTCTGTCAATGGAGAAAGATACCGGGTTCTTATAAGGGACCACTTTTGACCTCAATTGGATGGTATGGATCTCAGAAACATCTGGTTCGAGCAAGATAGTGCCACACAAAAATATCGATCCTTTGAAGAAGTTCAGAAGTTTCATTACTTCCCGTGGATGTTAACTGGCCTCCAAGATCATGTGATTTAACGCCGTTGGATTACTTCTTGTAGAGTTATGTTAAATCTCGAGTGTAGGCAAACAAGCCAGAAATAGTAAATGATCATATGAATAACATCACGCGTGTTATTCAAGTTATAGAAGTTGGATATAATTAACGTTCTTCCGTCATTGAAAATTGGGTCAACCGTATACGCGCAACCCAACGAAGTCGCGGCAGTCATTTAACAGATGTTCCCATACATGTAATGACATTTTTTGTTTAAAAAAGCCCTCTATAATTTATAGAACGTGTTCTATTTAAGTTTAAAGATAGAACACTCTTGTTGAATTCTCTTTCATGGTTATGTGTAGTTATACATGTTATATATGCTATATATAGTAGTTGGACGTATGAATGGACGCTTTATCATATTCTCTCTAATAGTAGTTTGTTTATATTACCCTGATGAAGAGAAGATCGGTGACATGAAATGAAATTCAAATTAGAAAGAGGTTAACGAAGGAGATGCTCAAGACTTATATTAGGGAACCTCACCTATCTTTGACACTTATGACGACTGAGGGGAGAAATGAATAAAATAAAATAAGAAAGTTTATTCACTGAGGACGGTCGCAAAAGGCAATTCCGGATCTCCGGTTACCAGAGTCGATGAAGGATGACTATGACTGTTTTATACTGTATGTGTGTGCGTGTCTGTGTGTGTGTGTGTGTATGTGTGTGTGTGTGTGTGTGTGTGTGTGTGTGTGTGTGTGTGTGTGTGTGTGTTTCTGTCAGTGAATATAATTAAAAACAAAGAGTCAGTTATTGAGTTCAGTATCATCCAAGGATGTGACAGAAATACGTTTAAGAAATTCAACGCACCCTAAACTACTATTAATAGAGAAAACATTTGGTCTTTTATTTTCACAAAAATGGTTCCAATTATTTTGATTGAAACATATATATAAGATGTTTTCATGCCACATTAAATGAATAGCTTGCATTTTCTGCAATTTGCCGTCGAAGTCCATCCTGTTTATTCTGAATCAAGTTTGTATAATTGGTAAGTCGCAGCGAAGACAAAATCATATAAAAAACATGTACATCTTCTTAAAATACCGCCCACCTCGGTGGCGTAGATGGTAGCATGTCTGCCGCACGTTCAAGAGGTCCCTAGTTCGAATCTCAGTCAGGGTGAGTTACCTGGATTAGGTTTTTCTTCCGGGGTTTCCTTTATCCTTCAAGACGAATGTCGGGTAACTCTAAGCTCCTTGGACCCTGGACTCAATTGAACATCATTTCACCCAACTCATTCACAGTCCGATATGACTTATAACGTTGGAGGACGTAAATAACGAACAACAACAAAAATTCTTAAAGTACACAATTCATGTCACATTTTATGCTCCATGTTTATACAGGCTATTCTTAAACTTGGAGGAGGGAGTGACCTGAACACACATTTATTCATATGGTAGGCGTTTGTTATTATCGAGATGTGTACGGTATGTTAGTGTTTTTTTGTTTTATAAACAAATCATTGTTACACTTCTGTGTTAAAGTCTCAGTTATAGTACATATATCTTAATAATTCTGTGCCTCATTATCATTATTTGTTTATGTTTATATACTTGCCGTGATCATGGATGGGTTTGTGAAATTTTATGTTAGAAACCTATGACATGAAGATGTAGTTCGAGCCGTAGCTCTAAGCAATGATGGACGTAGTGCGTTACATTGCAAATGTGATGAATATGGCTAGAAGCACAATACATAATGCTATAAAACGGATAGAGAGACACAAGAAATACACCAGAAGAGCAGGTTCGGGTCGTCAGAGAGCTACAAATCAAAATGAAGACAGGTATATGGTGTTGACAGTTCTTTGGAAACGCAATCTGCCAGCAATATATTAACATGCTAGACGCGTAATTTCGGCCAAAACAGAAGAGGCATGTGAACAGATATCTAGTAAACCTTGAACTGATCCCAGGTTGCTCAGAATGCACCGAGTTGAACGACTGCGTTTTGCAAATGATCAAAGAGTTTAGAGAAACGAATAGGGGAGCTGTGTTCAGTTCACATTTGAGTCCCGTTTCAATCGCGCTCATCTGATGGGCGTGAAAGTGTTTGAAGATTGAGGGGAGAACATTTTGCACAATGCTGCATTTCTGAAAATTTGCGTGGCGGTTTGGGCAGGAATTTCTATGTACGCTTGTACTGAGTTAGTTTTGATAGAAAGTGGAACTCATGAGTACATAAATGAATTCTTGGTTCCTCGTGTTTTATCATTTGGCTATTTATAGACGATGATTTTCTTATAATGCACGATAATACACCCTCATATATTGCTCACATGGTGAGAAATTTTCACCATGTTTTACAATGGCCAGCGAGTTTTCCATTTTAAGCGAAGCGTTTTAAGAGAAGTCTGCAGTTACCAAAAGCTTTACAGGAGTCGAGGGGAGCACTTCTTTAAGAATGGGAACATATTGCTCAAGAAGCCATTGCTAAACTGATTGAAAGCCTGCCAAGACCTGCCCGTAAGAATGCAGTTATTCAAGTCAAAAGAAAGTACAACCCTTATTAAACTAGGCTTTTCATGCTTAAAGCACCCACAAATGTTCTGCCACATGAAACAGAATTTTCCTTGTTTTACGTACTTGTAGGATTTGTTTCTAATTTAAGGTGCTTACTATAACAATCGCTTATTTAATTAAATTTCTCCCATTTTAAACAATAAAAACAGAATATATGAAATGAGAAGAAAATAAAATGAAATAATAAGTATCCGGTATTTTTTGTCACTAAATGTAGTTTGAAAATTTTGGATACTTATAGTTTTTGTTACTCTCTATTAGGAGCTTACAGAAAGCACTATTGTATTTTACCCAAAAAAAATCTGTGTCGAGATTTTACCTAAAGTATATGTTTTGAACGTTATAACCCAAAATGTAATTTAAGGAAAGCGTAAGTAAAGGTGTTTGTGAATTACATAAGTCGAAAATTAAATTCAATTGAATTCAGCATCTTTCAGAAATGCGACGTGAAGTGGGACCATTTTCAACAATAACTCAAAACACTCTATACATAGGCCGCGCCGTGGCCCAGTGGTTAGACCGCTTGGCTCTCACCAAGGCGGCCCGGGTTCGATCCCAGGCGACCGCAAAGTGAGATTTGTGATGGACAACACGGCGCTGGGGCAGGTTTGCTCCGGGATCTCCGGTTTCCCCCGCCATCTCATTCCACCGGTGCTCCATCTTCATCTCATGTATCATCAGTGCCAACGCCGTATGTAGTAAAACTGAGCGTTAAACACTACACACACTCTATACATGGTTAAATATTTAATTATTTTTACTAGGCGTGTCCGTAAAATAAGGCCTCCAAGGCACTGGAGTGCTATTACGTGAGATTCGGCAAAACTGGCGTGCAGCTTGGTTTCATACCTTCAAATCCCCATCACAACGAACCCGTTGCAACCATTAGTCTTGGCTGGGCAGCCGTTTGCGATGGAGCTTCCTATCACTTCCGCCGCTAAGTGCGAGTTGCGTGCAGTGACCCTTTGTTTTGGGTGCCAAGGGCACTACCCCCACTGAAATTCATCGTCAATTATGCGAAGTCTATGGGCTACAGTGTATGGACGCGAAAGTGGGTCAGAGAGTTCAAAGACGGACGTACAGACGTCCATGACGAACAGCATTCTGGTCGGCCTTCGGTTTCAGCCGATAAAATTGCAAAAGTGGAACAAGAAATGGTTAAAGATCGGCGTGTGACAGTTCGCGAGCTGTGAGAACTTATTCCTGAAGTCAGTAAGACTACGTTTGACAAGATTTTGACCGAACATTTGTATTATCGCAAGGTGTGTGTGAGTTGGGTTCCTATACTGCACATGCAACGGCTGATCTCCTGGCCCAGTTCGGATGGGACATCCTCACCCATCCCCCCTACAGTCCAGATTTAGCACCTAGTGATTGTCATTTGTTTCCTGAGTTGAAGTCACACTTGGGTGGAACACATTTCCAGACCGACGATGTTTTGAAAAACGAGGTTGAACGCTACCTGCGCAACTTGGCAGGAGAGTGCAATGACAAGGATGTACAAAAACTGCCACAGCGCATGCAGAAGTGCATCGATCGCAATGGTGATTACGTTGAAAAATACCTGTAAGTTCCGCCTTTCCAACAATGTAACAGTCATTGACAATAAATATGTTTTCTATATTAAATATAACTGGAGAACTTATTTTACGGACACGCCTCCTATTAAAACTGCAAATGTTTAAGGTATATTAGTGAGAACAAAAATATATGTTCTCGATTTTCTGGGAATACATAACCTTAGTAGTTCTCTTCATTCAAGATAGAGAGAGAGAGACGGGGGGAGAGAGAAAGTGTATATACACTTTTTGTATAAGTAGTAATATTTCTCGTTGTTCAAGTAAATGGCATCGAATTTAAAATCAATACGCTCTTAGAAGTCTGGTTTTAACTTTATCTAATGTATTGTACTATAAAATTTGCTTTTTATGAGAATAGTTAACAAAAGAGTGAATAGGGACCATCACGTGTATGCAATACATATGTCGAGTGGTAAGTCGCTATTCACTTCTTCCTGTGGTCACAAAAAGAAGAGGGGTATTAAAACGATCTGCTATCGGCACAACAAAGCGTAATGAAAGTTTATATCTTTTAATAGGAAATATAATATAAGAAGACTTTCGTGATAATATTTTGCAGATTATTGAGTGGATAATATTTTGCCAATATAATATAATGTAATATAATATATATTAATTTACAAAATGTTGTATTGTCTTCCAAAGTTCTACATGAAGCAACAGCATTACATAGCAGAGATACAGTATTCAAATACGTTGCAAAAGCCTCAGCGTTCATGCCCAAATGACTCTGTCTCAATACGTGCATGAATGTGTTTAATTTAACATTGACCAAACGAGGTCTTCAACTCCCCTTAGAGAGCTGCAGGAAACATTGCGGGCTGCAGGGGAATACGGAGCAGTACACATAAATTTATTGCTCGGGAGCGGTCCGCTAGGGATTTGTACTGTTCTACAGAATCAAAATGTACAGGTGTTTCTTTTTTTCTGATGGTTTGGTATATTAACATCATTTTCCACTGAAGTCCACTGCCACGAGTCTTCAATCAAACGGAGTCTTGTGGTGCTGCCATATACCGCGCGTCAAGTGAATCTGTCTCTAAGAAGTACCACTAGTGATATGTTCAAATATTTTAATTTCTCACAAAATAGTCCATGAGAAAGGAGGGAAGTAATGTTTGCTACACAAATCAGAAAACAATAGCCGTCACTCACCAATAACACAGGCAACGGTAATCTATCAAACGTAGTCATAGAATATATTGCACATTTATTCATAAATTATACAAAACAAACTTATCCAGACATTGAATATAAATAAAAGAACCATTACTCTTGTTATTGTGACAATACTACATTATGTCTGTGAATATGCCTTGTTACAGTGAACAATACACCGGGTGTTCTGAAATTCATGTGACACATTTCTAGCGTTAGTAGAGGGGACTGAGTAGACGGTATTTGGCATAGCAACCATATCTAGAAACGAAATATTTAAGTGCTACAAGCATTTCTAGGATTGGATTTTCAGATATTTTTATACAACGTGATAGGCAGTACATGGGGTCAGGCGATCACCTGATGGCACGTGACATTTCTCCTGCTATGGTATCGTGCCTGGAGTCCCATTTACGTGCCTGTGCATCTCCGACAAGCATGGTTGAGTACTCATTTAAAGAATACACGGACATGATGTTAGTGTACGGCGCCGCGGAGGTGAACGGAAGAGCAACTCGTCGGTTGCATCAAGAGCGTTAACCACAAATCCACAACGCACGACTCCACCACATTTATGCGCAAAGTATCTACCCAAAAGTCCGAAGACCCTGGTCTCCTTCTACCCGGGGGCGATGGAAAACTCCTGGGCTCTTTCCATAGGGCAATACCTGGTTTCCTAAAACGCCCCCCCCCCATCGACAACAACGTCAAGAGCGATGGAAGTAGTTACACAACTTACGCGCGTCAACCCCGCAGGGAAGACTACCGAAAACCTCGGTGGGGCCACCAGGTGATCTAGCGCACCTTCTACTAGCTATGCAGGCTAGTACCCAGGACATAGGCAATCCTCTACCCCCTCCGGGCGGCCGTAGCCTGGCCGGAGGTTCCCTATTTCCCGCGTGTGTCGGGAACACACTGCCCCCTCGAGTCCAACCCAATCCGAACAACCCCCCGACGGGAGGACCTCGGAAGTTCGGCCCGACGTTTCTCTAGTAACGTCACAGTTTTTTTTTGTAATTTACGTCATCCAACGTTAAGTAACGTCAGAGGTACCACGAGTGCTAGGGGTCCGCAGCGCTCGCACCACAGCAGCTGAAGTGGACGGATACCCTCCCCTAGGGGAACTCCACCACATACCCTTTTTGCCAGAATTGAACGATGGCTCCCATAATTAGGTAACTTCACCGTTGATAGGCACAGCTGTGGTGCTCCAAGAAGACGCCGCGCCCCCGAATTTGAAGAAACTGTACTGCATTACATTGAAGAGGAACAATTGCGCATGCGATTGATACTTCTAAAAGCATAGTGTGGAAATTTCTTCCCGTGCAATAACTACATTCTTACCACCCCTAAAGTGTACAGACGTTGGAATCAAATTTTGCACCACATCGGCAAACCCCCGAATAAAAGTCCAAGGACGCGAGAATCGGAAACCTGCGACTTTCCGAATGTGGGTACAGACGTTACCTCCTGAGCTATCACGGTCGGTCCCTAAGCCCAGCAAGTAGACTGCATCTGGAGAAGTCGGCCGCAACATGTTTTTGACGCATGAGGTCTATCTTCACTCTTCACAGTTTAAATACGGAAGATCCAGTGTAGTGAGTACCGGCTGCGCGTCATCGCGTCCGAGACAGCCTATCGCTAGCACGGATTGATGCGGATATAGCCAAACACTTTTGAAATTACTTTTAAACGTTTTCAGTTACTACTTTATGAAAGGAGATGTTGAAACTGGCCAATGTATTTTACCATAGATTTTTGGTGCCCTTTTAAGAAATGTAGAAAAATTCCTCAGGGAAATTTTCAAGGTGTATGGTTTCGCCATATATACTTTATGTTTTAATTTACCCCAGAGATACAAATCGTAGGGGAAGAGAACAGGGGACCGAGAATACCATAAATATCTACTAATAATTCTATCATCAGATTCACTTTCAATAGTTCTCATTGAATTATTCCCCGCATGAGCTGTTGCAGAAGCAAAGCAAAATGATGCTCCCTCTCTATCAGTTCTCTAAAAATGAGCAAAACTGCATTCATATAAGTGCGGGCGTCGACTTTTGACTCGAAAAAGACTGACTCTATAAGTATTTCTACGCTCATGGAATACCATGCGCTTCTTAGTCGTTTTGGGTTTCTTGGTGAACAATATTAGGTTTGTCAGGTAACGAATATACTGTGAACATACATATCCATGAAGCTGGAGTCAAGCCTTGTCCAATAAATATGTTAAACATGGGTTTCTTGTGTCAGTGTATACACCACTGAGACTTCGCTCACAAAATATGCTCCTGATTGAAGAGCATGTACCACATTTATGTTATATGGTTTTAACTTCAGGAATTTAGTAGCTCTGCACTAAAGTGCACTAAAGAAGTACCTGTCTGTTGTAGATGTGAAAGGATATCTTTTGGGGAGAAGTCTCCAAATGATGACCAATTTGTATAATGTTCCTCTACGTTGTCTTTTGGTTTTTTATTCCGAACACTTCCCGTTGCCTGAAATTTATTGCAAAGTTTACGGATTATTTTACGACCTGGAAGTTTAGCCTCCAGAAATCTTTCTCTAAATCATAATCTCACTTCACGAGAAGACTGATTAACACATGCGAATCATAAATAAATACACGCTGTAGGGTAGAAAATATTTACTGAGCCAGAATATATTTTGTGACTAAACACATGACAAAATAATAGATAGCTTTTAAAACTAAACTACACTTTATCGCTGTCAGTTTAACTCTGCATTTGCAGAACAGAATAAAACTGTGTCGAAATCGTGACCTGTTTACGGCGGCAGTGAAGTGGAAAAATCTCGCAGATGTTTCCTTGCTTTTGTTTTATTAACGTCCACCAACTTATCATATCGAACGAAGAATGAAATTTCTGGAATTATGTTCCAATGAGGCAGAGTTTATAGAGCTTAGAATCATCCAACATTCATCTTTCAGGATAAGGGAAAACACGGAAAAGATCATATCAAGATGATTCACCCTGATCGGGACCTCTTGAATGTGAGGCAGGCACGCCAAGACCATGCTATAGAGGTGGATAATCTTAGCTCTTTGTCTCTATTTCATATCACCATATTAGTAATCCCTTTATGCACTAGTGTAGTACGAGGGGGTTACCCAAAAGAAACCGGAATCCGAGGGCGCTGCCACTCGTAGACGTAGTGCAGGGTTCTCACGCTAGATGGTGTTAGTAGAGACCTTCATGAAACAACTGTGCAGGTGGCGTCAGTGTAGGGCTGAACGTGCAAGTGTGGTATTGTGTTTCTTTGACTGTTGGCGGGTTACCTCTGCAAGTGGTTATGGCAACAACAAACAGTGTGTGTGAAATTTTGTTTCCTGCTTAAAAACACTGCAACGGAGACACACCAAATGCTTCAGGAAGCTTCCCAGGAGGACGCTATGTGCCGCACACAGGTTTTCGAGTAAATTGGGCGCTTTAAACTTGGTGAGATATGTGTTGAAGACCAAGCTCGTTCTGTACGTCCTCCAACATCGCTAAATGAGGAGAACATTGAAAAGTCCGCCAAAAGATCAAGGAGGATCGTCGCCAAACGATTGACCAAATTTCAGCAGCGACAGGAATCAGTTGGAGCTTGTGCCAGCCGATTTTGAGGGAGGATTTGCACATGAGACGTGTTGCTGCTAAATTTGTTCCGCGCCTTCTCACACAGGAGCACAAAACCATCTGCATGAATGTGTGTCAGGACTTGAAAACAGATATTGCACGAAATCCAAACTTCTTGAACAAAGTCATTACAGGGGATGAGAGTTGGTGCTACGGGTATGATCCAGACACCAAGCAAGCGTCAAGCAAGTGGAGGACTCCCAACTCTCCCAGACCAAAAGAAGCAAGGCAAGTGAGGTCAAATGTGAAGACGATGATCGATGTCTTTTTTGATGTTCGTGGAATTGTGCATCGGGAATTCGTACCCCCTGGCCAGACTGTTAACCAGCACTTTTACTTGGATGTTTTAAGGCGTCTTCGAGAGGATGTGAGGAGGAAACGCCCGGAACTTCGGAGATCTAGTGACTGGTTTCTGCATCACGACAACGCCTCAGCACACACGGCCTTACGAGAGACCCACTATTTGGCATCTCAGAGGTGGTTTGTCGTTCCCCACGCTCCGTTTTCGCCCCCGTGCGACTTTTTCCTATTTCCACGAATGAAAAAAAAACGCTAAAAGGGGAGCGTTTTGACGATGTGGATGCAGTAAAAACAGCTTCGCAAAGGGCACTGGCAAATATCAAACTTGAATAGTTCCAAACATGCTTCCAACAGTGGGAAAAGAGACTTGATAAGTGCATCACATGTAATGGAGGGTATTTTGAAGGTGACTGAAGCAATTTTGTAAAACGGTTCATCAATAAACTTTTTATGACAATCCGGTTTCTTTTTTGGGCCCCCCTTCTAGTAGTGTGAATTCATGCAACAGCCTTTAAAAGGTAAATTTAGTGACTACTGAGGCTATTATTTTGAGCAGGGCTTCGTAGTAGTACTTTCAAGACATACACATTTTAATAATTATAGCCAGAGAATAAGGGAAATCAAGTGGATTTCAAAAATGCTCAGTAAGTTAATGCTAAAGCGTGCGATACAAGCAAAACAAGTGTGTCTGGAAAGATACATTATCTTTGTTAAACAGTTTACGAACAAGTTGGAAATATAAATAGAGCGAGGTTAACGAAGTGACAACAAATAACATCGTCTAATTCACGTGAAAGGTAACACTGGCCTTCATAACAGTCACTTTATTGTTGCTAACTCTATCCTTTCTATTCTACAAGGTGGTCAGTAGATACTGTACCGAGACACTTGATGGCGACATATAGTCGTTCTCTTCATCGACTGTGAAGGGGTTTTCCGAACTAAATACCGGTCTCTCAGGTTTAATATTGTGCACATGTCTCTAAGTGATCAGAGAACTAAGCGTTAACAAAGATTTGTATTTTTTAAGTAAGGGATGTATTTAGTACAAAACTTTTAGACCTTTAACTCTGTGCCTTCGAATTGCTAAGACAACTAAGTAGGTTTGCAGATTGTGCAAAGCTGCAGTTCTTTTGCTCCATATACATCGATCATATATTTTTCTCGCTCGTCCCGGTATGCTAGGAATCTTCCATTTAAGCTTCAAATTCAGTCTGTGCTCTTATAATTATTTTTATTATTCTTTAGATACTGACTATTTGTTTGACATTCCTTTATAAACATTGTACTGCTATCCTTTGGATGTTTAATTACTACGAATATTTCTGCATACAATTATGGCATGTTTTATGTACATTGTAGACCTTATAAAATGTAATCACCTTATTTGACTATCTCTATCTCTGAGTCCAAAGTATCTGTTTTAAAAACCTCCTCTAAGTATTATTTTATTTTATTCTTTACAAACACTGTTTAGTCCTAATGCTACATTTATATTGAGGAATTAATCCAATCAGAATCAATCCTTTTAACTTCAACTCCAGTATATGGATGTTTTAATTAATTAGAGTCAACTAAAAAACCAATACCACGGCCGGGATTTGAACCAAGGCGCTCTAACCTCTTCAGCTACCATGAGCGACATTCCGACACGACACTAAACTCTCCAATTGACTCGTATTGTTCGCTGTAAATCACTTAAGAGTTCTCATATTCGAAATACATATTTGTGGCGGACTTGCATAAATAAACTTGTAGGATAAATACCAATATATTTAATTTCATTATCTTCCAAAGATGGAGATACAAAAATTTTCAAAACAGTTGACTGTAAACTATCCTTTATATGATAAATGTTTCGGTAAATGAAATTTCCAATTAAAATGACTAACAATTTATACCAAAATACCATCTATTAATCATAAATACATAAGAAATAAAATTGTATGTGATAACTCACGTGACTTTCGCCACTCAGTCTTGTACAAACCATTGTTAAATTCATGGTATTTGAAATCAAAATGAGTGAAATGGTTTTATTACATATAAGTATAGGCTATATATAAGTATGTACTTATAGATAAAACAGGAGTAAGGAATTAGAGTAAAATCCAACCATATGGAGCTACGTGGAATTAGCTGAACTGGAATACTAATTATGGTTTCTAACCCACACTTTGTTATTAAGTTAAGTTGTTTAGAGGCGAACACATAGGTACGCATAACACATTTAGAAATGATTTTAGTTTTTCGTTCAGAGAACCTAAAAACAAATTGTAGTAAAATATTGATATCGAATTTTTTGGTAGAATTCAAAACTTGACCTAATTTACTACACTTATTAGAGAAACTACCTTTAAAATGTATCTGTAGGTATATTTAATTTTTAGCGAGTATATTCGAAAGAGATTTTGTGTGATAGGTAAGCCCTGAGAGAGAGAGAGAGAGAGAGAGAGAGAGAGAGAGAGAGAGAGAGAGAGAGAGAGAGAGAGAGAGAGAGAGAGAGAGAGAGAGAGAGAGAGAGAGAGAGAGAGAGAGAGAGAGAGAGAGAGAGAGAGAGAGAGAGAGAGAGAGAGGAGAGAGAGAGAGAGAGAGAGAGAGAGAGAGAGAGAGAGAGAGAGAGAGAGAGAGAGAGAGAGAGAGAAGATTCTTTTAAAATATACAATCTATGCAATAAAATGTTGTTTTCGGGGTTGAAGGCCGTGGTCTAGACGATGAAAACATATCTGACGTTTCGCCCGTAACTCCGTCGGGCATCTTCAGAAGTTCTAAGCCTTGTCTGTTCAGAACTAGACTGGCGTTTAGTTGAGCACCTTAACTATATATAGAGGTATGAACCTTCAACCCCGGAAACATTCTATTGGATTAGCGCCGGCCGTGAAAGCCGGCGTTACAATATACAATCTATTATAAATTCTCGTTTTGTGAATACGATATTTCCGAGATAACAGTCGTTATTAGTAGGGGGGCGGATTTTTCCCTATTTGCCTATTTTATTCCTTTGTTCAGAAACGTAGGCTTTTAAGTTATCAGCTCATTTCCTACAATTATTAGTCTAATTTCTTAGTTTTATAGTGCCTATAAATGCCTATTTCAAACGTTTGTGCCTATTCTGCTTAATAGTGCCTAAAACTGTACTTTTAGCCAATTTCTTCTGCTTTTAATTTGTGACAAAAACTTTTGCATTTGTTAGTTTCAAAGTGAATTTTTCGGGGAAAAGAAATTTCTTACTGCTGCACATTGTATAGGCATATACAAAAAGTGGTTTAGCCAGGTAGGTATCTGCCTTACAGACGTGTCACAATACACTAATCAGGTTATTTTTTGTTGTAAAATTGATAAAAACATGCTTCAATTTTTTTTTCTAGCGGTACTATAGAAAACGTCACATGATTATTTAATTGACCCTACATCTGTATCTTAGCTTCTATTACGTAATTTTAAGCCCAGATTTCTCAGATTCCATATGTTTTACATTTTCCTAACTTCAAAATGTTCCACAGGGTGCAGTTCTCTATTAATCTGTATGAAATTCTAAACATGCCTGTAAGGTCAACTGCATACTAACTGTACCCATTTATATTTCTTATGTGTTTGTTATTTATATTGAAAAGGATTATAGTGCTTACTTCTTACTGAAAACGCTTAGGAAAATAATTTTTTTAAATAGGTATGATTTTTTCCCATCGTTGATATGGCGAAGACAAATATTACACATAGGTACAGGTCATTAATAGGTTAAAATGGGTGCAGAAACTTATACCACAAGCATAAATGTTTAAAATTGCAATATGTGGGACGTTTTGAAAATCGTCTGTAATTTAGACATAAACTGTTAATTCCTCAGAAACGATTGTAACTAGAAAGCTGAAACTTGCTGTTATTCCATTCTTGATGTTCACAAAAATAAATTGTATAAATTAGAAACAAGTCTAACAGAAGCTTCAGATATTTCAATTTTCACCCATGCTTTTTGACACATTTATTTACTTCACACTTTATGCAAATTATGGTTCTAGTTAGTGAAGTGGATTTATATGTATTTTAATTATACGATAGTATATGCTATTTTAACTTGCTGTGGAGCCATTTATGAAATTTGGAATAAATGTAGAACTATTTCGCCTAGGGAACCACAAAGTAGTATGTTTTTAGCGAATTTGCTCCAGCATATATTGCGATGATATATATAAGGGCGCTCAACTACGGCGGTCATCAGCGCCCTTTAAAAAACTAGTCATGGCAAAAGCCAGATATAAAATTTTCTAAAAACTATACAAGTGTAACAAAACCTATTAAAAATACACGTACATAAAGAACATCAATAAAAACGTACTATAAATTTCGTTCACTAAATCCTAAACCCTAAACTAGACAAAAATCTAAAAACCTTCTCCACGGGTCTCCACGCACGGCCTACACGTGGGTGGGCCTGTTGACCGTCTCCCTCAACCACGAAGAGGAGCCCACACGAGGGAGACTGTTGGCTCGGGACCCCGGGTGCACCAAACCCGTACCTACCGAAGTAGGCCCCGGGGGGAGCATATGTTGCGATGGTTGTCATTTAGTTATACAGCATTTTAAGGGCTATTTTACTAAAATTGTGTATTTCTATGCGTTTACTTAGAACATTTTTAGTGCCTATATAAGTACCTACTTTACTCACTTTAGTGCCTTTTTACCTGCCTATTTCAGACATTTTCAGTGCCTATAAATCCGCTTCCTAGTTATTAGGCTGAAATAATCAATATTTTCATCCCGTTTCAATGCTGTGCTATTTAGTTGTCTCTCGCGGTGCCATGCAGAGTACGAACTTTCAAGACCAGTATATTGTGATCTGCTTTTAAACATCTGACTAGAGCACCGGTCCTCTGTATCAACCTTGTACCTATAAAAACATTTTATTAAACTATTTCTGTAAATATTTGTGCGGATATACTTGAAGTATAAAACGTATTTGTAAGAATACATTTTGTAAGCTAAATTAAAATGAACGATAGCGGGTAGAAAATGTAACGTGAATGAAATGTAGAAATTTTATTTGTTTCTTTTTTGTTTAATCGTTCTGGTTTTAGTTCTATACGTTGTTTAATTGGCATTTATGTATGAAGTACTAAAGTGACACTTCAGCGGATAAATCGAAATGTTTCTGAAGTACGTGCACAAAAATCATTTACTTAGATGTGCTGCATCATATCTATTGATAAAACTTCTCTAAAGCGTATACAGAACTTGAGAAACCTTTTCGGAGTAAAATAAAATGAATATTAAATATATGGATTCAATAATACGTTATTCAACTGTTTTCACGTTTATGCAAATTGTTTCATGGCAGGCAATAAGAGTGACTTATGCTATCTGCTGTTGTCGTGTCTAGAACTGAATGCAGTATCCTCAGGTTCCAAAAAGGGTTTTCCCAAGCGATCATAGCAAATTTACTTTGTATATAGCAAAGCCACACAAAGTAGTCAAATTAGCAAATATAGTTAATTTAATAACGCGCCATTATTAACTTTGCATCCAGGGGTTGTTCTGTAACTGTCACACACTCTCTTTAGTTGACATGTAATAGGTTGTCATCAAACCTCAAACTGTCCAATGTTTGTTACATTGCAACAAAGCGTTTGTAGATATTACATCCGGCAGCAGGATTTGCCACAGACATGGAGAGGTCTCTGTCAGGATTCCGTCATATACCGAACACTAGCCCACACAAACTAAACAAATGCTGCACGTTATGCATATTGAAACGTGCTTCCTGTAATGTTTGTATATAGTTATGTATATACGAGGTAAAAATACTGATATATGATTGTGTGGAAAGAGCGATCTTGAAAATTAGTCCACTGATTGCCATAATTCTATCACCATCATCAATATAGTATGAATTTTCAACTGAATTGATCGTGATGCTGGATTTCAGTTCAGCTCCTCTTGGAAACTGGCCTTAAAATTGGAAATCTGTCGGCTTAAGAATCACATATCCATACAGCTTGATCATCAAGTTAAGTAGTTACGTTTCTTTGACCTAATTAATTTTTGACACTCAGGCCATGTCCTGACCTGGCATGTAATTGACTGAAAACAGCCTTTTGTTCAGTGATGCGATTATTGGTAGTGTTTTGTCTTTGTTTATATTTGTGTTACATCTAGTTATACATTTTGTGGTTAATGTCCTGATGATGGGAGCGATGTACGCTCCCAAAACTTCGATTTCTAATCGTCTTTTCACCTGGCTTGTTTCCTCAGAAGATCTTGAACATATTAATTATTTTAACCTCAATTTTATTTGTCAAAAAACTGAATTTTTTATTTTTCCTGCTTTTGAAAGGCATTTATAAATGCACAGTTTTAAACAAGTAATTATTCTCAACAGTGCGGGCAGAATGTCGCGTTTTATGAAGGCACAACCTAACTTCAACCTGAACAACATATCAACATGTCGAAATATCTCTGTTGACCTCGTTACACTAATTGACTGTGTTCCTTATCACGAGGCCAGGGAGCAAGGAAGTGCCAGATGTTTAGGGTTATTGACCTGATTTGACGGTGTAAAATCCCACATAATTTGACTTCGCTTCATTAAACATATTTTCAAAACGACGTCATAGAAACTGTTTATAGTCTACAAATAGGTACTCTCAACTTGTAGAAAAACGCAGTTTTTCTCTAGTAGATCCCCCTGAGTTTGGCAGATTGAAACTGCATGCTGATAATTTATCTAAAGCTAATAGTGTTACAAAATGTCACTCCCTTAACTGTTTTGAAACGTGTTACACTTTATTAGCAATTTTTTACCTTTTCCAGGTGCTGTCCTGTTTATTAAAGGTTAGTAAGTAAATAAATACGTGAATAAATGAATCGCTGTGCGATGGCTTCGGAATTCCATTCTGTTTGCATGACCAGTAAAAGGGAAAAGGGAAAGGAATATCTCGGAAATTGTTAGCTACACAAAACATTATTGACAAAGTGTTAGTTGTAATGAGATTTAAGTTTCTTGTGTGCTAAGTATTTGTTTATCTCTTACGATTTATGGGTTACATAAGTGATTTAGAATGAAGAGCAGTTTAGAGGCATTCCTTAAAAATTCAAGTATTTTTATTTTTTCATAAAATATCTTAAATATGCCGTAATTTAATTAAAATTAGTAGACAATTTTGAGAAAATAAGAAGTTCCCTGAGCTCCATAATTAATAAGGAAAACAAGAGTAATTTTAAATTATAGCTAAGAATGTAATTGATTTTACAAAGCAATTCGGCTGAACTGATAGTAACTTAAATTGTTACAAGTTAAGAATGTATTCTGAAAGAAATCAAGTCTCTGTTAACTTTTATAATCGATAATTTTAGGAATGTGAAATTACATATATTATGTAATAAATATCGTCACGTTTATGTAGTTCAGCAATACTTGCAAACATATCAGATTTTAGAAAGTTATTATTTAACGCTTACTTCCTCTGACTTAACTCGCTTACACATTCTTAAGTCCTTAATTTTTCTGACCCCTGAGAACGGCATAATACGAGATTTCACATGGTTTTAGCTTGTGACATCAATTTTGTGTTTACTTGTCGACTACGCGCAAATGGCTGGATGTGGACTTAGTAACCTGACTTGGTAACCTGAGTCAACCAGATGCTGAAACACTCTTTCAGCCAAAATTCCCTAAGACTCATGGGAACGCTGACGTTTGTTTGAGAAACATTTACGTAGCTTCTTTGGCGTGGGAGTGGTTTTTTTTTTTTTTTTTTTTTTTTTGAAATTTACGTCCTCCAACGTTAAGTCATATCGGACGATGAATGGAATGGGTGAAATGATGCTCAAATGAGCCCAGGGTCCTTAGAGCTTAGAGTTACCCGACATTCGTATTTCAGGATAATGAAAAACCCCGGTAACTCACCCTGACCGAGATTCCAACTCGGGACCTCTTGAACGTGAGGCAGACACTCTACCACCACGCTACCGAGGCGGGCGGCGTGGGACTGTCGATTTGACACTAGGGCGCCATATTGGAAGTAACAGCATTTAACTACTGCATATTTTGGCAGTCGTTGGTCAATTTAGTTTGCATTCTTCCGGGTCACGCTAATCTTATAAATCAGGGTTGTCATGCCGCCTTTTAGTGATGGTTGCTGTACACGCATCCTCTACCGTATACATCTCTAAGCTAAGCCCTTATGAGTCTTTGATATAATAATGCAACTGTTGTCACTATTTCACTCCCAAGACTCTTCAAAACTTCGGTAGTGCCTTGCACTTGAGCTTCAAATTAGAATAAAGTAAATTGGCATTTTATAGAACTCGATGTTGTCTCTACATTCGCAGTACTTACTAAATAAATAAAGGGTTGTTAAATTTAATACCAAGTACGGCTCCTTTTTAAACCAAACCAACTATGAAAATTGATATTATCACAAAATACATACATATTCAGCCAAATCTTCATCACTCTGTTGATTTACAAAGTTTAAATGTAGTATTAGATAGAAATTAGGTTGACTACAGTATATTTTAAGATTGGTTAATTAGGAAGAATATTTATGTAATTTTAGAACAGTAAGATACGTACCTAAATAGATGGTACAGGTAAATTATGAAAAACATTCATAAAAAATTTGTTTTACTAATACAAAAATGTATCGATCCAAAAAATGATTGAGTCAGTTGGAGAACTTAATGTCATGTCGACACGTTGGCCATAGTAGCTTAAGGGTTAGAGCTGCTGGACGGCAACCAGAAGATCCGTGGTTCAAATCCCGGCTATGGCATTGAATTTTTCAGTCTGACTCTATCTTGCAATTGTAATGTGTTTTAAAAGTCTTGGAAATAATAGTTTCCAAAATATTAATTTGTAACAAGTATGGCTTCTAAAATTTAAATGGCTAATTTTAATATATAAATTATATCAGCGATATATTTAAGCATGTTTTGAATACCTATGTAATTTTCATGTTGCATAAAATTCAACTTTTGCCATTTATCTCTATTTACTGTTCGAATATTACTGTCGATCACAAATATATGAAATGTATAATCAATAACTAAAGCTTATAATATTTACAGATTTAGGATGCAGTTTAGGAAATGAAACAGCTCATATTATACAAACAAAAGTAATAATAACAAAAACAAATGAAAAAGAAAGGTAAAGAAAAGAGCACAGACGCTCACATTTAAACGTTTAAAACTACATATGAGGAACCACATTAACTCCCCCACTACTCTCTTTCTCTTACTGTCTCTCTGCCTCCATCCGGTTTAGTTACTTTCTTGACTTTTCAAGAACGTATGATCTACGTTTCAGACTGGATGCAAGCCCCATGGTCTGGAATTTTCGCAGTTATGTAACACGCAGAAAAATTATTCAAAAGAAAAGGAGAACTAATATGTAAATTCCAAGTTGACTTACAAGAATTTAGATTTTAAAAATGAAGGAAATGGAAAATGGCAATAGGTTGTTAATTTATAATTTTTAGAGATTTCTAAATGGATTACAGTTGAACAGTTACATTTAAAAGACGTTGGGAAAATTCCAGTGAAACCTTTCATAATCTTTACGAAGTTTAATTCAATTTTCCAGTTTTTTTTTTCATTTTTAATTTTTCTGGCGCCACACTTCAACGGCTGTTCTGGTCAATTTTTTATACACAGGATAACCTAAATTTCATTATTTATAGCAGATATATTATGTTTTGCATTTTCTAACGGTATTCTTTTAAACCAGTGCACACCTCTCTATAGGTGTCAAAGAAGGCAATATATATAAGTGGTTTCTATGTCACAAAAGTCATTGGGGATTCACATAAATATTTAGAAGTACTATGAGTCAGGATGAGTAACATTTTTGTTGCATCACCCCCTGTAAATGAAATCTAACCCATGGTCAGAGTCTGCAAACTCAACTACCGGTCTCACGCCCACAAGGTAGCGATGGGCGACCATCCTACCGATGCGAGGAGATGTGGGCAGTATCACGCAAGTTGACTTTAGACCAGGCTTCGCTACCTATCGTAGCTCTTCAATTTCCTCACGATGCTGAGAGAGCACCGCAGCTACATCGGGACCTAAGATCCGCAACCCCACTTGGGATCGAACCCGGGTGCATTCCGTATCAGAGAATCAAAGCTCTAGCCCACTACGCCACAGCGCAGGACATCACTCCTTTAACGAAGCTGTTAGCTAAATATTAAGTCTCTGGCATGTGCTTATCAAGGACTAGCGCGGTACATCATGATGGAATCTGGACTACGTAATATAAATCAGATATGGTAGCAAAGGGTCATTTATTGCCATGTAGTCGTATAAATGGAATCAAGTGATAATTCAAACTTCCGATTTAGCTCTAACGTCTTCAAGTGAACATATTTATAAAATTTAGAAGCCCAAGCAAGAATTCGCATTGACAACTTGAAATGTTTACGTTCTTAAAACTTAACCTGATTTCGGTTTTCATATCTATTTGAGACACTGCTGAGGAGAGTAAATGTAGACATATATTGTATTTAGTATTCTGTGTATTTCTTTTGTTCCGAATTGATTATTTTTTATTTGGAAAGCATTAAAGCTAAACAAGAGTTTACTCATTACATGCAAACTTTATTTTGGCACAATTTTGGAGATATTTGCCATACTTTTTCTATTCTGTCTTTATTCATATAATAATATAATATTTTGAGCAATCTTGCAAGTTAAATAAACCCTTTTTATATGTTAGTTTTATGTTCTTCAAGCAGAAAGTAACTTACGGAGGATGAAAGATATCCAGGAGTACAGAAAGGTAGGAATTGCCAAGGACTTGTATTAACTTAAGCAGGTATAACCACCTTAACCGCCCTAACCGAGGTTCAAAGTTGGGTTTCATGAATTTGAGCAACACGGATCTGGGGTAAGCTATTCATTTGTTTACTAATATAGTGCTAAATTAGGTTTGCTTATTTTATTTCTACTGTCATCTCAGCTCCTGCATGTCCAAATATAATACTTTTATAACTCTCTATGAAAATTATCTATAAAACACATTTTAATTAAAACAAAGCAGCCAAATTAAAGAGAAAAATATAATTTGTAGTATGTAGAGAGGGAAAAGGATATTACGGTTTACATTCTGTGGCGTTCTTTAGTTCATTTTATTATTTTGTTAGGTTTAGTGCTTTTGGAAAACTGCATCAATTGTTCAGTTCATGCCACAGAATTGGAGTCGTTATTATAATGCATGAAATTACAATGAAAATGGGTTTTGTTCTGATGAAAGAAGAAATATCAAAGCCAGGTACAGCCGGTTTTTTACTGATATTAGTTCCCAAGTTGTTTTAACTTCCCAGCTTTATTTCTCCTTCATTTGCATGCATATGTCGGTGACAGACACGTGTCATATCGGATAAATAATATTGGCATCTCTATCGCTACGTTTTATTTTAATATCATTTCTAAATAAATATTTTTCGATGCTTCACATCAATCAAGTTACAGTTTTATAAAAAGCACATACATGTTTCGTTGTAGAAAACCGAAAAAATAGCTAGATATTGCAAAGCGGATTGCTTTGTGCTGGTCTTAAGATTTCATATTCCTTGTATGACTGACAGAATGAACTGATTAACAGTGCGTAAATATCTAAAATATATGGCATATTAAGCAAAATCATTTTGAGAATATAAAAAAAGAGAAATTTTCTATCTTATCAATTGGATCTGAGGAAGATTCTAAAATGAAATGCAAATGAGGCATTTCAGATTTGGATTATGCTGTCGCTCTTCCACATACACACAAAATAATAGTTTTTTTGGGGAATGTTTAATTTATTCTCGTGCATTCCAGGTGAATTATCATATTGATTTTGTGTGGAATATATACTTTATTAACGTACTAGGTTCCTATGTAGAATGCTCTACCAATAAAATAATATTCTAAACATCACTCATGAATAAGATTGGAAATTGGTAGTATTTTCAAAGAATTGTCTAAAAATAAATAAAAAAAATCGCCAAAACTACAAAAGCCTTGGTTCTTTGTCCGTACAACTTTTTGGCTCACTCTCCTGCTTTAATATTTGAAATTGGCATATAATCGTGATGTAAAGTTTGCTACATAATTAAATTTTAACCATTTAAATAAATTTGAATTAAAAGTCCTAAATTATACTTTGTAAACTCAAAGTTACAGAGCTAATTATTCCATACACTTCAGTGTAATGACAATAATCATAGTATGAACACTGAGTTCTTTAGCTTTTCCTTTGTTCTTTAAAACTCACTTAGTGATCTTGTAATTGTAATGTGCTCTAAAGATCACTAAAAACCTATGCAACAGGTTCATCAAGTGAAAGAGGGCAAAGTAAACTTTTGCACCTAGTTTCCACACATTTGATCAGTTATGCCAACGTAACCCTTTGATGGCTAAATTTTCTTAGCCACTAATTTGGGAAAATACCATCACAAACATTTCTGCCCATTTTATTTAATCGTTGACCCAGTTTTAGACTTTTTTAAACTCGCAACTATTTTTCATTGCTTGCACATTTCACTGTCTTATTTTTAAATTAAAATCACAGAAATATCAAAAGAATTGATTAAACATATGAAATGAGCATGGATTGTTAGGGTAAAACTTGTATGCCAGGATTTCTCTCTCCCAAATTTTCACAATTTGGTGTCTGTGCAGAGGATTGAAAGGGAGAGATTCAGTAACAAAGAATTTCTGTCGAGTACAAAAATTTGCAAGCGCTGCGTTTCTTTTGTCTATCTATTGTCTGTTTCTAACTTACCAAGGACATTTTGAGACATAAAAGGCAGAAAATAAACATGGAACAAAGAAATTCCTTTAAGAAGGTACTAAAATTACTGTAAAAGTTTTAGAACCTATCTCTGATTTGGTGAAACCTGATTGGCCCAATTTATAAGCTTAGTAATTTCTAGTCTTTCTGCCATTGTTATCCTTGAGAGCTGGCAACACTGGCTCTATATTCAGTAATACCAGGAGTGCCTACAGTTTTTCGGTAATTTAATTGAGGTTAAATACTTTTTGTTCTGAATCACAATAATGGTTCCGGGATCGAAGGTCGGGAAATAATTGTCTAATGGCTACAGGTTTGAAAGCTCAATTAAATTACAGCTGTAAGCAAGAGGGGAATTTATTAAGCTAATATGCAATGTGATAATGACACCTTTGTTTTCTTTTCATATAATTAATCATTGAAGTGATTACAATGCATGAACAACCTCGTAGCTATGTTTGACGCAAAACTCTGAAAATTGATTGCTCATTATAATATTTTTTGTTTTCTATATTTTATATTATATATTTTTGGACAGTTTCTCTTATATTTTATATTTTGCCGTTTTAATGGTTTGTACCAATCTCCATTAATGAACAGGCAAATACATGACAATAGGCTTCCTGCATCTCTAGTCGAATCGAAGCAGAGATTACAGGAATAAAAAAAGTAGTAGAAGAATGACTGTCAGTTATTAACTTTTGAGCACCATAATTTAAAACTGTGGATTTAGTTCGATTCTGATTGGTGAATAAGATATCGATGAGACCATTATATATTGACTGCAGTAACCTCAGTTAATTTTCAGGAAAACCTAGTCAACAAATTAAGATTTTTCTTTATTTAACATCAAGTTCAAAGTGGGTGGTAATTAACAGGTGGCTATTTGCCAATTTGCCATGCCTTCTGAAATAAAAGTCATTAAATGATATAGGAGTTTTGTATGTGAGCCACTTGTTAGATTTGCCGAGGGGTTGCGGTAGAGCGGCGCGGTACATTGTAACAATAAGAGAGGTGTCGCTCGCTAACCTGTTGTCGACGCGCCGGATTTGCTCTCCCCTCCTCCTTCGCCGGTGTTGTTTCCTCCTCGTCTGTCCTCCACGATGCCCAACGCCTCGTCATCCAATTCGGATATGTTCCACTCCTCAGCGGCGCACGAGTACTGTGATGCCGCCGATTCAAAATCCACGAATTCCTCTTCGAAACCGCAGGGCATTGTGGCATACGCTACTGTTTGTTGTTTTTGTTGTGGCTTCAAAGACATTGTGTTTTGGCTGCCAGTCAAGACACCAAAAACTCCATCACCGACATTTCGCCCGGCTTTTGTTTCACTTCACGCTGTTGTAATCTTATACACCGGAGGAAAAGGAAAACAACACACTGCCACCATCGACAACCACCACACAAGTCGATTCACAGTTGTTTCTGGTTCTGATGTTGTTTTGTTTACTTTTCACTTTTATATCCGTAATCTGTCTTAGAGGGTTTCACAAGTTGGATAAACGCGCCAAAAGTATTTCAAGAAATATCAACTTTCACTATGAAGATTTGTTTTTTTTTTTTTTTTTTTTTTTTTTTTTTTTTTTTTGTATGTCTGTAAAAGTAATTATCTGTAATTGCCTTAGGAAGAGCTGGAGAGAAATTCACTTGTCACTTTTGACATTAAGAAATCTGTCTCAGTTGAACTGTGTAGTTAAGTATACTAATGCCCTATTTCTAACATAATTTTCCCAGGAAATATGCCCTTCTGGTTTATTCCAAACATGTATGAAGATAAACAAGACAACACACAGCTAAAGACACCAGGACTGACAACACTGCACAAACAAGTACAGATCTTGGAGGTATTTATCCATTAATTCTTTATTGAAAATGATGTTAATAATGGAAGGGGCAAACTTCTATCATCTAATACATTTTATTAAGCTGGGGAGGGCATGGTTGCCAGGTGATCATGCTACAACAATGAAAAAACAATTGAGGTCGGCCGCCACTGCTGCTTCCACACTCAGTTTTTAATGATTTTAGAGTGTTTACACTGTGTTTTTGATGATTCAGATCACAGAGTAATCCACAAACACATCACCATACGTTAATCCGCATGGAGCTCGTAAAAGTTGCTGAAAAGTTTGTTAAAGTCATAATTATTGTCACAAAATAACAATAATAGTCCATGACAGTGTAAAAAGCGAATAGTTGTGGGAGGAAAAAATTGTAGTAAGACGTTGACAACACGGAGACTTGATGTAAACAAAAAGTTTATGTCCGTAAAACTTCTGACTTTGAAAAAAAAGATGCGAAACGCAAAATATTTTTGTTATTGCGGAAATGACGTATACCTTCCTCCCTAAGCAGCTGACAGCCGAGCACTGGCTGCTGGAGGTGCGTCCTGCGCTGCTCTTGTGTCGACTTTAGTTCGCCTCGTGCTCGCCTGGCGCCGCCACCAGCGCTCGAATCCCGATAGTCGTCTGTCTCGGCGGCGGCGGTGACAGCAGCAGCTGATTAAACCAGCAAGAGAGAGCGAAAAACCAATGCATTAGCGCGAGAGCAAATCTTGGCAGTGTGTGTACAAACACGACAAGCGGTGGTTAAAAGGGAACCGTGGAGAATTTTGAAAATTATAAACAGTTGGATCGATTTCAGAGCTGTAATTGAAATCCAAGTTCACAGAGATTGTATTGGTTTAACGTAAGGCAGAAATACTGTTAGTTGCGGGAACGTTAACAAATGTAGGCTAATGGGACAGCAAATATTCGGAGATACAGACATTTATTAGTTTAGTATCACTACAAATATTTCAGAAGCGGCGATAATAATTTATAACAGCTTTGCTACACAAAAGCGGAATAAAGCATATTTGCAACTGGGTAACTCTCTCCTACTGCTTATGCTGCAATACTCAGTTTCCCTTCAGTGAATGTTCCAGTATTGACGAAACATTGAAGGCTGAACATTTTTGTGTGCTTCACATATGAATTATGAATTATATGAATTATAATACAAAAAATTAATAGCTTTCTTATATCCATTTAATACAGTTTACTAGAAACTGCATGACTAGTTCAAATTCACAGTTCCGTGTCTATCTCGGGTGATTCCTTTTTCTTTCATTTTGCATTACAAAATCGATTTTCAGCTTCAGTGAATATTTTTATAACTTTTTTATTGATCGATCAGCAGTACAATGCTTTACAGATCAGAGTGAAAAGAAGGATAGAGAACAATAAATTAAACAATAATAACACTCAGGGGTAGGTTAACGGGCCGCCCCCTAACTACACTAGAACTCCAATAATACACCATGAGGAATTAAGTCAATATTGGAGATGAAAGACACACATCAAACACTAGAATCACTGCAATCAGATGTATCACTCATGTGATAGTCACTGTATCACTCATGTGATATATCACTCACCACCACTCATGTGATGGTCTTCTGCTTAAGCCTGTGGGTTGGCGCGTTTCGGACGCCGATGCTATAATACACAGCTCCTGGAACTTCTTGCAGTGTGGAAAAGAAACGACGTGCGATCCTGAGAATTAGTCGTGAAGAGGTAAGAGTCCTAGTTCGTGATGGAGCTGCTATTACGGATGAACCATGGAGCGTCTTTAGTGAATATGAACCACAATGTTCTTCAAAGCATACGCATTATTGTTACTGAGACTGAATTAATTTGAAAACAAGTTTCAAAACAGATATTTACTGAACATAAAACAATAGTAATAAGTCATTAGTAATTGATACAAAAATGTTTATGGGTGACACACAATTCTACGTTGGGACGCCAATTTGATACAATAAGTTTTGTATCAAACAAAGTTCCACGTTGTCGCGACAATTTGTAACTAAGATGATTGGCTAGGGTTCCACGTTGATGCTACTTTGAAGCTATTATAAAGTGTGGCTCAGGGTAAAACAATGAGGTTTCTCACAGGGTATGCGTGGATGTGTGTGAGAAGGAGATTTTAATGACACTGGAATGCCCGTTTCCAACTTATTTATTTACTGCTTCTTTTTTTTTTAGAACATCGAAATTGAAGTTGCCGACCAAGGCTTACCAATCTCCCTGTTTAGAGTTACTGACGGCAGAATGTTTATTACTCGATAAACTTAATTCGTTCCTCACGTATATATGAACCGACAAATATCCAAGACAGAACAAGAGGACTGCCCTAATCACCCTCACGCCACAGACTGTTTCAATGGCTTGCAAGCCACGAAGTGCTCTAATCGGCTCCACGCCGAAACTGTTTGAATGACCACAGATGCGCGTGGGTGTATCACTTTCACTTTCTGAAAACTCCTTTTCAACCAAAGATCCCTTTGTAGCTATTTTGTCGCCATTATGAATGATCCAAAGAATACCCTATTCAACAAGTCAAGTGAGCCCCTTTAGAAATCTGCTAAGGACACTGTTTCTTACATTGCTTTTGTTATAACAACTTCCCCCCCCCAACTGCTATTCGACTCAATTGGCCTTGCACGAGTTGTAACAAAGGACCAACATTTCTTTGACATCCATCATGATTCTTTACTTATGACAAACCTTAATTTCGGTATCATAAGTTATTACTAATAACAGTATATCAAACAGCTCGTTGTTTAATGTTATTCAATATTTGGAAACTTAAAATAGTACAATGTACAATGGCTGTTCAATTTATAAAGATCATAATTTTGTACAGTAATAATTTCCCGCGTTAGAATTTAATCTTATGACATTCTGTTAGGCCGCGCCGTGGCCGAGCGGTTAAACCGCTTGACTCACCAAGGCGGGTCGGGTTTGAATCCAGGCGACCGCATGTGAGATTTGTAGTGGACAATACGGCACTGGGCGAGGATCTCCCGTCCCCCCCCCCCCCCGGCCATCATTCCACTAATTGCTCCATCATCTTTCCTTTCATCCACTTCACCCTCACTCCGTTCATCAACTTCTCTCACTCTCATTCCAGGCATCGGTCCGATCACCCTCTTAGATTTCTCTATCTGATCCAGAGTTGCATTTCCTCAAACCGACAGCAATTACATGCGTGGTAGAGGACCAACAATCCGCTAATACAATAGTGCTATAATTAGGAAAGTTAAAGAAGAAGATACTCTGTCAACAGAAACATTCCTTAGTAGTTTCACTGTTAGTGCTCCTGGTCACGGCCTACGAGAGGCGGGCAGAGACATGTTCACCTACTGCAACAATGGATGTGACGCCCAAAAAAGCAATAAATGATTGAAATTCTGCTTTCGTCTCTGAGGCCTGTAAATATTGCAGAAGGCCTATGGAAAGTCTGTTTTGAAATCTTCTTCATCACCAACAATGAAAAAAGTGCTTGCTTCTACCGGGAAAGTTATGGTCTTCTCATTTTTCGATATTCATGGAACGGTTTATCAGCATAGTGTACACACCTGTACGCACGCACACACACGCACACACACACACACACTTACATTATTCTCCAGTATCTGGAAAATACTACAAGAATGTCCTGAAAACATTTCAAGTCCATATCATGCGCCAAATATCACATTTCCATGAAACAGGCTGGATGCTGCACCACGAAAATACGCGTCCGCATATTGCCAATGTTGTTGCTGAATATCTTGCAAAAATCAACCTGAACTGTGTCCCTCACCCTCGCTGTAGTCCGGATTTAGCCCAGTATGACTTTTTCCTATTTCCTAACGTGAAGAAACGCCTTCGTGGGAGGCATCATCTATCATCAGATGCAGTAGAAGGCGATTTTGAAGGACAGTACGAACATAGTTTCCAGCACGTCTTTGCAGACCAATAGAAACACTGGGACTGGTGCATCGCATCCAATGGAGACTATTTTGAGAAGGACCGTCAAAATTATGAAGATAAGTAACGGAATAATGCAAAAATGATCGTTCTGCATTGAACAGCCCTCGTATAATAATTACATGAAAAATATATATTAATTATTAAATTTAAGTTTAAGTGTATTAAATTAAAGGACTTAGGACACTGTAAAGTAAATTAATAAGTGACATAAAATACTTGAATATTCCAATATGACTGCAAAACGTACACTTTTAGCATTATATATTATTCGTCTAAAACGTGGACATTCTAAAACAATGGTCTTACGTCTGTTATTACTTAGGCTGACGTAACATTTACACCTACAGAACCAGCCCACCAAATGTCTGTCTGCATACTCCTATTTTTGTGATTGAAACTTTTAATGTACTTTAAGGCAATCCATGGTTAAGATAAAAAAAGCATGCTCGAGTTGCCTGTTTTTTTAAAATATAGTTGGAATTTGTAATTTCAATGAACACTTTTAACATAATAAATTATTCAACTGCTTCTGAATAGTTCTGGTGAAGCACATTACTGAGTTTTAAACTACGTTTTACTCTATTTCTTCTTGTTCGGCGGTTTTCACTTTTCAAAATAAACTTTGGATCACAATCTATAACTTACTGGCTTATAATCTTCACCAGGGCTGCAGAAATTATGGATTTAAGAGTTTTGTTTACACAAGTTACAATCGAGCGAGATGGCTCAGGTGGTTTCGTCTGAGGCCCGTATTCGGGAGGCCCGGGTTCGATTCCCGTGGCCGACCTACCTTACCTATGGTTTTTTTCGGGGGGTTTCCCGGGTCGTTAGGCAAATGATGGGTAGGTTAATTACACCCCCCGTAATTTCCTGTTCGTCCATTTCGTCTCCAGTATCAGTTCACATCATCTCTCATCTGGTGGTCTCTTTCAGGGTAGAAGTGTGGGCGGGTGTCTGGATGCTGCGTGGCGTGATGATATGCTCTGAGGAAAACTACTTCCTCCGGTAGGCTGGTTGCCGGTCTCCGCTCCTCTGCTGGGACCATTTCGGGATCACCAGCAGGGATCTTTTGTGCTCAAATTGCCTGACTGGGCCCTTTGGGGCTCGGCTGCTGGGCTCCTTGCCGTCCCGCAGTAGGGGTGCGTATCTGTTGTCCTGGCCTGACAGGGGAAGTCTATCCAAGACGTCGGGGCATAGGAACAATGGGGCCAGCATGGTGGCCTAAGTACCGATATTTATTTAAAGTACCTATCTCTGATGTGCCCCATACCTCCACTCTGGCTTTAACGACCGCTTCATACTTGCTTTCTAACCATCTAACCATCTAACTGACTGTTTATGTTTACATATTCTTACCCCTGAATTTCCGCCCTGCCTTTAGCTATCAATCCTCTTTGTAATGAAATCCTAATCCTACATCAATTACAATGTAATTTCAAGTTACAAATATGAAATTTGCATAATTCGTTTATATTTGAAAATAATTTCAAGTTATGCATTTGATTGCTATATGTAAACCGACTTGTTCGAGCATCATTTCAAATTACAATCGCAAAAAGTGATTGATGATGAATTAAAAATTAATGACATGTCTTATTAAACTTCTCTGTGCAGGTCTGAAGCACTGGATGCGTTATTTTCGCTGAGTTATTGCCAGTGATACCTAAACTAATACGGTAGGGGAGGAGGGATTTGCCTCCACCTACTCTTTGCTGAGTTATGACACATTCTTCGGGCTAAAAAAATGACAAAAAACCTTCTCTAATATCTGATATCCAAGTATGTGAAGCAGAAATATTTAATGAACAAAGCAAAAGAAGTGGACTGCAGCGAAACAGAGAAGTACTGCGTTGCCTCTATATTCATTCTGGCTAGTGAAAATAAGTACAAATCTGTCCATTGATGTAGCTCTACATGTATCTCAACCATAAGTTAATACTTCGTTTACCTACCTGAACTATATTTCCATTGTCATTGCTTTACTCTTCCATTTATGGAACTATTTATTGCTACCGTGAAATTCATTCCGTGTGATATTAGCATGATTGACATTCAATTAAATGTGCCCAGTAAGATCATCTCTTCAGTGGAGGATTGTACCAGTGTTCCAGTTCCAAAGTTGGCATTAGAAAATCAGGAGACCTCCAATGGACGGACTTATAAGGTTCTTGGACAGGAAGAAGTAAGACCACATTTTGTAGTTGCAGCGGACCTCGCTGAAGATGGTCCCAAAGAGGATTGAAAAAAAAAAAAAAAAAGGTTTTCGGAAGAAAATTTGAACGTCTACTAGTCTGAGTGAGTACTCTTATAAATTAAAGCATGCCAGCTACTCATAATTATATGAAATATACCTCACTTTAAATACTTTGAGAATTCTCTACAATATATACTTGATGTTTAAGTTTTTCATTTTACTAACATTCTCAAGAAAATCCGCTACCCCATACTACGTCTTACAGGAGAACACATTCTGATTCCTTATTTTCTCAGTAACGCCTCTTGCTTTTGATTAAAATGTCACGGTTAATTTATTAGCATAAGACATGAATGTATGTCTTGATTTTTCAAAATATCCTGTGAAATTTCATTTATTTACTGCATTTTCTATAGCTTTGTTTAACAAGTAATGCTCATTACAGCAAAAATGCACTGCTCTTTGAAATGCACAATGGATTTTAGTTTTCCCCACGTAGAATTAGTCAAGTTTGAAATATTCCATGCTGCAAGTTCAGAACTTTGACACCAACCTAGCATTCTTAAAACATTGCAATTCTCCCTTGTTCCACCCATTCTGTCTGTATATTCGACAGAGCGTTGAGGAGTATTGACCTACAGGTGACCAGCGCTGTGATCGTCTCTTATCGGGGTCTTATCTCGTCGATTAGAAGTGTGAAATATTAGTAAGTTGACGAACAGTAAGTTACGAAACACAAATAGAGTGATTGAAAGCTGCGTGTGTCTATATGGTATGTGTTTTCGTGCCTGCCGATGTATGACAAGTTGCTGTCCAGAAGATATGATTATATCTGAACAAAGTATACATACACTGAACTCGCCGTGTATGTGCGATAAACTAAGGTAAACATCTCTGTGTTGTGATTTTTTTTTTCCGATACGGTTTCTCGCTTTGCAATGTAGTAATTATTTGAATACAACTTTCAGATGCGGAAGCAGTTTTTTACGATGTTCAAGTGAAACCTATTTCTGAGATATGTAGCGAGAACGTTTTGTAGAAGCCTGGTCTGGAGGTTAGCATGCCAGTCACAAAATCCAGGGTACCGGGGTTCGATTCCTAGCGGCAGATGGGAGTCTTCCTTTAGCAAGGATTATTTTCAATCCTTTCTAAAGTCGAAGTATGAAAGAAAGTATGAATGTGTGTATGTGAAGCTCACACTAAACGAGTGAAGATTATTGCTATCGCGCAATAGTTCCAAAGGAAAAAGCCGCTGATATGACCTCAGATATTAAATGCAGTATACAAATGGGAAAAAGGAAGCCTACATAATATAAAGACGTAATACTTAATGAATGTTTCATTAGCACACAGACCAGTAGGTTTCGTCTGTGGCCCGCATTCGGGAGACTCGGGTTCGATTGCCGTGGCTGACTCACCTGACCCATGGGTATTTTCCCGGGGGTTTTCCCGGGTCGTTAGACGAATGCTGGATAACTTAATTATATCCGCCGAATTTTCATTTCCTCCATTATCATTTCACATCTCATCTGGTGTCTCTTTCAGGGTAGAAAGTGCATGGCGGGATGATATGCTCTGAGGTAAACTACTTCCTCCTCTGATAGTTCGGTTGCCGGTCTCCACACCTGCTCCTGGAACCATTTTCGGGACCGACTGCTCGGGACCTTTGGGGGTCGGGACCGCCTGCCAGGGACCTTGGGGGCTCGGCTGCTGGGCTCGTGGAGCGTCTCCGTTGTCCTGCCATTCTGGGGGAAACCTCTATGTAAGTGAAATATAGGCGCCCTGCCCTCTGCACTGTCGTGGCTCCTTGGGACGTCCGCCCTCTTTCTCCTCTCGCCTCATCCTTCCTCCCGGGGGTGCCCCACATGGGGGCATAGGTACAATGGACCAAAAATAGCCTTCGTGCTAAATCCCCTCTGTGGTACAAACCTAATACTAATCTAATCATACTATTTCACAAAATCCGCTGAATGCGTCAGATGAAATTTATATAAATCCACAATTATCCTCAAGTGGTACTATAAACGTTATAGCGTGCATTAATGTAGTGTTTCGTCTTTTAAAGGCTATGCTATGTCCTTTGTTCCATATTTAAAATTCTTCCCTGCTTATCAGCCGGATACAATTTAAGTACATAAAGCATTGAATCTAAATAATATTTTTACAGCTGTAGTCCTTTTGCAGTAATGCTTATGACTTGACAAACTGACATTAATTGTTGAAAATTACATTCAAATTACATATTGAAAAGCACCTGAAAATGAATTTGTAGTGTTTAACGCCCGCTTTTACTACATATGGCACTGCAGGCGGTGACACTGATGAGATGAAGATGTAGCACCGGTGGAATGAGATCGGAGGTCCCGAAGAAAACTGGCCTCAGCGCCATGTTGTCCAACACAAATCTCACTTTACGGAGGCCTGGGATCGATCCCTGGCCGCCTTGATGAGAGCCCTGCGTTCTAACCGTTCGGCCACGGCGCGACCAGGACCTGAGGAGCACATAGAACGCCAAAAGCAGATCTGATGATTTAGTTTTCGATGAACTTTTTGGGGGTGGTGTGGGATGGCTACCAATAGGATTTCACTGTCTACATTTTCTTGTTACATATTTACCTTCTATATTATGTACAATTAAATGAATAACCAGCCATATATCACTATGTTTAAAAAATTATTAATTTACATTTTAAAAGACATACTCAGTTTTATTAATGTGCTGTAATACACTTTTATGCAATATTTAGTGTCTTAAAAATTTAATTATCATATCAAATTGAGATGTTCACATAAATTGTCACTATAGCCAAGAACACGTGTACTAACTTCTAAACTGGTCTTTTAAGCTAAACTATTTAAACTTGTTTTACTTTTTTCGTTAAATGTTAAAACGTTTATAGTTTCTGTTGATATCTTAAACATTTCACGTAAACTTTATCACTAAATATCGAATTACAGTGGTATACAAACACGTTGTCATTTGAAGAAGTATATTCTCAATTAGGAGGGCCCTGGCCATCTGGGATGATAATGTGTAATACTTTACTTTGTTGTCAGTAACTACGGACTTGCACATAGAGAAATTACTATCAGCATCAACTGAAGACTCATGAATTACTTAAAGCAACAAATACGAGGTGCGTTCAAGTTATAACACATCTATTTTTTCAGGTCTGGCAGTAGATAGGAACTTCTGGTTTTATTTAAAATACACGTGGACTATTTGTGAATTCTTGATAGAGATGGCAGCACTGTACATTGCATAGAACTCTTGTGGTAGCGACGAGAGTTAGGACTGCTTTTGATACTTAAAATGGCGCCGTTTTCATTGCAAGAACAGCGAGTAGTCATTCGTTTTCTCCCTTTTCGTGGTGTGACACCTATTGAAATTCATCGCTAGTTGAGTGAGACATGTGGTGATGGTACCACGGATGTGTCTAATGTGCGTTTCTGGGTGCGACAGTTCAATGAGGGCAGAATATCGTGTGACAACAAACAAAGACAGTCACGGCCTCGCACCAGCCGGTTTGACGACATGATCCAGCGAGTGGAGAACGTTGTTTTGGAGGATCGCCGATTGAGCGTTGCAGACATCACTTCCAAATTTGGTATTTCCGTGGGATCTGTGTACATAATCCTTCATGAAGATCTGAAAATGCGCAAAGTATCTTCAAGGTGGGTGCCACGAATGCTGACGGATGATCACAAGGATGAGTATCCATTGTAGCATCACCACATGCCTCACTCAATTGGCTAGGAATTTCAATAGGTATCACACAACGAAAATGGAGAAAACGAATGATTAAACGCTGTTCTTGCAATAAAAAACGTCGCCATTTTAAGTATCAAAAACAGTCCTAACTCTCGTCACTGCCACTAGAGTTCTATGCTCTGTAGAGTGCTGCCATCTCTGTCACGTATTCACAAAGAGCGTGCATGTACTTTTTTTTTAAAAAAAAAAGATAAACCAGAAGTTTCTATCTGGTCGCAGTCTTCAAAAAAAAAAAAAAAAATAAAAAAAAAAATAAAAAGAATAAAAAAAAAAAAAATAAAATAAAAAATAAAATAAAATAAAAAAAGGATGGAAGTATTATAACTTGGACGCATCTCGTGTTACAGTTTTAAACTCTATTCAACTTTTTACTGATAGTACATCAGCAATCTTGAAACTGTATTCTTGTTCAACACATTCTGCATTTTGGCAAGCACTAATTCATCCAAGATTATTATTTTTGCTTTCGGTATGACGAAATACAAATATGGTCTCCAAACACCCGTTCGTGACACCTCTAATTTCTGTAGAGCACAAGTGTATCTTACAATAGACGTAAACTATTTATTTGGATGTATTAATTTGCGGGTTACGAGCCAAAATGTGTAACAAATTATGAATAGGAGAGCCATCTTTCGACAATTTCAAAGACTGTTTAGATTTTGAAGCTGTTGGTTCTACCAGTATGAGCTGATACAACGGATCTCGTGAAAAATGACAAAAATATCTGGAGTGGTTGTTTAAAATTACCGAAAAATAAAAAATGTCCTTTCATATAAAAATGTCTAACAATTTGCAGGAAATTGCCTTATAGAGTGATTTAATTTCAATCTGAGTGTTCGGAGTCATGTTATTTTGCAATGAATGACGCACTAGCTTCATTGGAGTGAAGATCACTAAGTCGTGTCCCAATAATTAATTAGGTAAATAATTTGGCAAACTGACAATGTGTAAATACACACTTATGGCATCGTAAAATCTTACCGGCCTTGTCTGGTTTTGTTTTATGTTATGAAATATGGAAAAATATTTGAAAACTTTCATGTAAATTCCTGCATTTAAATACAAGTTTAAACGTGGCAAGGGGCTTTAGATTTTGAAAGCAATCACTCTCGCTCTCTTTCCCTACGAATAACTTAGTTGCAGCATTAGCCATTACAAGCATCACTATTTAGTTATTGTTTTACTGTTATATTTTCTCTTTCCTCTTGTAACTTTCCAGAGAACCGGCGTCACTATAAGCGTAGCACAAAAGAGACCACATGTCTCTTAATACAGTACAGCTGGACCTCAGTTAATGACATCGGTATATGCTCAACTTTGTTCAACGCTGCTATGTGTGTAGACTTTTGTTTCCGATTTTGAGCACGATCGCCCTGCCGATGAGAATCGAATCCTAACCCACTTTGTTCTACCACAGTGTAGAAGGTGTAAAATGGATACGCTTCACAGCAAGTAAACAAGACCTAAGGCAGAAATGGGATGAAAAGTGAAAACAGCGATTAGAAACTGCACGAAAAGACTGCTATTGATCTCCTTTTTTTATTCTTTTTTATGTTACGTCCTCCAACGTTGTCATATCGGACGATGAATGGAATGGGTGAAATGATGCTTAAATGAGTCGAGGGTCCATGGAGCTTAGAGTTACTCGACATTCGTCTTTCAGGATAAGGGAAAACCCTGGAAAAACCTTATCCAGATAACTCACCCTGACCGAGATTCGAACTCGGGACTTCTTGAACGTGAGGCAGACTCGCTACCATCTACGCTACCGAGGATGATTGTTGCATATTATTTCGAATAACCTCCTGTTTCGTAAAGGTAAGATTAGAAACAAAAGAATGCTTTCTATAAAATATAGTCACTCATTGGGCTACTTGCAGGTCCGTTCTTAATCTCAGTTATTTCTGACCATTTATTGAACATTTTAATCAACATTTCAACACATACCAAACAATTTACCTAGGCCTCTTGAGTTATTTATACCAAAATAATACCATATATGAAGAAAAGGGTACGTATGTAGAAAATAAATTTGGAGTACCTCTGAAGATATGTAGAAAATATTTTGAATCTTTCCGTTTATTCGTTTTCGGTTATTGACTTAGTGCCGTCTGTAAAATTAGCAAACTGTTAAACACTCAATTTTATAAAAGCAGATGGCAATTCTACAAGCCCTAAAAGAAATTGTGGAAATTACAGAAATGTCTAATAAAGAAAGAACAGTAGCTATTTATACAGATAGCAAAGTAACCATGATTTATTGAAAGATCATGATAAATATGGACACATAATTGAAGCAATCAGAAAAGTTATTAAAATTCTTGACAACCAATACTGGCAGGTCCATTTCCAATGGATAAAAGCTCACGTGGCAACGTACGGATACGAAATTGGGGATAAACTAGCCAAGGAAGCAACAGAAGGAAACACTGCGACTTCAAATATCTCCGAAGTGAAACAAAATATGGAAATTCCAATTGGTCAGGGGCTCATACAATGACTAGGTATGCACAATCCATAAAGGTAAACAAATAACGCTTCTAACACCAAGCAGCGTCTTTTCAAATGGAACAAAATGACAACTAGAGCTACAATTAATGATAACACAGTTGGTTCCGCCTTTCTAAACACATTTACTAGTGGCCAGCCCTCAGAAACTTCATTGTTGTGCATTACATCCAGCATGAAAAATGCACCCTCAAATTTCCATCCACAGCGTCTCTGGAAACTTGTGCATAATGTGCGGGACATCCATCATGCTGGAACTACATTGATAGAGGCGTTTTCTATCCCACATCCTCCATGAGAAGGGGTAGAGTGTGTTGCACAAATGATGATGTCACTGTCCGTTTAATATTCCCTGATAAAAATAAGGACCTAAAATTCGGTTACCAATTATTTTCAAATAGGTGGAAAGGGCGATGAGGTCCTGTGCGATGGCCAGCTCGGTCACCAGACTTGATGCCATTAGACTTCTTTCTCTGGGACACAGTGCACGACAGACAAGAACCGCCAACGACAGTAGAGGATATGGAACATGGTATTATTGCGGCGGGTGTGGCAATATCTGTAGAAAGACTACAATCCGTGCAACACTCTCTTGTTACCAGATTCCAAAAGTGTATTTACGCAAATGGAGGTCACTTAGAACATCTGTAGAAGTGACAGGGTTCCATCGGGCAAGGCTCTATTGGTGATTTGTGGGCGCATTTTCCATGCAGGATGCAATGCACAAAAATGAAGTTTCTGAGGACTATAGGCCACTAGTAAATGTGTTTAGAAAAGGGGATGTGTTGTCATTAATTGTAGTTCTAGTTGTCATTTTGCTGGAGTAAATGTAAGTGTTTCATTTAAAAAACGCGACCCGGTATTGCACGTTTTATGTGTTTACCTTTGTGGATTGTGCATGCCTACTCATTGTGTGAGCCCTTGACATAGGTACATTTCCTGGCCAATTTGAATTTTCATATTTTGTTTCATTCGGAGATATTTGAGGTCGCAGAGTTAGGTAGCACACCCTGTATATAATAAAATATCGAAGAGCTCAATAATAGGAACCGAGAGGAAGAAGAGCATAGAAAAATGGCAACAAACAAAACAACAAAAGGAGCATTAACCAAGAGTTTCTTTCTATCAGTGCAAGACATGCTAAGAGTCAAAATTCCAATGACAAAAATCTTCACAACAATGGTAACAGGACACGGGCCAGTAAGAACATACTTCCACAGATTCAAAATTTTGGGATCTCCAGAATGTCCATGCAGTGGTACGGAGCAAACAATCCAACATCTTTTATGGGAATGCTCATTACTGCGTAATGAGCGTAAAAACCTTAGGGTGGCAACTAGAAGTGGATAAAATTGGCTAATCAGCTATAAAGAAATAATAACACTTGAAGGCGTTTGCACACTAATTTACAAACAGTATAGACTTCGATCAACTGTAAGAGCAATTTTGTATATACTGAATATTGTATTATATAACTGATAAGATAATATAGGAACATATAAAAATAAATAATGTACAAAGACGACTACAGAAAATGAGAAATTATATATAAAATTGTGGAAAATATGTAAGATCCATGTCACGTTACCATATATAATGGGGCAAGGTGATTTAAGTAATAAAACTTAAAATAAAGTTAACCAAATATACTAAAAATCCGAATCAGCTTTGCAATGTTACTGGGGCATCTATACAGAGTGTCTTTGTAGTCAAAACGGTGCCCCGCTCGCCAGGAGGAACGATGTGTGACAAGGTGAAGGAAGGATGCGGCTTGCGTTAACCCTTATGCAGTCGCGCATAACCTAACTAGTCATGTGGGGCTTTGCTAACAGCTCAGGTCGCTCCAATTACATATTTGTTTAGCATATCATTAATATAAATATGTTTATGGAATAAATGACTCTTCAGAATGACATCTGACAATACATGGGTTCCTTTAAATATCAATCAAGTAATAAATTACTTTTTAATTAGAACATTATTTCCCATTTTCTTACAACATTTGAGGAAATTATTTATTTGTGGTACTTTTTGTTATGTATTACAAATATCACTAAATATTTATCCAGCCCACAGATACAAAAGTTTTAAGAATTTAGTCACTGTCACTGGCTGCAACGGGCACCTTATCATAACACATTTCGCACACATTTTTCATGTGCTTTATATACATGGCTTTCAAACATCGAGCACAGATTTAATTTTTACATCTTTACTTCGAGGACAGACTGCGCAGCGCCTGGACTTAGATAACGTTTGTTCAAGTGATGTTACATTGTTGCTGTCTTTGATTCCCACCAGTTTAGCTGCTTTCTCTGTCACATATTTAGGCAAGGAGTGAGTGGCTGCTCTCTTGCTCCCTATGGGTTTCACTAATGCGTTTCACACTTCTCGTAAAAACATTCTTCGGGAAATCCGCTCATTGTTGTTACTTACATATATTATAAAGGCGTTAATGGCAGCAGTGCCAATCATTCGAAGAAATAGGGCGAGTGCCAGCATCTCGTTTTCTTTGAGACTGAGTAAGTAGCGCATATTTCATCTATTGTGTCCACTCCTGTTTTGGTCTTATTACACATTGCTATAATTTCTGGTTTCTGCTCATCTGCAGTATATGTGTCAATTGCATCGTCATGGTGGAGAAATGAAAGGAGCATAATGTACTTTCCTTCCTTTAACACATATGAAACTATGCTGCTATCCTTTTTGAATCCAAAAAGGCTGCTACTTAATTCGTGACCTCTTGTGCAGAATTACAGGTAGCTCCCTCTAAGTCTTTCTAAGTATTCCTACTACTGTCAGCTTCTTCTTCTTCAGGAACTCTTCAGCCAGTGGGATGGAACAAAACCAGTTGTCAAGTGTCACATTTCTCCTGTCTCTTTGATAGGCCGTACTCTCTCCTTAGGGAGTTCGACCATGCAAAGGGACACTCGAGATGTCTTCCAACATAAATTTTCATCCCCAAAGTATGTCATGTTCTTGCATCCATATTTCGTTGTCTTGTTGAATATATATTGCCGAAAACTGCATTTGCTTCTATATGCAATTAGTTGTTCATACATTGTCGTACATTCAGACACACTATTAATTGTTCTCACAGTTCGACGGAAATGTTTGGATACTTCTCTGAATGGAGCTAGGCGATCAAGCTGTTTACACTTCGGTCTACCTCGAACATCATCGAATCGTGACCTACGAAGCAAGAAACGAATGCGCCGTGAACTCCATGTTGCATAAAATATAGCAATCCCATATATGTCCCTGATCTAACCCCGTTTTCCAGATTTTGATGTTCTGCTCAGTAATGTCCTGCCAATATCAATAGACGCAGAAAACATTTGATTTCCTTCTCATCGATTGTTTTTGATCACGGTCTCTTATGGAATTTGATTCAATGTGCTGTATGAAATGTTAATGCACAATGTGATTATTCTAATAATTACTTCATTTATAAATATCAAGGAACAGTCCACAGCAATATATGCGGCATTAGCAAAAGCTTTCACAACAGGGAGGTGAATTGCGAGATCTAAACTTCGAGTTCCAACGTTGCGATTAGGACAGGATTTCATCCGTTTGTTAACTTTGTTCTTTCCAACAAAGAAATCACGCATGTTTTGACTGTCTGCTGTACTTACTTGCGATTCTAGACTGTCTTCATTCTCTGTTTCCGTCTGGCTGTAATGAGAGAGAACTGTCTCCTTCCTCTTCCTCTTCTTCAGAAGAATCATATAATATCTCTTGCAGAAGCTTCCGCATTCTTTCTTGTTCTATGTCGTAAGGGTCCATTGCTGAATGAACCACATCAAATGACAACAGAGAAGCAATTGCTACGGAATACAACTATAACCTTAGTCGGTGCACTGTAACGTACAGGGTCGCGCGGGGTATTGACATATTGACAATGTGCCCCAAGGTATATTGTTACGTATTTTTTTTGGAACTAGAGCTTCCATTACTGATTCTATTTCTACTGAAAGCTTGCACAGAACTTCCTATAAAGGTATCGAAGATCATGAAAGTACACTCCTATACATAGATAAGAATGACTGGGGTGTTCTGGACACCCCGCACTACCAACTGATATTATCGACAGAAATAGTAGGCTCAATATTTTATTGAACATTAAATATCTTTAAGTCTTGTATGTCCTTATGGAATCAGTTCATGCTCTCACGAGATTATTTGAAAATTATGTGAAGTCTGTGGGAAGTATTAAAATAAAACAAGCCCACACCAAGAAATAAATTGAATTCCTCAAACTAAGAAACTAAGAAATGTACTTAAGAATTTCATAAATAAATCCCGAAAATATGCTGTAAAAAAGATACGCAGTAGAAGCTTCGCTGACCTGTGTAAGTACTTGACATCAAGTATAGTTGAATTTATTACCGTAGCCTTTCTATGTAGCTTAACAATGGACATTCGAATTAACCGATTGCATATTGCATGATGCGTGAGTATGATCCCATCTCAACTTTGGAGACATGATATATAAATGATAGTCGTCTCTCGGAGCTTTAGGAAACAAAGAATAAGAAGTGTGGTATGTTTTGCCACATTTGTAGCATTCTCACATCCTGAGTGCGATTACTTCGTACTCTAATTATAGCAGCTTTACCTGGCTTCTTGAAAGCAGTTGTCACATAACGGACGGCAACATAAGCTAGCTTTCATACCAGCAACTGTAGCTCTGCCCGCCTCGGTGGCGTAGATAGTAGCGTGTCTGCCTGACGTACAAGAGGTCCCGAGTTCAAATCTCGGTCAGGGTGGGTTACCTGGATAAGACTTCTTCCGGGGTTTTCCCTTATCCTGAAAGACCAATATTGGGCAACTCTAAGCTCTTTGGACCCTGGGCTCATTTGAGCATCATTTCACCATTCATCGTCCGATATAACTTTACGTTGGAGGACGTAAATTACCAAAGAAAAAAAGTTAGCTCTGTAGTTCTAAGGGAGATAAAATATAATTTGGATCTCTGCGACTGTTACAGTGGTCTGTGGTGTTAACAGTAAGAGGGAATTGGTCCTACCAAAAACACGTAGAAGGGTAAGCACTGGGCTGAGCTTAAGAAACCTACTGCTGTTGTATCAAGTTCTTTCGCTTTGTTTACCACTGACTTAGGTTAATTCTCTCATTGTTCAGCAACTCGTACATACCACCTAGCTGCGTAACACAGTAACAGGCTTCTTGATATAAAACCTAACGGAGTTACGACATTTCATCTATGCGCGATTGGGTGTGCCACAGGCAGCTTTGTTCCTACATAAACTCCCCTTGTAAAGTCTGTCTAGTCAACGGGTGTGCAGTTCGGAGTCAAAGGAACCTGACCCGACCGCCCACTAATGACCGTCATAAATCTGTCTCCATACTTCAGAAATGGAACACTGTCGTTGAGGACTAATAGCAACCCTGATTTTCTCAAAGCGACAGTCGCATGTCTACTCCACGTGGAGTCTCAGTTGTCAAAGTTCCAACTTTCAGTTGATCTGTTTCATTACGTGCAGGAATTCGTTGTGTGTCAACATGTGAAGACCGTGGGAGGGAAATGCAGTTGTGAATGCAAATGAAGTAGTAGATTACATTCAGTCACGTGAAAATAATCAAGGTGACGACAATAGTGTGAATAACTAGGCCGAGTTATATTACTGGAAAAGCCTCAAAAACAAAGTTATAACGGGAACTGTTTCTAAGCAAATTCAAGCGCTTGTTTTGAACACATATGAATATGTGCTGAGAAATAATCTTGGTAAGAGGTCGTGCAATGAACCTGATTATAAATGCTGGGTATTCACAGAAATACAATAAGAAATATTGTGACGAAAGGAATATCAAAGACGCCGATCAAGTGCGAAAACAAAAGGAAACGTTTCTCTAAAGTAGATTATTTCACATGCGATTTAATTCGTCGAGAAATTTATAGATTCTATGCGAAAGGGAGAGCGCCCACCTAAGACGAATTGGTTGCACATTTGCAAGAAATTTGTGATTTCCCTTATGGGCGCTTCACATTGCCCGGTCTCCTAAAGGAGTTGGGTTTCAAATACCACACTTTGAATAAGTTAAGCGTTATCATGGAAACCAGTAGAACTGTGTGTGTGTGTGTGTGTGTGTGTGTGTGTGTGTGTGTGTGTGTGTGTGTGTGTGTGTGTGTGTGTGTGTGTGTGAGTGTGTCAAAACTAAGGAAGTTTTGCAGTAATGGACATAAAATGATTTATTTAGACGAAACCTCGTACGATACCCATGACGTATCGAGAAATGTGGCAACCTTGCAGAAAGGACTGCGAGAAGGAGGGTCTGTCTTGTAAAACGATTATAAGGGTTCGTCAAAGGCAGAGGCCGACGTGAACACGCGTTAACTAAACATACTTTAAATCCCCTCTTACCTTACAGAAGATTCTGGAAATGACCATCCTCGGCTGAACAAACATTGTTTCTGGAGAACACATTCTGATTTACAAGATTAAGTTGAGCCACTGTGTTTCCGATTTAGTTTTGTTTTAGTTATTTCAATGTATGAGGCTATGCCATATAAAATTTGTCTTTAAGGTTTCTCCACAAGTGAAAATCACACTCTGTTAAATCGACGGAGCGAGAGCGGACCGTGAACCAGCACTAATGACTCCATCTTCAAACACTTCCCTAATTGTATTCTAGGACTCCGCTTATGTATGGGCAGTTACAGAATCTTGTTGAAATCTTCCATATAATTTCTATTCCTCGTCAAATCGTGAAAAAATGGGCTCACATGTCATTTTGGTGCATTTGCATTTACAGTCTGATCGTAGAATACAAGACCGATTATTCGTCTAGCCTTAAAGCACAACCAACTCCAACATACCGATCATAATGAGGGATTTTTTTGAACGCGATGTGGATTCACAAAGCCCCAGTACCGACTAGTATGGGTGTTGACGCGACCGCAGAGGTGGAACCACGCCTGATCGGCAAAGAACAGGAGCTGTGAATCAATTAAACCGTCATTCACTGAAAAAAAAATTAAAAAACCAGTCACAATAATGAATTTGTGATTCTGGATCACAAAGCATCGAAACTTTAACACATACGGTTTGAGTTTTAATAATTTAGTTTCTCTATGTGCAGATGACCGAAATTCCCACCCGTTGTGTTAATTTTTGGATGGATTTGTTTAGTGAAAGTTCAATATTTGCGCCTTTACCGTCTAACTTTTTCTCTGTTAACACTAGTTTTACTGTTTCGTTTAGTGTTTGCCACAGAACCAATGGTGTTGAATTTCTTCAATCTCGTGAATTGTAAGTCTGGAAGGAGGGGCTTCATCAGGGGAACATACTGGATATACTGTGCGAACACCTCTTGGTGATAACCGTTATAATAACTTTTACACACGACAATGCTTTGCTCTGGAGTCAAGCGACTTCATTTTGTTGGCCATAAAATACCTCCAAAGGTATACTAGTAGCCCCCGCGCACAACGTCAGCCAGTAGTGGAGCAATCCAGCAAGATCGGGGAAAAGGCTAAACGCTCCGTGCTCCGTTAGGTTTTAACTGAATAAACCCTGTACTTCCATTATGGGATCTGTGGAACTAAGTTGTGAAAACGCTGCAGGACAAAGAGGGAACAGAGGGATAGAACAAGGCACCACTGACAATAATTTACTGGATTTGTAAACTCTACTGGGATGCAAGACAATGAACATTTTGTGAATTCTAACTCATAGTAATTATAACAGTAATGTAACCAATTGTGATTATTTTCCTATATAATGTAATGGGTTGATTTCCAAGATAAAGCCATATGTAACATAGCAAGAGCGAGAGAGAGACAAGGTATACTTTGATGCAACCTTAAGATGTAGAGGAATATTCATGTGTGTTTACAGAAGCGGTTACAGCCGGGAGCGGTCTAAGCACCTTTCGTTATATATCTCTCCCTTTCTCGTATCCCATATGCTTACAAAGGGATCTTCCTAGTTTGAGAAGATTAGAATGAACATTGTGTAAGAAAATTATCATTTTTACTAGTTTTTATACCACTTATATAGAGAAGTTTCAACAAATATCGATACTGGTTGAATTACGAGGGCTGTTCAATAAAGAATGATCACAATTTTCTTACGGTCACGATTTTTCGCCCTAAAATTCAATCTTATTATAATCTGTTAGCTTAATAGGAAACAAACACGCCGTAGTAGTCTCATTGTTGGTACTCCTGGTTCCCGCCTGTGAGAACCAGGCAAGTTCAGACATGTTTATTATCTCCTACCGCTGCAATGAAGTTAACATGCAGTTAAAGTTGATGTTAGAGGAAGATCCAGAGGTTCTTTCAAACGTAAACCCTACTGATGAAACTTGGCTACATCATTGTGATCCTTCGAGCAAACAGCAAAGCTCAGTGTGAAAATCTCCTTCATCACTAACCCCCCAAAAAGCAAAAATGATTGTTTCTGCTGGGAAAGTTATGGTCATCTCATTCTTTCATATTCATGGAATGATTTATCAGCATGTTGTACCTGCACACACATCAGTAACCGAACAACATTACGGGGATGTCCTGAAAACATTGCAAGTCCATATCAGGCGCAAAATACCACATTTCCGTGAAGCAGGCTGGATGCTGCACCACGATAATGCGCGGCCGCATATTGCCAATGTTGTTGCTCAATATCTTGCAAAATCAACATGATGTGCATCCCTCACCCTTCCTATAGTCCGGATATAGCCCCATGTGACATTTTTATATTCCCTAACTTGAAGAAATGCTTTCGTGGGAGGCATTATCCATCATCAGAAGCAGTGGTGAAGGCTGCGGAGACGATTTTGAAAGATCTCTCAAAAATGGTTCCCAGCAATTTTTTGAAGAGTGGCAGAAACGCTGGGACAAGTGCATCGAATTCAGGGACGACTATTTTGGGAAGGATCATAAAAATTATGAGGATGAGTAGAGGTACTTTGGCAAAAAAAGACTAAAAATTGTGATCATTCTTTATTGAACAGTCGTCGTATAATTCGATACAAGATTTCACCAAAATGTGTTTTAGGATTTCCTGAATAAAGAAATAAATATATAGTGAAACAAAGAAATAAATCATAAATAAGAGAGGAAGAGGTAACATGTTCAGAAAGATATCTGTTTCGCGCGCGTTCAATGTGTGTGTGTGTGTGTGTGTGTGTGTGTGTGTGTGTGTGTGTGTGTGTGTGTGTGTGTGTGTTTGTGTGTGTGCATATATTAGGTTTTGTTATTAGTTTCTTCCACTTCATTTTCATTACTGTTTTGATTTGAGGTTGAATCTTTTCATTTATTCGTATAAAAATGTTGATAGTGTTTCTCTCTGGCTTATGCTTTTTGATTGCATATCATACAAAAGCGTCCTGTAAGCGGCGAAGAGAGGTTATGGTCGGTGGTGTTATCTCAGTCCTCCGGCTAGGGTCGGACTCCCCACTTAAACAAGGACATGCGAGATTCTGCAGACAGCTTGGGGCTTGTGACCAGGTGATGTAACCGCGAACACATTAAAAACGCCTATTCAAAAACCTTATGGCCATCTCATTAAAAATGCATCTCTTTAAGCTTTAACAGTCTGTTAACGTGTAAACAGTACCGACAAATTACAGGCGTCTATTTACACTGGATATTCAACCTGCAATCAAACATTGATGTTGCACTACTCAGCATGGCACAACATTCCACCAAAGGGAAATATACACTTATAAGTACAGTAGAAGCCCGATCTAACGCCGTTGTTGGGGCATCGTTTACCCGCATTATTACCTCACAGCGGTATATAGGGAGGTAATACTAGAAAGAACAAAAATCATTCCCACACTATTGGAGAAGGGAAATATGCATGTAATAATAAATTCACATATAAAACTCTCATAAATAAAGCATTACAATATTTTTAAAATTACTCAACGATTCTCTGCGAGATGTATTCTAGCCCATAACCGACATTGATTGATATTCCACTGTATATAGTTTACACCAACCTAATTTTCTTTGTTTTAAACAAAATCGGTAAGTTTTGTTTGATTCACTGACGCGCTACATTTTCTCTACGCATATTGTGGTAAGATGAAGGAGATGAATGCTCTTTAATTCATTTGGCTGTCCATCCACAGAATCACATTGTTTAAATGACATCACTTAACTAACATTCAGAATGTTTTCTTCTACCTCCACGTAATTTTTGCCACTATTATTTTCACCGTCATCTTCTTTTTAATTGCCATTCTTGCTGTGGACAGCATTAAGCGAATTGTTGCGCCAGCTTCATATGCTACACTGATAGCACAGTTATTTGTCAGAAATACGGTACAAAGTATGCTGAGGGCATAACTAATTTATGCAATTATCAATGTCTGAATCTCGCAATGTTCATTCCTTATCGCAAATACGTATCGGAAAACTCTATAGTCTTCAATAGCACGCTGAGAAAGAAAACTGAATTAGTAAGCACGGTGCTTAAGATACAGACATCACAACATTCCCCTTTACCTCCCCAAGTGCAGTACATGATTTCATCCAGCAGAATTATATGATCTGATGAAAAATACAGTGAGCAGTGTAAATGGTGACAATTATACTGCAGAACCGAATAAAAAAAGAAATAAAATAACTACATCATTCTTTTTAACGGGGACATACTTTTCCCCGCGTTAATCTGAATCCGCGGTATCTCGAAACGCGATCTTTCGGGCTTCTACTGTATTTAAATTTTCAGGCTATAATGCCCCTATAATGCATTTGCATTCTTAGTATTAATACTATAGTTGTGGCGGATCTCATGACATGTCCTTTGTCACCTGTTTTTTTTTTTCTTTTTCCCCCTTTTTTTCTTTGTAATTTACGTTCTCAAACGTTAGGGCATATTGGACGATGAATGAAATGGGTATAATCATGCTCAAATGAATCCGGAGTCCAAAGAGCTTAGAGCTACCCGACATTGATCTTTCCGGATAAGGGGAAACACCGGAAAAATCTTATCCAGGAAACTTGCCCTAACCGAGATTCGAACTCAGTAACTCTTGAACGTGAGGCAGACACATTACCATCTACGCTACCGAAGCGGGCATCACCTGTTTGAGTAAAAGTTCTAGACTAAATTACGAAATAACTTTCCAAGTGACAAAGGATGATCTCTTGGCGTTTTGAAGGACTTGGATTTTTCAGTATATTTAAGTGCATGTTTCTGCCGCCTCTGTTCGAGCACTTCCCCATCACCATGCAAATCTTTCACTTATGTACAGTATTTTGACACACCATTGTTCTCCAATCTCTTGCTCCGTCTTAGAACCTGAATTCGGACGTTAACATGACAGTAATATTCTGGTGCTCTAGAGTCCTGCTGCCTTTCTTCGGAAGAAATTATACATTATGCCTAGTTAATTAGAGTTCAATCACCAGAAAGGTTTTCAGTCAGACAGCTTTAGAGTAACTTGTAAGGCACTGGATGCTGTATGTTGTAATATAATTGGTATTCAAATAAATAAAGAAATAATAAGCTATATATGAGAACTTAATATTTGCAAATATTTAATGCATGGAGCATAACATGTTTGTGAGTGTTGGTGTTTTTTAATTATTCGAAAACCAGTTATGATTTTCTTGCAGTAAACAGCAAAACGAACGTTTAATATTCTAGGGGTATATTAAAAGGTTGGGCAAATTTGTCAGAAACTAGCAATATTGCCCTGGTCATAAAGGAATAGAATATTAGTTATCCAGTGAAACTGAAATTTGCATTTTATTTATGAACGCCCTTTAACTACTTTGGATAACAGATCCCAGTCCATATTGGGCCTGAATATATCAACAGGTAAGGATAGCTGGTGGTCGGAGATAGAGAGAACGTTGGATAGAATGGGGATGGGGGATATCTAAGAGGAGAAAGAAAGAAATGTGAAGGGTTTCTGGACAATGATTAGGTACAGGGTAGAGAAAATCGACATACAAGTGACATGGAGAAACCTGGTAAGTAGGAAATTGCTAAATGTATACCCAAAAATGAAGAGATAATGGCAATGGTAAACATATACAGGCCTATGTGATAGATATGCGAGGGATGGTTTCGCTTGGTTAAGACAGGAGCCATATTGAGAGGGGCTTCACCAAAGGAGTGCATTTTATGTAGAAATAAAGTAAGCATAACTATAGTAAGTAACTATAAAAAAACTTACGTTGAACGGAAAGAGAAGAATGAGGGAAGTGGGGAAGTTTGTACACAAAATCTAAGAGAAATGAATGAGAAGTGTAAGGAAGTTAAGCGGTAGGTTAATGGAAAACACAGAAGAATATCAGGTCAAAGTCTCTAGAATAGAGTTAAACGGCCAGGGAGTTAATATCATTATTAGCCGGTAAATATAAGCATTATGGAATAAAATTGAAAAACTGTAATTGTAATTGTAAAAGAGTATTATATGTTTAAGTACAAATTAACTACTGGGCGTGAAACAAGTTTAATTCTACTCAGAGATCTCATTAGGCTGGAGGTTTTTTCACGTGCCGTACATGCACGGCATAAGCCACAGGCTTTACTTCTCTTCCGAAGAAAGCTATTGCTAATGATTATTACGGTGGTAAATGGCATCGTTCTCCGCCCGGTTTCAACTTGGACCTCGGAAACCAGAAGCCAATATGTCAACCCTATACCACGGAAGACACTGAACTCCAACGAGTAAACCGTCTGGAAGAAGAGGCTAAGTCGTGCGTATGCCGTACTGCATCAAATATTTAATTTTCATTTTAGGCAAATATAGGCATCCGTTCTGTTAAAAAAAAAAAAAAAAAAAAAAAAAAAAAAAAAAAAAAAAAAAAGTCCTTCGGAACTGAAGTAAAACCTGTGACCCCGTGTAGCTGATTTGTGAAACTGGCTGAAACCTGATAAAGATGCCTCTAAACTAACTTACGGGGTCCTTCACGCCCAATATAGGTTGGGAACCACAAGAGTTAAAGAGTAAACATAAATAAAACTCAATTTCAATTTTCTCTAATACGCTTTTTGTGGCCGAGCAATTAGACCGCTTGACTCTCACTACGCCGGCTTTGGTTCGATCCCAAGCGACCGCATGTGGGATTTGTGATGGACAACATGGCGCTGAGGCAGGTTTCCTCCGGGATCTCTAGTTTCCCCCGCCATCATTCCACCAATTGCTCCATTTGCAGGGCTTGTAGCAGTTATTTTTATACTTCATATTGTTAAGAATGGTCAAACAGATTAGTATTTATAATAAGATAAAGAAGTAATAAAGAGTTGGTAATGGCGTAACCATTGCTACGTAACATAAGTTGTTGAATGTTTTAAAAAGATTTTGTTCTTCTGTTTCTGAAAGTATTAGGGGTAAGACGTATATTTGTCTATCCAGTGTGTGCAGAAACAACTTTGTGTGTGCATCAAAGATGCATAAGTAGTATGTGCGGGGGGGGGGGGGGGGGGGGAGAAAAAGAAACAGTTCACCGTGGAATCAACAGTTGGTTGTAAAAAGACTACGTTAATAATATTTGTACTTGTTTCAAGGAATTTAAAATCATTTATGAGGAATTAAATTTCCATCTTTGAACAAGAAAGGTATTATTCATTCTTTAAAGATAGTAATATTACCTTTATCAGCCGCGTTACCACGATCCTGGGAAAGAAAAAGATCTCATCGCTCAACAATTATAGATGCACCAAATTATCCAGAGTTGTAGGAGAAACTTCTAGATTTCTTAAATATCGTCACCCAAGGAGAGAAATTAATCTTCAAATATCATAATCATCCTTCCAAAATATACGCTTGAAGATGGCTTCCCAACCTGGGGCTTCCAGATCATCCACTCGGAGATCATCTCAACATAATCCTTATAATATATCGTTTCAACTAGAAGAAGAAGAAAATAAGCTTTTAACTTACCACCAAAGGGAGAATTTGTAGAAGTTGTATTAGTTGTATTAGTTGATGCAATGGGGATAACTCAAGAGTTAGCATCTGGACTTTGCGCTCGGGAGATCATAGGTTCAATCAGACCAGCCACTTGGCTTTATAGTGGGCCAGGTTGTATACTAACACGAATTTACCTATACCTCATTTACTCCAAAGAATTTTCTATTCATCCTGCAGGATTAGGTGCACTACGCGGTGGTGTGCGGTGGATCTCTACAGTTGTGTCCGCCTACTTCAGACCTGGCCGTCCCTGATATCTTCATCTAATGTTTTCGGAGGTTAAGCAGGCGTAACAGCACTAGCGTAGACCAAAATGTTGATATATTTCCTTGTTTATAATCCTTAAGTAATGTACTAAATTTTGAGGCAGTAATTTTTGGTAATAAAAGGAGTTGACGCGTTTACACGAATTGGAGATAAACAAGAAGGAACAAAATGTTACACTACTCTATGTCAATTTGAAATATTACTCGCAATGAAGGAAGAATTTTTTTCTTACGTGCCTAATTCTTCAAGAAACTATTTAACAAGTTGGATACTTCAAATTAAACAAAAATATAAAATGACAAACATAAAATCTCCTGCTTAAATGATTCTGAGAATAGTGCTAAGTTCAAAAATATGCCAAACCCAGGGAGAACTATGAAAGCGTAGAGCCAGACTGAAAAATTCAATGCCATAGCTGGGATTTGAACCACGAATCTTCTGGTTTCCGTTCAGCCGCTCTAACCATTTGAGCTACAATGGCCAACGTGCCAAACTGACATTAAATTCTCCAACTGACTCGTGTTTCCCCCGATAAACCACTAGGAGTTCTCATAAACACATGAGACAACTACGTTAATGGTGAATTACTATGCTGTAAGTACTTTAAGACCCGGGCTTTATAGTTTTTTTTTTTTATACAACGAAAAAATATATATCTATGTATATAGATATATATTTTCCTTTTCCTTACTTAACCTTTTTTATTGTTTCCGTTTATTTTACTATATGTTTTCTGTATTTTCACACATATACACTATACACATAAACACCCATGCCCTAGGCGGGACTCGAAACCGCGACCCTCTACGCGGTGGAACGCTAGAAACATCTAGCCGTGTGTAGGACACACTATGAAAGGGTAGAGCCAGACTGAAAGCCCAGGTCTTAAAGTACTTACAGCATAGTAAGTCGACATTAAGGTAATTGTCTCAATGTGTTTATGAGAACTCCTAGTGGTTCACCGGGGGATACAGGAGTCAGCTGGAGAATTTAATGTCATGTTGGCACGTTGCCCATAGTAGCTCAAATTGTTAGAGCGGCTGGACGGAAACCAGAAGATCCGTGGTTCAAATCCCGGCTATGGCATTGAATTTTTCAATCTGGCTCTACCCTTTCATAGTGCGTAATACACAGGGCTAGTGTGAAAGAACAATTAATTTCCAGGGAGAACTTTCTGAAGTTTTATATTATCTAATAGCTCATTAGCTCAATAATAGAAACAAAGAAAGCCAGCCTTCAAATGAATATCTGCTTTGATACTAATGAAAGCTTTCGCATCTTATTACCGCTATTAAAACATCTAAGTTGTTTGTTAAGAAACAGACTGCAAGTTTGCGGTAGAGCAGTACTGTAGATGTGAAACAGTTCTGGGTAAGGACTGCAGCGAGTTTTCTCCTTGATGTCAGAAATTGAATTACAGAAAACGAGAGAGTACCAAATAAATATTTCGTCCTCAGACAGTACTGCAAATTTAGGAATATAACCTATGCAATATGAAACGATAAAATTAGTTATAGGCGGATAAAGTAAAGGGTCTGAAGAAACATAACGACATGTGTAAATTGAGAGAAACTTAAGGAGATGATCATTAATGCAGACTATAAAGAGGAGTCTGTGTAAGGAACAAGAAATCAGTGTATAAGACCTTAGTAAGAACCTTTCGTTTGAGCATCATATTACTAGGAATTATTTTCCCTGCATTCCACCGAATCTAATGGATTCTGTTCACTCTCCAATTTCTCTCCTCTCCATGAGCGAATGGATCAGTTAATGAGAAGTCTTTATACAGAGGTTGATGGCATGAGTGTTATAGTATAACAGTATTTTTCTTCCTTTTCTCTAATTTACGTCCTCCAACGTTAAGTCATATCGGACGATGAATGGAATGGATGAAATGGTGCTCAAATGAGCTCAAGGTCCATAGAGCTTAGAGTTACATGACATTTCTGGATACAGGAAACCCCCGGAAAAAACCTTATCCATGTAGCTCCCCCTGACCGAGATTCGAACTCGGGACCTCTTGAACGTGAGGCAGACACTACCACCACGCTACCGAGGCAGGCTATAACAGTTCTGTTAACGCGCTGCATGTTCATGTATGACTGCTATGTGACAAAAATCTGTTGTACAGGAGTAAAGTGTGCTTTACCGAGAAACCGTTAGTAATGTCCTGAATAGATTTTGGTTTGGCAGAAAACTGAAAGTAAATCTCCCTGTCCATAAAGAGGAAAAACATCTGAGAGAATTTCAAAAAAACTTCATAAAGTCTGCGAGAAAGAAGGAATGTTGTGTTATTAATTACAATCGTATACAGGAAAAAGTATCTATTGCATCTTGTGAATCGAATTAATTTATGCATTTTTTTCTTTCGAATTAGTAAGATTTAATTAGAAATATTAGTTTTTGTGTCATTTGTAGTGGGCCGGCTTTATTCTTGAGTCAGGAGGCTTGGGAAAATTAGTTTCGGATATATTCCGAAAAAGGTTCTGGGGATAAGTTGTATATCTGGGGATAGTTGAGTCAAGAGGTTCTACTCCCATTAGTTCTGGACCCGTAGGACCAAGACCCGGGCCCCTTTCAACAAGGGAGTATCCGAGCTGTCCCAAAGGGCGCTCGGCGTCATCCGTGAGGCTTTCCATAGGGTAAGACCGGGGTTACTAACAAGCACACCCCCCCCCATCTGGTCCAAGGACTCAAGATGGGATGGAAGTGGATACGCCACTTACGCGCGCCAGCACCAAAAGCTAAAGACTACCGATATGACCTCGGCGGGGCCGCCTGGCGATCTAGCACGCCTTCTACTAGCTCTGCAGGCTAGTACCCGGGAATATTAATGGCTTCCCGCAACCCCGACCGGAGACGTACCCGACCCCCCTCGGGTATCGGGAACCACTGCCCCCTCAAGACCAACCCAATTCGAACAACTCCCAGAGGGAGGTGCTCGAATGTTCGGCCCGAGGTTCCTCTAGTAACGCCAGATGTACCACGAGTGCCAAGGGTCCGCAGCGCTCGCACCATGACAGCTGAAGAGGACGGATCCCCTCCCCTACGGGAGTAATCTGGGGATAGGTAAATTGAGTCCATTGGCAGTTGTTTACGATTCTTTAAGCGGTAAGTTGAATCCCAAGCTTTTTAATCCCTGCGGTAAATTAAGTCCTCCATGTTTCCCCTGCTATTTGGGCAGATTTCACAGCTACCAGTAATCCCACAACTAATAGCTGTGAATCTTTCCATGCAAAATTAAATGGTTTGTTTTACACTTCACTCCCAAAACTTCGTTGACGTATTGACCAGTATTCAGTCAGAGGTGTATGTGCAGTTACGTAGTACAGGAATATTTTTGAGGGAGTAGATGGTAAAGTTCACTAATAAGACAAACTCAGACTTGACATTGTGAAAGGTTCTTCTTTTAAACTCTTACTCTATGTGACAGAACTATTGGAACTGTTCGTACGAACATTTTATGACAACATTTTAAACCACACCATCCTGCTAAATGCTTCCGCAGTCCCAGACTGCACAAAGTGGGAGGGAAAATTTTGACAAAATTACGGATCGAGGGTGTGTGTGTGTGTAGTGTTTACCGCCCACTTTTACTACATACGGCACCGCAGGCGGTGACACTGATGATACATGAGATGAAGATGGAGCACCGGTGGAATGAGATGGCGGGGGAAACCGGAGGTACCGGAGAAAACGCGCCCCAGCGCCGTGTTGTCCACCACAAATATCACTTTGTAGTCGCCTGGGATCGAACCCGGGCCGCCATGGTGAGAGCCAAGCGGTCTAACCACTGAGCCAAGGCGCGGCCTCTATTACGGATCGAGTATCTCAATTTACCTACTCTGAAAGTTTAAGAGGGATTCAATTTATTTAACTTGAAAGTTAAGGAAGGACTCAATTTACCTTGTAATATTCAAAAGAATCAATTTATCGAACCGAGTATATATCAGGATGTGTATTTGTTTTTGAATTACATCTTTTTCTCCCATCCTGTGCTGTTTATTTTGAAACTGCTTATACATAGTGCGAACCATATAAACCTGCACCGTTTCAATAGGCCATAACTTTTGAACCAATAATAGGACACAAGTACAACTTTGGGAGAATATAATACACAATTAGTAGATTATATTACACTATTTAAATCTCAGAGAAAATGTTGGAAGTGTTCTCCACCAGCATATATATGTTTGCACTTGTCTCACCATATTCTCTGAAGTTTTACGGAGATAATATCGAATTCAAAGACGGCTATTTCCAGCAAGATGGAGCAACGTGCCATACATCTAATGACACCACGGAACTTGTACGGAGTGTACAAGAATAGGCCACGAACAATTGATGTTCTTAAAGAATCCATTCGAACTGAAATAAGTAACATTGGCGAGGATACTCTCCGTGAAACTTCAGAATGGTGAGACGAGTGCAGACATGTATAGGTGCTAGTGGAGGACACTTACAACATTTTCTCTGAGATGTAAATAGTGTAATGTAATCTCCCAATTGTGTATTATATTCTCCCAAAGTTGCACGTGTGTCTTATTATTGGTTCAAAAATTATGACTTATTGAAATGGTTCAGGTTTATATGGATCTCACTGTAGTTTCTTATTAACTATTTCCTAGTTCCCTGCACACAATAGATAAACCGGGTCACTCTACAATATAAAACTTCCTATACATGATCTATTAGCCCACTCGTTAGTACTCCCGTTTCCTAGCTTCGTATTTGATATAATTATCTAGCTATTCCCTACGCATAAGCAAATACGATGTTGCACAACAGATTATAAATTAGAAGTTCCATTCAACTTTGTACGGTATTATACCTTAGCGTGAGCACGAACTAACCTTCCAGCACAACGAAATATGCACTTAAAAATCATGATCTTTCCTGTTGACTTCCAGTTCGCTTCTGGCCCAGGCAATTTTCCATTAGATGCCCATTTTCTACGTAAAACTTGCCTCTTTTCTAGGTACTGGTTTACTAGTTATTTCATTGGTTTTACTGGTATCTCTCTCTACGAGATTCATTGGATCTCACAATAGTGAAAGTTCTACTCGCCTAGGGTCATTCATTAACATGTCCTTTGCACCTTGGACGTAGGAAGTTCTATCCTAATAATCATGAATACATTCCTATTGTTTTTCCTCATGTACACAAACTCTTCTATTCAAGATTACACTTAATGGAACTTCACTTAACTATTACAATTCGTTTCCTGTACATTTCTTACTCTTTCTTTGCCTAGATGTCTACAGTTCAGCTTTTCTCTGCCTAACCGATTATATTTCTATCTTAATAATTCGTATTTCATTTTCATATATTACGTGCGTCAACTTTATTCCTCTACCCTACTTCTTTACTTTTACAAGAGGATAATACTACTTCACATACAAATGAGAAATTCTTAGTTGTCAATGAAATATTAATTGCACAGAGGTAGGTAATTTTGAAAACTCGGGTTGGAAGCCACTGCTGAACTTTTAAAATTATAACACTACTGAATAACTGTAGTTAAGAATTACAAGCACGCCATGGTGTGAAAAGATAGAATTTCTGCTATTAGATTGATGAATGAACATATAAAAGTTCCATTCATTCGTGTTTATCTTTTCATTGTGAACTCGTAATACGTGTTTATGCAAAGTTTCCAAAATAGATATGAGAGAGATATTTTGGCAGCACGAGAACATTTTTAAAATCCAAAGTAGTTAATTTAGTTATAATTCACAGGGGATATCTATGCACTAGAACTAAAGGGATAGTAAAATCCAACTCAGCCAGTAAATAGAATATTACGCAATACCAAGATATGTTCTGCTATGTCGGACACACGTCTAAACGAAAGCTGCATAAAGTAGGAAGAATCTGGCAATAGAGATGTCAGATTTCCATTAAGTTGGTCTGAAAGTCCAATTGTAGAATATGTAAGTATTTTTTTTTCTATTGAATCGTATAAAAAGGCGTCAACTTTTGGGTGCTTCTTGTAGATTCATCAGTGCATTCAAAGACTTCAAGTGGTGATAGATTTTCGGAACAGGTGCTTCCTGTAACCACAGTATGAGTTACTGTTGACTTCTTCCTATCATGAACAAGTGTGCAAAGATAACAACAGAGCTGGAAAAGCCCGCCTTGGTAGCGTAGATGGTAAGATGTCTGCCTCACGTTCAAGAGATCCCGAGTTCGAATCTCGGTCAGGGTGAGTTACCTGGATAAGGTTTTTTCCGGGGTTTTCCCTTATCCTTTAAGACGAATATCGGGTAGCTCTAAGCTTAATGGTCCCTGGACACATTTGAGCATCA